>OZ010615.1:11938999-12036499 GCA_963932145.1 Acanthosepion lycidas | reverse complement strand
ATGATCCTTGTCATGTTCTGTGAAGAAATGATTTATTTTGCACTGCTGCACAGGTTCTGCTAAATGTGTGGGGTTTTTATGCCAGATAATTATCAAGAAATTTGAAAATCGAATTACTATTTAGTTTAATATTTTAAGTTCTTTTTTCCGAAAGTTAAGACTTACTATCTTGCATATCTAACATTAATAGGACTCACGTTTATTTATAAACATTTTTCTCATCCTTACCAAAGATGCCATGATCGTACACATCCAATAATACATTAGGTAATCGTAGCAAAGTATGAATGAAAATCTCCTGAATCCAGAGATATGGCAGCTTACAATCAGCGTATTTTCCTGTTAGTCTACTCCCACGTTGGATTATCGAAAGAAAATCGTATGAAACAAAATTAAATTATACAAATAACATACACTAAGTGAAATGGAATTTGAATTTCTTACGAAGAACTTTGTAAAGTTGTATTTGTTCAAAATAGCCGAGAATTTGGAAGGACGTAGAGTTTTCGAAGGAACAGATTCCTAGGTAACAAAAACAAAAAGTTTAATTAAATACTCATACATAGAACGAAAATTTTGAGTACATCACTTACTCAAACCCTACTCTAATGTGGCTGTCATATTTATAACTACGGGCAGCTATTGTCACATTAGTAGGGAAGAGAAGGAGATACTCTATAACAAAAACCCTTTTTATTCAACTTACTCAGAAAAGAAGAAAAAATAGATATGAGAAAGAATGCTCACAAATTATAAATGTAGAATTAAAATTTTTAAAAAATACATTACTGCAGTATCAAACAAGGAGGCACGGTGGATTAATGGATAGCGAGGAATCAGAGAGCCGAGTTCGAATTCGAGTCGAATCCATTGCATTCACTTACGTGCTAATACCCTTGGGAAAGGTATGAATCCTCTTCTTCTCCCCTGATTTATTTATTAACACAAACAAAACAATTTATTATAATTTATAATAAAAAAAGGAGGCACAGTAGAGTAATGGATAGCGGCTTGGATTGAGGAATCGGAGAGCCGAGTTCGAATTCCAGTCGAATCCATTACATTCCCTTACGTGCTAATACCCTTGGGAAACGTAAGAATCCTCTTCTTCTCCCCTGATTTATTTATTAACACAAACAAAACAATTTATTATAATTTATAGTAAAAAGGAGGCCCTGTGGAGTAATGGATAGGCGCTCGGATTGAGGAATTAGAGAGCCGAGTTCGAATTCCAGTCGAATCTATTACATTCACTTACGTGCTAATACCCTTGGGAAACGTAAGAATCCTCTTCTTCTCCCCTGATTTATTTATTAACTCAAACAAAACAATTTGTTATAATTTGTAGCAGAAAGGAGGTAAAGGGGAGTAATGGATAGCCGCCGGGATTGAGGAATCAGAGAGACGAGTTCGAATTCCAGTCGAATCTATCACGTTAACTTACGTGCTAATACCTTTGGGAAAGGGATGAATCCTCTTCTTCTTCCCTGATTTATTTATTAGCACAAACAAAACAATTTATTATAATTTAAGATATAAAGGAGGCACTGTGGAGTAATAGATAACCGCCCGGATTGAGGAATCGGAGAGCCGAGTTCGAATTCCAGTCGAATCCATTGCATTCACTTACGTGCTAATATCCTTGGGAAAGTTATGAATCCTCTTTTTCTCCCCTGATTTATTTATTAACACAAACAAAACAATTTATTATAATTTAAAATATAAAGGAGGCACTGTGGAGTAATGGATAACCGCCCGGATTGAGGAATCAATAGAGCCGTGTTTGAATTCCAATCGAATCTATTTCATTCATTTTACTCGTAAAATTCCTTAATGTAACAATAAGTTCTATACTAAGATTTTCTTCTCGGACTTCTCGCCTGTTAAAATCCTCTCCGGCTTATTTGCTTCCCAGCCAACTTCGATCTACAAAACTTTAAGTGCAGTGTTAATCGTTATCGTCTGTCTTCTTAATGTTTGTTCTTTTATTTTTCTGTCTACTTAATAGTATTTTTTCCTTATAGTCTCTTACACTCAGTACACCCTAGCATTTTATGACGGTATTGCCTTGCTTAGTGTAAAAGGATTAAGAAAAAGTTAAACCTTTGTAAATGTAATTTTCTGTGTTACGTTTCACATAAGGGCTTTGACGATCATTGCACCCCAAAACACTCTCCTTAATTTTGTATTTTTGCGATCTCATTGAAATCCAATTCTGCCATCCAATTACGCAAATACGTTAGGTAGGTTATGCAGTCTTGCCTTCAGTATATACTGTGAGTGTCGAATTTTACAACCCGTCTTTTTTTCATGTGCCCAACAAGATGTTCTGCTGTCGTACGAGCCTTACTTTATTTTTCATTTTCTGTACGTCTTCTCTCAGGATTGCTTCATTGTATCAATTGAATATGTCCGCTGAGATAACACGTCCATGTTGTACGCCTCTTTCTATTTTGTGTACTTAGTGATTTTATTTATACCCGTATGCAGGTAGTTTGCGCACTATAGGTTCTGGCTCATTCGAATATCCTACTTAAAAATGAAAATGTTAAGTTCCAATAAAAAATTACATTGTGGCGTATTTTATCAAATGATTTTGCCTAATCTATAAAATTTCTGTATACATTCGTCTGCATTTGCATTTCTCTTTCCGATATTTTTCTTAACATTAACTTATATCGCATTCATTGTAGAAGTTCTGATATATACTCTACGCTGTTTAGGCATAAATCTATTTTAAATTGCATGTCTGTAGAGATGTTTCTTTGTATTTATCAACTCTTGAACATTCTGGATAAAATGAATTCTATAATGCTTAACGTTTACGATCAATACAAAACATCCATCTCTTAAAAAACACCATATTTATATTATCCTTTAGAAATTATTATTTACATTATTTACAAACATATTTGGCCAATATATTATTTACTTCAGAATACAAATACAACTAATTGGTTATCTATATCAATATGTACATCCCAAAACTACCATTCAGAAATGAGCGGATATTTACTTATACAACATAGTATACATAGGATTGCTTTGTGTAAATATGATTGCGTGTCTATTATATAATAATATGCATCAATTTAACTCATTAATATAGCATATCTTAAAATTACATATATTTATTTATTTATTTATTAAAGACATTTTTTTTATGTTTAACGTTCTTTTTATAGATAGAAGTATTTAAGTAACCTGCATCCTATACGGAACCTAACCAATCGGCCAAGGATCGTTCGGTAGACAAGGTCGAATTTACTGCTTATAAACTACCGACCGATCCTTGGTGGCCGATCGGTTAGGCACGTCAACGTAAATGACGGTTCCGTATAGGATGCAGGTTCGAATCCTGTCCAAGGACGAATATTTTCTATGAAAATTTCTCGGACATTCAAGCCGGTAAATGTTATTTAATACTGTTTATTATAAACAGAGCATTTACTTAAATACTTGTATCTATAAAAAGAACGTTAAACATAAAAAAATGTCTTTAATAAATAAATTGTCGGACTTTGTCCATTTCTTAATATATATATATATATATATATATATATATATATATATATATAAGTAGTAACCTCCACTAGGTCGCGTAAAAAAACAGCATATGACAAGGAAGAAAGGCGCATAACTCAACGAAAACAAAGTTTTATTAATATGTTTATGTTGTTATTAAGAGGAAAGACCAAATTATTATTATTTAACTTTTTTTTACTCCTTTCAAGCACGTAGAAAATTTTGTTTAAATATTTCGTTTTTTTGTTTTTTACGATAGCGCAGTAATAGAGAAAAAAAGTTCGTTTTATTTTGCGCTTTTCCCTAGGAAAAAACATGTTGATTTTGAAATTCTAGTAAAACTCAAATAATTGTCGAATTTTAATGAATCTTTCAGAAAATATTCAGAAATGAATGATATTATTTTTGAAATTTTACTTTTAAGAAAATCTTCTAAAAAGATATTTTTTTAAACATGTCTCCACCCCCTTACATATTTTCATGAAATTCGAGAAATTAAATCTTTAAGCATGGGATTTGTTTTATTAGTTAAAAACAGGACTCTTTATATAAAGTAAATCACTAGTATTTTTTTTTTGTTTTTTTTTTAACATTTAGCACTTTCGTAGAAAATCTGCACTGAATTATAAAAACAATCTGAAAACTATGACATTAATTAATTATAAAAGCTTTGACTTGCTTTTGTAAATACGTTATATTAAGGACATTATTTTGTGAAGAAATATTTTTTCAATGAATAATATATTTTTATAAAAAGTATTTTCATTTTTTTTTAAATTTTATTAATATAATATAAACTTATTAATACTTCAAAAATCGTTTAAAATTCTTTATTGCTTGTAAAAGTAAAGTTACGAATCGAATTTTGAAAAGTTCATAACAGTCGTTTGTACCCGAATATTTAAAAAATAATTTAAAAAAGTATTTATATCTATGGGGAATCTATACATGACATAATCCTTAAACAGATCACATGATTTGATTGTCGTCTGAGGCACTGCAATTATTTACCTTCAATATCCAGTCCTATTTCACATCGTTAATGTGTTTGCAAAAAGACCTTTCAAAATTTCTAAGTTAGTTTTAATTTTTGTGACTAATAAATATTGCATAATTGCTGAATAAATGTTAATATTTAAAATTACTAGTCAAAAATAAAAAAAACGCGTTCGCTTACTTCGTAAAATTGTCAAATCTGATCATCCATAATAGCTGTTATCAACTATTTAACATCTCGATATCATCGATAACGTGAATGAATACATGAAAATATTCAAATACATCGTTAATAAATGTTTGAATACATTTTTTTATGCTATAAGTAAATACTATTTTGTTCAAATCAGATTAATGTAACTTTAAATTTTCTAATTTTACTCAAATAGCGTGTCAAAAATTTATAATTTATTTTCGGAAGTAATTTAAAATCAATTTTTTTGTTTACAAATTTCTTAAAATTAAAGAAAATGGCCGCTTTTAAGAATATTTAAAAAATCGAGCATATATTTGACATTCCAATCTATATAATTTCTATCTAAAATACACCAGAATATTTTACTTATTGCAAATAATAAATTTAATGCTTTAGGTTTCAATTAATAACAGCATTTTGATGACAAAACATTTTTTCGTTGAGTTATAGACGTTCTTTATCGTGATATGTTGTTTTATTACGCGACCTAGTGGAGGTACCTAGTTTTAAGGTATGATATATTTATGAAGTAAAATGTGCAGAGTTTACACAAATAAAGACTATCTAGGTGTAGGTATCAACAAATGATTGTGACAGCGGTTCTTGTTTAAATGCATTCGTTGTCATGTTTGCGTTTAACCATGAATGTTCCAGCATGCAGTGTTGATACCTATCTCTCACTTTTTTTAAAACCAAGTATTCTCGATCTCCTCCGAGATCATCTTTAGGATGAATTACGAAGACAAAATTAATGGAACTGTGATCGTATTGATGGCGTGTATTTTTCATTTTCATTAATATCAAGGGACCAATATATGTACTAATATTATTTCTTGTAATTTATAGTGGATATTTTAAAAGCATTTTCATGGATTTGAATAACTTATAAAATATAATCAGGTAGTTTGATGTATGAATCGTGACTAATGTAAATTGGCAAATATAAATAATCTATCTAGAGAATCAATTCCGAAGAGCGATATTGTTCGGCGATCGTCTATTAAAATATTAGAATTAGATTCTTAATATTTCCAATTCAAACCTAGCTTTCAGCATCGAATATATAATTATAGTCTCGTTGAATTATATTTTAATTAGTTTGTCTACTCATTCGTTCTTTGAATGTGATTCGAGTGAATACAATTAAATAATTGCCAACATTCTTGCCTTTAGCTGAACTAAATTTTTAGAATGTAAGAATGTTAATGCTTCCTAACTTAATCGCCTGCTTTTATATCTACACAGAAGCCAATTACTTATGTGTTTTTACCTGCAGCGTTATTTTTAGAGATGTGTTATCATCGTCTCAATATTTTCAATAGATTTCTCAATAAAAACGTGCAAGCTGGATATGCTTATATGTATAGAGAACTCTTATGATATACTGTTTCTGTAAATAGTAATATTGTTGATTGTATATAATAAATATCATTATATACATTGTTTAATTTCATCAACTAATTGTCCTAATGGACAGCAGTTAATTGTATGCATTTTATCAATTGGACGTGATGTCTTTCTCTGTTGCCGGAAATGGATATCCTATATTCTTTTCGATCGGATGGGTCGTGAGGATGGTGAAATAAAAATGTAGTATTAATTAATCCGAAATATGCTTAAACATAGACAGAAATGTATACAGTCTTATATCAATGACTATGTAATGAATTCTGCATGAGAATATTAACGGAGAAGATAAGGATGGTAAATATGCTAATCAATAGAGCCGTTAAAAATATGATTGTAATAAAACAAGGTAGAAAAACACTTAACATAATTTATGCATAATATTGTAGAAACTGGCCGTTTGTATCCGGGTATGCCTGTTCAATAGTGCGGGCTGTCAGTCCCTTTTGCAGAAGCCTGCTAAGGCACATATGCGTTTGTTAAACACTCATAGATCATATCTATAATTTATACAGCAACTATTTTATGCGATGGTAGCGCATGCTTGTATCGCCGCCCGTGGCTGATAGCATTAAGAAGTTAACTAGAAAATCGACCATGATGTGATTCGAATCCGGGTCTCATGGTCAGGAAACGAATACTATAACCATTCAGCCATGGGTGCATAATAAATTAATTTATGATCTCACTAATTAAATAAATACTTTAAAACTGTTTACCTCTGAAAATGTTTTGAATTTATTTTTACGAGTTATCGAACTTTTAAATATCGAAAGTTATTTAAATCACAAGTATGGTAACCACCTGTATCTGTCTATATTTCTGAGACGAGGTATTATGTACATTATTTACATTAATCGGACTATTGTCCTCCTTTTTGTCGCCGTATTTATTACAACGTTTCGGCCGTTGTAATAAATACCTGTGGGATCAGGTTGAGATCATAGACATGGAACACCATTGGAAAATTCGTAAACGTAAGAATCAGCACATATGCTAGGCCATAAAAATCTCCTGAGCCGACCAAGCATAGAAATAAATACAATATGGGAACCAGTAATAAGGAGTTCCCGAGAAAAGCGATAATAACAACAAAAGTTGCAATATGAGCCCTGGTAGAAACATGCAATAATAACAGAAAAAATTGCAATATGAGCACTGGTAAGAATGGTTGCTGAGACATTAGGTTTATAATACCTAGAAATTCCTACACAGAAGGACACATGACACAGTGGATAAAGGCGTTGGTTAGATCCAGTGACAGGACCCAAAGAGTCTGAGTTCAATACCTGCTTAAGGCAGTGAAGAACTTTCAGAGGGAAATTAGATAACTGATAAATGAAATCCATTAACATGGCACATGGAACTAGAACTGTCTACCTCAGTGAGCGAAAGGGTGCAGTTCGACATTCCAACCACATGAAGAAGGCCGGAGCGTACAACGACCGAATCGTTGTAATAAATATGGCGAGGACAATATTCCGAATAATGTAAATAAGGTAACCGCTGATGTTTGTTGTGAATTTGAGACCCTTGATCATTATTAACTCGTCAGAGGTACTCAGCTGGTGTTGACTGATTTTTAATGCTACTGCCTTCACGGTGGGATGTTATGATGTACCTTATCATACTGGATTCTGTTTCGGTCTTCATCAGTAATTCTATCGAAAGAGGCCTCGTGCTTTTGAGAAATATCCTATTGTACCTGATAATTTCACACTTTTTCTGCGACCAGACGGATTCTCCTAGAATTGACCGGATGTCTTGGTGCGAAGCTTGAAGTGATCAGTCGTAATTCTTTGCATCGGTGTAGGAATGTTAGATTCGTGCCACCTTCCGGCGGGACTCTTCTAATTATCTACACATTTTTGGTATGTCGGGTTTGTACCTATCCTTCAACAACTGTCTTTATTTCTGAGATAATGCATTGTAACTATTTACAGTATTTCCATTGTCCGGACCGTTGTCCTCATGTTTCCTATCATATCCATGACGTTTCGGCCATTGTACACTCCGGTGTCTTTCAGGTAATTATATACGTTGTAATTTCTAACCGAACACACAGAGGTAGATTGTTCTAGTTCTATGTGCCATGGTTTTTCTGATGTCCCAGTTCCAGTTAGTTCCCTTCAGTAACTCAACTGTCCACGTATATTTTTCAACTATGTGGTGACCATGTAATGAGTTCACAACTCTTTGCGTCAAGCACTTTTGGTTTATTTAAACCAACGCTGTTATCCACTGTCATTCGGGACGTTATTGAGTGAATTGCCGGGACTTATAAAGCTAATTTTCAAACATCTTGCATCCTACAAAAGACAAACAAATCTATTAAATTGAGAGAACAGAGAAAATTCATCGACGCTCACTAAACAATAAAGAGGAAGCATTGATCATTGTTTGTTTGTTTGTTTGTTTGTTTGTTTGGGTTTTATGGCATATCAACCACTGTGGGTTATTTAATGCCAAATCCAGTTTATATGAATTTTAAATGCCTATTTTGTATAGAATAAAAAACGTATAGCTGGCAACATTATTGTTTCAAAAAAAAAAAAAACGTATAGCTGGCAACATTATTGTTTCAAAAACGTAGAGCTGGCAACATTATTGTTTCAAAAACGTAGAGCTGGCAACATTATTGTTTCAAAAACGTACAGCGGGCAACATTATTGTTTCAAAAACTTAGAGCTGGCAACATTCTTTTTTCCGAAAACATTATCTGAGACCTTGCTGTTGGATGTTGTTTATCGCCATACCCAGGACGCGGATGTAGTTTACCGTCATACCCAGGACGTGCATTGATCATGTTAAATTACAATTAAACATGTGTTTATATATAACAATCATGAAAATAAAAATAAAAAATCTCGTTTATCCAATATATTTAGAATGTTAACCAGCAACTCAAACTAAATACGAACCAATTTAAAATTACCGAGGAAACATTGTAGTTTCTTTTTAATGTGATTTAATAAGCGTATATTATGCCTGATAAAAGCCACAAGCATGGAAGATGGAACTCACTACGCATTTGTAAATAATCCAGCATTTTTTTATTATGACAAATTGATGAAATCAAACGCATATTTTTTGAAAAATAAATCAAAAGTTTCCGTCCTTTTTGTATAGTTCAGGCAATTTTATTTTCGTAAAGTCTATTTCAATTTATCTACTTTATAGATAAATTCCAATTTCTAATACAACAACGGACGTATTCCCTGCGGAAGTGATGTTCACCGGAGGGATTTGTTTTCTTAAAGATGTCACTTCCAATGTCGGCATATGGAAGATTTTGTAAACAATAAACGGATAAATGTTTTACTACCAGGATCGCAAATATGGCTAGCTTGAGATACCTACAGTTCGTATGAAATACGAAGTCTGGTTTCTATAGAGACAATCTTGCTCAGAGCATCAAACCCGAAACAAAATGCTAATCCATAATAATGTATGCATCCGCCATTACAGTGGAATTAATTTCGACCAAACGTTTGACAATCTTGTGCTAAAGCAGACTGCGATGTCTGTAATAATAATAAAAATAATATGAGGCACAGTTCTTTTGAAGAATATTTCAGAGACACGTCAGAATATGCGTCTAGGGTTACGTTTTTAAGTGTGCATAAATTATTTAATTCAGCCAGAATTTCGCAGTCGATACTATATTCATGGTAAATGCAGAATGAAAACTACTGCACTTCTTAGACAATGTAGTAAATAAGAGAGAGGAGAAAGGACTGTACATTATCTGTGAGAAGACAATGTATATTTTTCCATAAGTGGGAAAGATCCAAGACGGAGAATTTGGATGGGAGATATCAGCATCAAACAAGTAACGTTCAAATATATTTAAATCGTAGAATATTGTTTTGATTATTTATGCCGCCTGATGACGTAATGAAAATAGAAAGAAATAGCCACACACCATTCAAGTTTCGTTTACTTATTTTATTTCTATTATTCTGAGCTTTTTGTTGTCGTCTGGATATTAAAAAAAAACGCACAACGAATTGATGATGTCAAAATCAATCAAATACAGAAATATAATATCTGGGAAAATGAAACACCGGAATTAATACGCGTATTGGAATAGTAAAAGATTCTTCCCAAAAGCTAAGCACATTATTCAGAAACAAGAAAATTTTGTTAGAAACAAGAAATTTTTGTTAGAAACAAGAAAATTTTGTCAGAAACAAAGAAAAAGAGAGATGAAGAAATATTAGGTTGGTGCAAAAAAATGACGTAATAATGTCGTTTTTTGACGTTAAAAAATACGTCAAAAAACGACATTATTACGTCATTATTTTTGGACCAACCTAATAATATGAAATATTAATCCTTATATGACCATAAATACTGTACAATCTCCTCACGAAACGAAAACTTAAAAAAAAAAAAAAAGAAATATGGCTCCACGGAAGAATACCCAGGATATCTTGGACAGAGTGGATGAAAAACGAAGACGTCTTCAACCAAATGAAAACAAACATGACTATTGTACTAAGAACCAGACAAGGGGGGTTGAAAATAGAAAAAATAATTTGATATTCACGAAAAATACCGAATAGTTTATGGACAGAAGGCAGCGGGACAACTACCTAACGAACTGGCGTGAATTGATGGAGGAAAGGCGGTTGGAAGCTTGGCAAATTAACAGATCTTTCTAAATACAAGGACGCTGTAGAGGGAAGTGATCACCAACGTCATGAAAGGACACACCAAACAGAAGAATAAGAAGGATTATACAAATACGATACACCACGAAGTCAAAGCAGCTTTATATATGAAAATTTTCAGTTTAAAATTCAGCGAATAACTGCAAGTCAGATTTATAGACATGGTAAAGATTATCATGAATATTTGGTGCTTATTCTATTGTTGCACAAGTTTGATTTAAAAAATAGAATATTTCAGTCGAAGGGAAAGCAATTAGTACAAAACCTATACAGGGTGTACATCTTCGACAGTTTATTGTATTAGGTTGGTGCAAAAATAATGACGTAATAATGTCGGTTTTTGACGTATTTTTAACGTTAAAAAACGACATTATTAAGTGATTATTTTTGCACCAACCTAATATCTAATACATTTAAAATCCACATTTTTTATTTTTTTTTTTTTTATTTTAGTCCCATTTACGAAAAAAAGAAAAAGAAAGCTTTGGTTTTATTTCCTTTTTTTTATACCTTCCTTCGTTTTTATTTAATTAGCGACTTCGGTCGCAATCTTTGGTTTGACTAGTTTGTATTTCTTTTTCTTTTAATTTTTCTTTAGCGACTTCGGACGCAAACCTTTATTTTTAATTTGGTTTGACTAGTTGCAAACCAGACTTTTTCTGTATATTTTAATTGAATTTTTGACCAAAAAAGTTTTTGTTTTTTATTTTATTTTCGGCAGCCTTTGGGCTTTTTTTTTATAAAATGTCTTACCTGTCTATTTATTTTATATTCTTTCTTTTCAGTTGATCTAGTTTGTAGTTTGTCCTTACCCACATTACCCCCTAAACCGACGCCTTCCACAAGTGTGAAGAAGGAAGAGGGAGGGATTGCGCCTCGTAGTTAGGGGCAAATGGAATATTCAAACAGCGGGGCCTCTGTCTCATCATGACCCCAGGGATAAAAACAACTACAGCCCCATTCCCTTTACCAGCTCTGAAGGCGACGCCTCGGCGTCTTATGAAAAAAACGCTACAGAAACCCAATAATTAAACGAGCCTAGCTGGCAAAAAATCATAGACTTAAAAAAATTGAAAGAGAAACTGGAGACAAAGCGGGCTAAAATTCAAATAAGGCTGGGGACACCGGGCTCCCTATCCTCTGCCCCGTCTTCCTCTTCATCATCTAAAATGACATTCACCAAACCACCTCCGCCTAAATTTTGTCAAACTCTCCGGCTAAATCATTTCATTCAACTAAACCTTCTCCGGTGAGGACGCCTTCTACCATGACACCCTCCACAACACCCAAAGTCACACCTATTTCCTCACCCAGTCATTCACCTCAAAAGAGATATAAAAGCCCAGATTCAAACCAGCTACTGACAAAAAAAATATCAAACCATCTTATCTCCCAGGGGAAGACGTCTGTCACGTATCCCGGGATCAGGCAGAAAGGGTCTTCGGGCAAACTAAAAACCCGAAGCCCTTAAAAATTCTATGGAATTTCCAGCACATCAATGGCGTTGATTTGGAAGTGCCGGAAAATTTTAAGAATGCCCGAACTTTGCTGACCGTTGTAAGAACTGGCCCGGGTACGCGGGAGATTTGTGGCATGATAGAGGAGGCAAAGGCGTCCTTGAAAGTGGTGCCCCCAGCCGCAGTACTCGTGGAAGAAAAATTACTCATCAAAGCAATGTAAAGGGAGGGTCCCTCATTTTGTTCACTCATCCCTTTATAGGGCACTTAAACTAACTTATCCTGCGGACATCGGCGGCTTGTCTCAGGATGATACTCTCGATACTGAGATGTCTGGATCGATGGGAAGAGCTATCGGTGTCCTCACCCCAGCCATGTTCTATCTAGAAGGACAACCCTAATTCGATTTGACAATGGCGCTCTGGTTAGCTAGTTTGAATGTCCGGGGCCTGAGGTCCGAGTCTCGCAGGGCGAGGCTCTCTCGTGATCTTCAGCGCCTCGGGGTGAATGTATGTTTGCAAGAGACCCGGTTTTCGTGGGGACATACTGTCTAGGGGGTTCTCCCTTTATTCAGCATGTTTTGATGGCCGTTCGAGGGGTGTCTCTTGGCTAGTGAGCAGGTCTTTGAAGGCTGCATGTACCCTTGTCTTCGCGGATCCGGCGGGCAGACTTTGCGTATTGGATGTTACCATAAAGGATAAGGTTCTACGTCTCATTGGGGTTTATGCGCCCAATAGCCATGCCGAGCGGTCTGCTTTGTTTCGGCAGATCGCGCCGTTCTTGACGACGTCTCGTCGGGTAGTTTTAGCGGGGGATTGAAATACCGTCCTTAACCCCGATATAGATCATATAGGGCAAAAACCAGGTACTAATAACCCGGACGTGAGACCATTTCGGGACTTTATCGATGGGTTTGATCTTGTCGATAAGTACCGTAATGAACACCCTCGGGAGGTGGCATGGACTTGGACAACTAGTGGAAACTCGGCTCCTGGGACGCGTGCGAGCTACCTCGATCGAGTCTTAGTTAGGAGAGTCGATGTAGGGCTCTTAGGGTGTCCAAGCTTCTATTACATAGTTTATACGGATCATAGGCTGGTCCGGGTCCGTGTAAACTTAGATAAGCCTAAGGTTAGATTGGCTGGCTACTGGAAATTTAACCGTTCACTATTTAGTGAGCAAGGTTTCCGGGAACAGTTGTTACTAATGATACAAAGGGAATTGACGTGAGCGGTTGTGGGAAACACCTGGTGGGACAATTTAAAATCTAAAATTCGAACGTTTGCTGCCGATTTTAGTCATCGAATCGATCTAGATAGATTAGCGGCGCAAACGGCTTTAGAAAATAAAGTTGATCGGGCTGTGAAATCCCGTTGTAGTGGGGAAATAGCCTTAGCTGAGGCAGTTGTCCTCCTTGCTTATCAGGAAGGATCAAGCTCTGGTAGTTAGGGCTGGGTTAAAAAGAATGTCTTCTGAGGCAACGAATATGTCCGCTGAACTGCGTGCAGAGGAAAATCGGAACGCGTCTAGGCGACATATAACGTTCGTCACATTGCCGGATAAGCGGACCGTGACTACAAACGAGGGCATATGTGAGGTCTTTGGGGATTACTTTCAGGATCTTTTCACCAGGGAGCCCGGACTGAGCTCTGCTCAGTTCGACGCCTATTTAGCTGACTTTCCTTGCCTCAAGGCAGCTGAAGCGGCTAGGTGCGAGGGTCCCATTACAGAGTCGGAAATCTAGGAAGCGCTGAAGCAGGTTGGCCTGGATAAGTCTGCGGGATTAGATCGTTTTCCCTACGAAGTTTACTTGAGGTTGTCGCACGTTTTTTTTCCTTTGCTGAAACTGATTTTCAACCACCGAATGAAGCAGGGTTCTATACCTCAACGCTTCACCAGGGGTGTGATCAAATTGCTGCGTAAGGACAAGAACGGTGGGGATGGGTTAGGGAGCTTTCGCCTTTTAACCATGTTAAACACTGAGTTAAAGATTTTGGCGAAGATCTTAGCCAACCGTTTGCAGCTTGTCCTGTCTAGTCTGATGGGCCCTGAACAGACTTGTGCTGTGAAGGGCAGGACTATTCAGGATAACCTTCATATGGTACGCTTGATCTTAGAACAAGTCGACAGTGAAGCCACGCTGATTAATTTAGATCAGTCCAAGGCCTTTGATAGGGTTGACCATCGATTTCTGGAGGCTGTCCTTTCGGCGGCCGGTTTCGGAACCGACTTTCGCTCCTGGATCCGACTTTTGTATGCGACCCCCGGTGCGCTGGTGGAAGTGAATGGGGTAAGATCGAAACCTTTCGTATTGTCTCGCTCCATTCGTTAAGGTTGTCCGCTCTCGCCTCTGCTTTACGTTCTTGCGTTGGAACCATTCCTTCGCAAGTTAAAGGCGAATCCCGTCCTGCGCGGAATTTCCCTGCCTCGGGCTTCCACCTCAGCCAGGTATTCTGTCTATGCTGACGACGTTTAGGTTCTTGTGTCGAGCAGAGCCGACATTGACGAAGTCGGCAAAGAGATCAGTGGGTATGAGATGGTGACAGGGGCCAAGATCAACCGCGATAAGTCTATGGGCTTGCGGTTGGGTGCGTGGAAGGGAGTTTCTCTTCCCGAACCTTTCCTCTGGACGTATGGGCCGATCAAGATACTCGTCTGGTTCGGTCCTGATCTCCAGTTGGAAATGAACTGGTCGGAGGTACAGGGGAAGGCCGTGATCGCGGTTAATCTGTGGTCCCGGAGGAGACTTTCTCTGAAGGGAAGGGCGGAAGGATGTGTTTCACACATCTATCCGATTCTCCTGTACCGACTCTCTGTGCTTCCACTCTCGTATGCCAGACTAATTTTATTAGTACGGACCTTGTTCTCTTGTGGAGAGACAAGGCCCCTCGCGAGATCTGTTGCCTTCATCCCTCTGAGGGCGGTCTGGGTATGCCTAGCACTGCGATTCGTCAACATATGCTTGGCATTACCTTTCTAGACCGAATGTGTCGCGGATTGGATGAGGTGGGCACCTTCTGGAAAGACCTTCCAAAAACATTTCCCATCCCTGAGAAGTGTTCACTCGTGCGAGGAGGAGGTCGACCGTACACCCCAGCCAAGTGCTCCTTCTACCGCGAATGTCGTCGTGCTCTGAAACTCCTCTTACAGACGTCGGATGGCCTCTCCGACACCCAGGCGTTGTCTCGTAAGGCATTGTATCGTCTGTTAGTTACGGGGGCCGTTCAAGATGATCTGATTGGCGAGCTCGGTCTTACGAAGCCTGGGTTGAAATGTCTCACTAATGATGAGGCATCACTCACCTGGCTGATGATTCGTGGGGCTGTCTGGGTCGGCAAGAGACATTGTCCAGCAGGCTTGGAGAAATATCCAAACTGTCGTCGCTGTACTGGGGAAGTCGAGACCATTGGTCACGCCTTTTTTCAGTGCAAGACGGTAGTGCCGTTGTGTGGGTTTGTTGAAGGCCTCATGGTTCGCATGCTGCAGGGAAAGTTTTTTTTTTTGTCCTGGAAACCAGTTCTGTTTGTAGCAATGTGGTGCCGCAATTGACGAAGGCTGAACACTATGTGTTCTGTTGCTTACTAGGGGTTATGAGAGTCGTGATTTGGACGATGCGTCAGAAGGAATTCTATGATGGCGAGTGTTCACCTCTTCCCAACTGATCTTGTTCTTTAAGCATCAGCTTAAAGTCAAGATTAGGACGGAAAGGCGGCGACTCCCTTCATCAAAATTTGGCAAAAGGTGGGTAAATCTTGCGTGAATAAGTAGAGTGAAAGGGGCTGACTTAGAGTGGCATTTGGATATCGGTTAGGCTCAGGATTTTGTCCTATCAGGGTTGAACAGAGGCAACCCACCCCGATATTAGGTTAGTTTAGGTTTTTGAACTTGAATCATCAGTTTCCCGTTTTCTGGTTAACTTAGCTAGGGTATGCATGCTCATTGGTCCCTCTTATTTCTGTCCCTAATTTTTTTGTTCCACATCCTCGTTAGGTGGTCAGTGATGTCAGTTCTCTGGTGGATGCGGGGCGCCTTTCGTTTCGTGTGTGATTTTTCGTATTTGTTGTTATGTATGAATGTCTGTGTGCCTGTGTGAATACCTTGGAGGAATGAATGTTTTCCTTATTTTTCATAGTCCCGCATTGATTTCGTCCAGTTAACTGATGTTTCTGCCACATTTAGGGATTGTGGGGTTTTTATTACTAACTCTATTTTGTTTTATGTAAATAAGATTAAATCACATTTGGGGTTTTTAAATTGTTGTTTTCCCCTCCCCCCACAGACTTTGAAATGTACATATGGGGACTAGTTAGGATTTTATACAGAATTTGAGGTATTATGGTGGACGCAGTAAGAAAGGTAGGAGTGAATATGTTGTTTTGGTGATGGAATTATTGTTGGTAATTTTGGGTCCGTGTCTGTGACTAGATAAGTTTAGAATTAAGACAGAAGACCGTCCTTCCCCAACCCCCTTTGTGACCTTGTGCCACATTTTGTACATTTGTGCAAATAAATATGAGATCAGGTGACCATCACACTTCCGTCTGTCTACCGGAAGATACCGTTGGACTTTATACTTTTTCTGATTGTTACTGACTAACCTACGTTCGTTTGACTACTAATCTCTCTGTTGTAAATACCTCTTCGAATATACCAGTATTTTTCCTTACGTATGTGTTTGTCCTTATTTCAATACACCAACGCGGAAACGCTCAACATCTTAACAATATATATATATATATATATATATATATATATATATATATATATATATATATTAAATTGCATAACAGAGAAATCTAAAATTCCTTCATGAGGATAGACTATGAGAATGATAACTATATTTTAATTAAAATCAATGGGACTAATTACAGGTGGAAGTTCTATACCAGGTTTATTTCTAGTCTCATGGAATTTACTTAAAATACAGTTATTATGAGAATAACAAATAGTGAAATTGCCTAGGTGATGGAAAATACAGATCTACTAAAACGATATACCAAGCAACAATTCACTCCAGATAAAATACGCTAAATCACAAGGTTTATATTGGAATTTCCACGGGTCAATAGAAACAAAGACTTTACAACCATAGGAACTCTTTTATCAACACAAAATTAAAATATCAGACAGATCATTGCAAACAATTTTGGGAATTTAGGGACGAGGTCTGGACCCACACATTGGAAAATTATAGGTTTCGCTCCTACTCCTAATAGTCTTAGGAATTAATGTGGCCTATGTTTAGAAGAGAAAATTAGAATAGTAAATTTCAATAATTAAAGCAAACGATTAAATCAAAGGAATGAATTAGTTTTAAAATGTCGTCATAAAAGTAGGTTTTAACTTCTATAATGTTGGTCTTACTTTATTATCTAACCCTTATATTTTTTAAACATATTACTATAGTTATTTATATATTTTGCATTCTCCATATCAAGCCTATCTTTCCACTAATTTATGAATCGCCTTTTCTTTGATTTAATTCTTTCCTTTTATATTTAAAAAAAAAATGTCTTTTTACTGGGCATGGTTTGTATTCTTGTATGCTTATATTTAGAATTTTAAATTGTTATATAAATATTTTTTCATTTTTATTCATTATTTTTAATATTTTTTCTTAATATAAAAACGATTTATATTTAATCTTATATCTTATTTGTAAACATATTTTGGTAATTTTTAATGGGAGCATTTTTTTTTATATAACTACCAATTAAAAATTTAAAAGAAAAGGAGTTATATGAAATTAAATTTGTTTTTTTACCACCAAGGCCTCCCAATGAAAAAAGCAGTGAGTTACGATAACAATTTTTTTTTTCTTTTTTTTACAAAAGACGTAAGGCCTTTCATACAACGTACCATGGAGGGGGTCCCCATCTATACAAATAACATCCATGATAACTGCCATTTATCAAGATAATTATTCAGAATGTTAAAGATCCTCACCTATTGTAGTCACACTTAACTCTTTGCAAAAAAAAAATAAATAAAAAATTAAAAAAAAGAAACTGATTTAATAATCTTTAATCTTTTCGGCCTTCTTTTATTAGGTTGGTGCAAAAATAATGACGTAATAATGTCGTTTTTTGACGTTAAAAATACGTCACAAAACGACATTATTACGTCATTATTTTTGCACCAACCTAATACTTTCAGTTCGTCTTTCTTATAACCCTAATTTATGGCTTTACGGTTAATATATGGTTTGAATTTGTGTATCTTCTTTTCTTTTTAAGACAATTAAATTCTGCCCTCCCGTTACCACCCCATGGGCTCCCTGTATTTTTTCTGCTGTGATGATTTAATTCTTTTTCCTTACATGTGTCGTGTAATTTTGCTACAGCTGACGCTGTATCATTTTTTCAACTGCTGTCTTTGTTAAATATTAAATTTTATATCTCTATTTCCGACATTGAATACATTCCACCGTCTGAGTCCACAAGACTGACACTTTCAGTGTTAGTTGGAATCGTCTATTCTCATGAGGTAATTTTGGATTTGTCTATTATGTAATATATATGCTGTTATAAATACATTGACCTCTTTTTGGGGATCAGTTTTAATATTTTATATTATTATGATCCATTTGGATTATATACCAATGAATTTATTACCTGTACTATATATATGTGTGTGTGTTTTGAACTACACGTTTTCGAGCACACATGTCTGCTAAACCAAATAACGAATCCCTGTTGCAGATGTCTGCTCAAGCAAATTGTTAAGTATCCACGGAGTCCAATTCCGGTGCTTATAGGTACTATCCTGCGGGGAGCTTCCTTACAGTTACTGGAAGTGAGTGTATATTTTGGTGGGAACGACAGTTTGAACAAGGCTAGTACGCTCAAAATCTCAGTAATTGGTGGCTTAATTCTAAGAGTAACACCAACAGTTTTCCTTAACTAAATTCATTCAAATCCTTGGTTCAAACTATGGTATAATCGTCATAAAGGAATATTACTGTAAGAGAAAAGGATTTACGAATTTACGAATTAGCCCACATTCGACGTATTGAATGACACATCTATAAAAGTAGTATTTCTGCGACTTATAGATAGTTTCAGAGCATCCCACCGTTAAACAGATTAGAAATGTAAAAGAGTATATTTGAAAGAAAATTAGGTATTATTCTGACGCATTACCTATCAGCAGTACATAATTTCAATCTAATCAGTTTCTTACAGGTTAATTTAACAGACATATTCAGACATTGCTTATTTTTCCTGTGAGCTTCACTTATATATAACATCTAAAATATTTAGAAGTTATCACTGACGCAACTTCTAAGATGTTTTTCTTTTTCTTTTTTTTTTTACCATACAAATTTTGTAAGAAAAAAATTGGGCGGTCAGATTTTTTGGTAGAGGAAGATCCATTATAACCGCTAAAACACTGGATATGAGAAACCTTTCTGCTTTAGGCGATTCATTATATCGATCAGTCGAAATCAATAACCATCGGTCTTTCACTTCAAGAAGCAGGTTATGAACACTCACGGTTGCAGAACCTCTCTTCATTGAGTTGGCGCCTTCGTCACGTTCTCAAGAATTCAGCATTGGATGGACTTAACGGTAATTGTGTGAAGAGAAATTTGCTTGTATTGCGCGGAGATGCAAAGTAGGTAGCTTAAGAGGAAATGTGGAGTCGGGCATCTTTCAATACCGCCTTAGGGACAAAGGTGATAAAAATGAAAATGACTATCTTGAGATAACCGGCAACCCTTAAAGGCTGTCAATTACGAATTTTCTCTTTATTCCTTTATTTTAACGGGGATGTAACAATTTTCTAAATTTCTATAATACTATTAGTCTGGTGGAAGACAGGGAAAGCAGTTGTAGAAAGTTATGAGATGTTGACATTGGCATCTTGAAAATCTATAAGAGGGTTTCATGGAAAAGACGGAGTGAGACTTTTGTAGAATGAATCCATTCAAAAATTGGAATTATTTTCGCGGCATTATCTACTACCACTTTACATGTGTCGCATAATCCAGCAATTTTTCAAATATTTCACCAGAATAAAGACTGTTATATTGCAATGTATGCATGAATGTTAATGCCAAAACAGTTTTCAAGTTAATTATAATTAATTTTAATATTAATATGAAATTATGTTATAAATTATAACGTGTGTGCCTGGGAGGAAAATGGTTATAGATCGCCATATTATTCAAGCATGCATATGCGGGACCCCTCTGATCATGAGTGACTAAGGCTCTCCACAATTTCCTGTCCCTTGCAGCTCTAACTAAATAATTCATTTCTTTCTTTATCAAGTATGTTATGCTTTGTTTAAGTATGTCCTTCAGTCTGTCATGTGAGTATCAGATTTTCCCAGCACACTTTCCTCCTTATAAACCCTAGAGATTTCAACTGTCTCTCCTGATGTTTCGTATATTTCTGCTTTTTGTTTCCATTTTCTCTAAGACCTCGTCGTTGATCTCGTGTTCGCTACATGATATCCACATCATCTTTCTGTAGAGCCACATTTCAGCTGCTTCATATCACTTTTTTTTTTCACGGCCCTGTCGGCTGGGGCTTTAGAATACGCCGACTGCACCTCTGTAGAGGTGTAAGACCCCCCCAATGAGGCATCCTTGGTATGACGTTAAACTGCATCCATCAGCAAGGCCTCTGATCTTGAGGTTTTGAGGAGCGTGGAACCACCTCTTAATTGCTGGGGTTCCCAGGTCCACCTTGACCCGGAGTGGTAGCACCTATTAGGGTCCCATCTATGGGCAAATAGTGAACTCTTAGTTTTACTCACGTCCTGGGTATGACGGTAAACTACATCCACGTCCTGGGTACGGCGATAAACTGCATCCAACAGCTCTAAGTTTTTGAAACAATAATGTTGCCAGATCTATGTTTTTTGTAAAGGAATAATGTTGCCAGCTCTACGTTTTTTGTAAAGGAATAATGTTGCCAGCTCTACGTTTTTTGTAAAGGAATAATGTTGCCAGCTCTAAGTTTTTTGTAAAGGAATAATGTTTCCAGCTATACGTTTTTTTTTTTTGTAAAGGAATAATGTTGCTAGCTATACATTTTTTATTCTATACAAAATAGGCATTTAAAATTCATATAAACTGGATTTGGCATTAAATAACCCACAGTGGTTGATATGCCATAAAACCCAACCAACCAACCAACCAACAACCCTATTTTTCATCTTTCCGAAAAATGTCCAGTATTCACTTCCATATAGTAAGAAAGATATCACATAATAGTTTATTACTTTTTTCTTCGTTTCTAACAAAGGTTTCTATCTCTTAATATTCTGCTTAGATTTTCGTAGTCACTTGTTTATCTCAATATAGTTTTGTCTTTCAGTGTCGCACATTCCGTCCCCTGTCAGACCACTTCCAAGACATTTAAATTTGATTGGTTGATTTTGGTACTTCTGATTCGTAGTTTTCATTTTGCTCTCATCCATTTTCTGATAACCATACATTCTGTGATCTTGCAGATTATATTCGGTCATTCTTGCTTTCCTTCACTACTTTCTGTGGGAGTTTTTGTAGTTTTCTTTTCGTTTCAAATATCAGCACAGTATCATCTCCACATGTTATATTATGATTGTGGCCGCCAATACTAAATCCTGACAGGAGATTTAATATTCCCAGAATTGCCTCTGTGTATAGGTTGAATAAGTCCAGTGATACGACACATCATTCTATTAGACCGCTATTTATTTTTGTATATATTCTAAACTCCTTTTCTCGTATAACGGTTGTTTGATGTCCGTATAGATTCTTGATTATTGTAATGCTATCCACGAATATGTCTAGGTTGCTGAGCAATTCCAACAGATATTTGTGGCTTACTTTATCAAATGACGTTAAGAATCATTAATGTTGCCTATTACCTCATTTCTTATTATCGTCTTTGGACACGGATCAGCAGGATACATGCAAACACGATTTTGACAATAGACATCTTTTGTAATGAACTTATTTCAGAAGAGTCTGTCGATGTACCTAATACCTTTATCACATCCCTCTCACCTCAAAACGCCTATTTAAACAGACAAGCTGTAAAAAATTCACCGGCAAAAAAAGCAATAAGAGAAAACAGTTGGCAAGTAAGAGCAATGGTAAATTTCAACTGGGAATAATCTACTGGGAACGTATGCTTTCTCTGTTTAGTTGGAAATCACGTATATTCTGGGATATTTGATACGCAACAAAAACTGGCAGACTCGGAATGTGAGTTCATGTACTAAATGCAAAAGTAACAACAAAACATTATATATAACCAAACGTAAATATGTATTACCGAAACAAAGGTAAACATAGACAATATGCTAATTTTGTCTGTTACAGAAAAATGAATATGAAAGAAGAAAACATTGAAAAAATAAAGGATATATTTGTGTGTATGAAATATGTGTAGAAGAATTCCCAGTGAAAGATTACATTAATGTAAGTGAAGTGAATGTTTCCTCCGCGATTGACCTACACTGCACCGTCCATGGGTGAAATAGGAAAAAACGTATGACCGGGAATTTTACTTCCTACGTGTATGCTTATGGAGCGTCCCCTAGCAGCGGTTTTAGGAAAGTAAGTGGGGTAATAACTGTCAGTATTAAAATTCTGATATTGCAAATTGATGAGTCCCTGACATTACCGGCAAGTCGGAAATATTAGCATTCATCCGTTTTATTAATGAATACAAAATATTAAATCAGTTTCTTTTCTTTTTTATTTTTTTATTTATTTATTTTTTTTTTTTTTTGTTGCAAAGAGTTAAGTGTGACTACAATAGGTGAGGATCTTTTTAACATTCTGAATAATTATCTTGATAAATGGCAGTTATCATGGATGTCATTTGTACAGATGGACCCCTCCATGCTACGTTGTATGAAAGGCCTTACGCCTTTTGTAAAAAAAAAAAAAAAAAAAAAAAAAAACTGTTATCGTTACTCACTGCTTTTTTTCATTGGGAGGCCTTGATGGTAAAAACACGGAGAAAATTTAAGAAGTTTTAAAGTTGTTCAGATGTCAAATAGCGTTTATTCGAACAACTTTGTATCGAAATAGATTCTCAACACAGACGGTTGCTTTTACACAACGTGATGAGGCAGCTGTCAAAGGGAACATTACTTACCCGTGTACACGAGTTACGACATGAACTTATTGCGTCTTTTGAAGAGATGAAACAATTACACTATTGAGACCTCCTTTGGTGCTAATTTTGAATTGCTAGGTTACAGTATTTGACCGATATATTTCAGCAACCCAATATCTTGAACACTAGCAATGCAAGAGAAAGAAGATCACTTCTGACATCCAGCGATAAAATTAAAGTGTTTCAGAGAAAACTGCAGATTTGGAAAAGAAAAAATCTTGAAGGTAATTTGGATATGTTCCCATTATAACGTATTTTTTTTTTTTTTTTTCGAAATTTGTCTATACTGTACCTACAAATATTGGTAGAATGTCAATTGCACTCGGAGTTTAAAAACCACTGGTCTAGCAACAAAAGAAATACTTGTCAGTTTTATGCTTTTTTTATTTGTTTATTATTTGCTTGGATTAATTTAGTTTTTTTTTTTTTTTTTTAAATATTGTTTATTTATTTGTTTTTTTTTTTGTTTTTTGTTTTCAGTTTTCGAATTTTAAGTAACGTAGTAAAAAAATTTGTATTCATGTCTGCATTTTTAAATCGGCTCGGATCATTTATTTAGTAATTCATTTTGGTTTGGGAATATATTAATAGCTATTTTTTCCTCCAGGCAAAGTTTGCAGGTTTTGAATTGATTCTTGTATGCTGATCTTTTACTTATTTGCTATATTTTTTGGTGTGATTTTTTTTTTTTTTTTTTTTTAAATTTCCCAGATATACTTAGAAAGCAACGTGCTATTCGTATATTTACACTTTGTGAAAGATGTTTTGTGTGCATAGTTTTTTTTGTTTTGTTTTGTTTTGTTTTTCCAGGGCCTTTCAGATACTCCTATATATACTTTTTCTTCATTATAAGGTGACTTTACATTAGCTTAGTATATTACATTGTTTTGTATAAAATTATCGTTTAAGAGACATCCATTATTTATTCTAAAGTTACGCGTGGATTTAATTTGTTCGGGTTGTTTGTTGATAGTTTTCCTAGGAAGCAGATAAACAGATTGACAAACCATTCCCGTTAGAATAGACGAAATAGAACAAATAAAAAATAAATACATAAAATTAAAAAAAAATAATAAGTCCAAATAAATAAAGTAAACAATAAACAAATTAACAAACCGATAAACGTTAAAATAGATTCAAAAAAGTCAATCCAAAAATTAGACGAGAAAATAGCTATAACTACTACAGAACGATAAAAAATCGAAAACCAAATAGTAAATAAAAATATACAACATAAAAAATAAGCAAATAAATGAGAAAAAAATAATCCTAATAAAAATAAATTAAGAAATTAACAAATCTCTCCCGCTAAAATAACCGTTAGAACTAATAAAAATAAACATAAATAAGCAAAACCAATTAAATAACAAGCCACTCCCGCTAAAATAACCGCCAGAATGGATTACTGATCCATATATATAAATAGTCGAGAAAAATCTAACACACGCGGCCTGACGATTGCGTTTAGCATAAAACACACTGTCGCCTCTGACTTCAATGTTCTCTTATATAATATATATATATATATATATATATATATATATATATATATATATATATATATATATATTAGGTGTAACAGTAAATGTTTCATATCTAAAAAAAAAAAAAAAAAACATTAAACTAATTGCGTTTTATTTTTTCAGGTTTTTTCAGATAATACATTTAGACAACTGGACATCATCTGTCGTAAAAATCAGGGAAAATCTTGAGTTTTTGAGCTAAAAAGAGAACAGTCCTCTGTCTTCCCAAATGAGCAATGATGAGAGGAAAGATCATGTAGGCTTTCCGTAATGGTTCCAACTTTCATACTCTGGCTTCCATTTCAAAGACTATTGAAGAACTATCAAGTGAACGGTGAATAAGTTTAAAAATATATGGAACGGTGGAGAGGAAAACTGGATCAGGAAGTCACAACAGAAACAGGGATCATCATTTCAACGTAGAGGTAAAGAAAAATCAATTAGAAAAGATACCAACTCAATAATTCATAAGACGTGTGTCCCGTATGAATAATTGGAAAATGTTTCTGGAATTATATGTATATATCAATCCTTCATGGGTTTCCGAACCTTAGCTATGGTTAATTAATGATGCACATGTCATTTTAGCTTATGGGCGATTTCATCACGGTTCTTCTGTTAAGCTTGCTCAAAGTAGATTCCAGTAGTCTTTAAAATCTTCGGAGAATTTCGGTAAGATATCTTTGACCCTTTCAAAGATACAATGATGTAATCTAACTATTGCACAATATTGCTTTTACATTAATTGGACAATGTTGCTGTTACACACGCACCAACTATATACGTTAAAAATACGTCAAAAACCGACATTATTTTTGTACCAACCTAATATATGTGTGCGCGCATGTGTGTTGAGTGAGAGCTGAGATGGGACTTTCATAAAGTGGTTTGCGACTGGCTACTAATAAGTTTCGTACTCTAGGTTAGTTAACTTTCGACGGTCTTTGGTGATATGAATATGCGACAACGGCCGAAACGTTGTGATAAATATGGCAACAAATATGAGGACGATAGTCCAAACAATGTAAATAATGAAAAAGTTAAAATGTTTGTACGGTTTAGAAATTGAATGATGGATCATGTTAAAATTACTTCGTGAATTTTGTTCCAGGAATATTCTCTGTAAATAATGCACTTGCTTTTGTATGTTAGATCGAAGTTGTTTAGAAATAATGGATTTACTTCAGATAAAATCGACATATAGTGACGCTAGTGAATATACACGAAATATATGTAAAATGTTGAAAAGAAATTCCAAATATGGTTGTACCAGTCGAATATCTGCGGCATCCATGTTGGTTAAACGAGTTAATCACAGTGCACCATTTATACGAGTAAAATGTATAACTGGTCCTTAGTATTTGTACCATCTCAATGTATTTTACTATGCACCTGTCTCTCCCCAACGATTATTTAATTCTGTTAAAGCAGTTAACTGGTCATTCAATGATAATTGAAGGTGAAACTGATGCGCATTAGTTTTATAAGTGAAACAGGTATTAGGTTGGTGCAAAAATAATGTCGTTTTTGACGTTCAACTTTGTGGGAAAACGACTTTATTTTTGCGGCAACCTAATCTAATAGTAAATACGTGCTATAGAACAATAAAGACTTCAAACAAATGATAACGTTATAAAACATACATTAAAATATATTTTAGAAAGTGGTCTAAGCAAATCTTACCTTAATGGAAAACAACTTACCTCCCTGAAGATCTCGTAGGTCGTTGAATTGGATTGCAGATTCAATATCGTGAAATACGTTTATAGCATTGAACATTATCAAATTAAACACAAATGTAATGAAAAAGATGAATTAAAAACTATTTTAAAAAAGCTTTCCTTGATCTTGAATAAATATATATATATATTTTTTTTTTAATTACACTTATATAATCTACAAGTCTTATTTTATTTCTTTTCGAACAACGATTAACAAATTATCTCGACAAACATGAAAATTCGGTAAAGTTATTAATTCATATTGAATGGTTCCCCACACACGCCATATATGTGTCAGTTATTTCTAATTTTTTTTTATAAACATGAATATTATGTGTAAATCTCGGTAAATAAATTATAAAATTACCGGAATTATTAAATCTCTCGTTATATATAAATAATATGAACGTAAGTTGTGGGGTCAATCATATCAAAGCAGCAGAAATTAGCCTGGTGTTCATGAAGATAAAAAGAACATGCTTAACAGGAAATAAAACCCGTCAAGGCTGCCAAAATGAATGATTATTTAATTTTATACACGTCGGGGGATGTTAAAATGATGTGGGTGACTATTCACATCATAGTAGCAGTAAATAGTCCCGTGTTCACGGAAATAAATTAAAAAAAACTTGGCACGAAATAAAACGTACAGAAATAACGGGAAACCATTTTAAATTGTATGTTTATTTCGTACAACTTATATTTTGGTTTGTGTATTTATTAGGTTACATTTTTCATGTTGCATGTGATAAAAAGGAGAAGACACTCCGCATTATTAATCGCCATGTCACAGTAAGAAGTTACACATGTGTTGCCTGTCCTTGGGTTCTTTGCGAAGAGTTAGAATTCACCGTCATTTGGCGGGATATCCGTATTTCCAAGAGGAAATGTTTTTGTAGCATGCAGAGAATATATTCTATTGTTTTTATTTAAATTTATTTTATACAATGTTTAAAAGTTATTATTTTATTTTATTTATAATTTGCATTATTATTATTATTATCACATTTTTTTATTTGTTTATGATAATAATGCCTCTATAAAGTAAAATAGCATGAAGACAAATACAAGATATTGCTACTTGTCCGCCAAATAGAGAAAATTATGGCGGGAAAAAATTTGTCAAATAGATAAACGAAGGCATCGGTAAATGTAAATGATGACGAATTCATACAAAATAGGGTAAGTTTTGTTAATGAATGCGACCAACTAAGGTAAAGTTCGGATTGACACGAGCAGACGTTTCTTATTTCATACTTGCAACATTTTATGCATTATATACCGAATAAATAATGAAACTATCTTAGTTAAAGTTAGAATATCGTCCACTTCCACACATTTATATTCCTTGTACTATATTTGTTTGAATGCACACAATGTCAGGTGAGAGCAGGAATATTCCTTATTCTTTCGTATTGTACACATTCCCCTTATATTTTTAATGTTCATATTTTGATGCTACTTTTGTGTAACAAAAAACAAAACAAAAAAAACCCTATTTTGCAGAGACCGCCACATAACTAGCGCTTACCTGGATTGAAGTTCTCCTTTTAATCTTGCCCAAAATGGGCGACGAAAAAGTACGTTAAACCCTATTCATGACACTCGAATAAAACGGACGAAAAAGGAAACTAGAACCAAACATGACAACTCCGCAAAAAACTAAATGAAATAAATATCAAGAATTGGACAAAAATACACAGGAAAATCAAACTAATGCATTATCAACTTTCAATGCAACAATGCCCCTCCGGGCATCAACGACTTAGAAGATTTTAGCAAAGACGCTAAAAAATGTACACACACTTGGTAACAGAAGATGGCGTACTAATTTATGTGCTTGAAATGAAAAGGGATAAATTTATATATATATATATATATATATATATATATATATATATATATATATATATATATATATATACACACACGTGTGTGTGCATCAAAAATAATTTTATATTGTGGGCGTGTTCATAACACCGAAAGAACGACAAAAGTCCATATAAACATATGTCGGATTTGTTTTCAAAGTTTAGGGTTCAGAAACGTTTGCATAACATAGATAAGGATATAAATATATCTGAACAAATATTTAAAAAATCTGACAAATCTAATAATTTTTTATAAATTTCATCCTAAGGATTACATGGCACTAATTAGAAATAATTTGAATGAAAAATTATCTATTAAAATTTTCAGCATTATATGAAAAACAACGACAACACCATTTGTCAGGTCATCCCATAAGTTCTGTTCGAATTTTAACTTTTTGTTAAAATAAACGAAATTTAAAGAGTATTTTATAATGTCTAATGAAGCTGAACATTATTTTTATGTTTAGATGCATTTAAATTGATCAAATTTTATTTCATTGAACAATAAAATTAAATTTTGTTTGATTAAAAACCCTGCTAACAGGGAAGTACCCAAGAATCATTTGAGGCACATAATACTTTGAGTTCAAGAAAGGAAACTCAGCAGCCGAAGAGGCTAGAAACATTCACTTAATTTATGGAGAGGAATGTGTGAATGAAAGAACTTGAAGATGATTTGCAAAATTCAGAGGTAGAGATTTCACCCTTGAAGATTGAACCGGACGTCCAGTTGAGTTTGATGAAAAGCTTCTTGAAGCAGCCCTTGAAGAAAATCCGGCTTCATCAGTTGAGGAATTGGCAGTGGCTCTCAATTCAAACCATACAACTATTCATCGTCATCTTCAACAACTTGGAAAAGTTCCTAAACTTAGAAAATGGATGCCTCATGAATTGTCTGAAAACAACCTCAAATCCCGAGTTGACATCTGCTCTTCTCTCCATTCTCGCCAACTTGTTTCACCTTTTTGGGATAGACTTGTGATTGGCGATGAAAAATAGATCTTTTATCGAAATGTTAAGCGTCGTAGACAGTGGCTTGGTAAAGGGGAAGGACCCCAGCCACAGCCGAGAAGGGAATTTCATGGGCAAAAGGTTCTTCTTTCAATCTGGTGGGATCGCCAAGGAATAATCCACTTTGAATTCTTACCACCTATTACAACAATTAATGCTCAAATATACTGCCAGCAATTAGAGCGTTTGAACCAAGCTTTGAGGAAAAAAAGACCTGCTCTAGTGAATCGAAAAGATGTGATGTTTCATCAGGACAATGCGCGACCCCACACAGCAAGAATCACACCACAAAAGATCGAAGAACTTGTTTGGGAGAAAATTCCTCATCCACCTTATTCTCCCGATCTTGCTCCTTCAGACTACCATTTGTTTCGTAGTTTGCAGAATCATTTGGAAGAAACAGCTTTTGTAACACAGGAAGAGGTGAAAACTGACGTTTGTGAGTTCTTCGAATCAAAGCCAAAAGAATTTTACAGTAATTGAATTTGTAAGCTTGTTAATAGATGGAAGGAAGTCATAGATAATCAGGGAAAATACATTGTTGATTGAATCTGTAATTAAATGTAACATTTGGTCACTTGTTTTCTTTATTCAAAATTCGGACAGAACTCATGGGATGACCTGATATATCCATCCTAACTGCAATCGCCCACCGTCTGTAATCCGACATAATCCTTCCTCTGTAATACGTAAAATTACAAAACGCTCATCGGACAATGAGGTCTTTGAGAAACATAGTAGCGTGTATCATAAATTACTTAGAAATAGTGCGTATAAGTGTGTGTGTGTGTGTGTGTGCATGCATTTGTTTACATTTCACTATGCATATATTCATGTATAATTATATATGTGCATCCTTTTTCAAGTGTGTAATTGCTTTATATTGTGTAACGAAAATCTGTGTAACGTACAATTCACTATGAAATTAATATTTCCAATATACAAGCTTAAATATATACTTTAACATTACCATATTTGTACATTTGTTTACTTTTATGCCAGTAATTATGTGTGAAATACACGTGTGAAAACGCATTGTAGTGTTTCTTCCAATCTTCAAAAAAGAGGTAAATATATTTCACTTATATTTTTACTTTTCTTTACAATTTAATTACTTTTTTGTCATTTTTCTTTTCCTATTTGCTGGTGCCGCTCTGAGACGGGAATACGTGAAAAAAAATTAGATGTTCCATTGTATTTAGTAAACATACAACTGAAGCACTTACCGGAAGCTTCAGAGTTACGTGGATTTCAAACAAACTTGATGTATTTTCGATATTATATTTTCTTTCAACACTTCTTTGCACGGTAATAAAGAGAACATTTTCTCACTCACTCACTCACTCACTCACTCACTCACAAACGGGCGCGCGCGCACACACACACACATATTGACACACACACATACATTCACTTCCAAATCTGATAATCCTGATGATCATTTGTTGAAATATTTACTAAGCGATGTAGGTCGATAATTTTTCTGCAGTCAACCCCCTCACACAAACACACACGTATACATACATATATATATATATATATATATATATATATATATATAGTGTATGTGGGCAGAAACACCTCTTTTATACAAGGTACAGAGATTAAACTTATATTTAATGTTTCTTGTGTTCGTACAAGTGTTTTCTTTTCACAATCTATGTAAAAAAAAAAAACTTCAAAATTTCAGCATATTCTTAAAGACATTTCTATTTTTTCCAAATATGTGGGATTTTGTGTTAATGTAAATTAATAAAAAAATTGCTTTTTTGAAAGCAGTCAGCATATTTTAGCCGTGTTCATGTATAATGTTATTGTGTACTGTTTTTTTTTTTATTAGGGCTTTCCTTTTTTAAAATGTTTTTACTTGTGGATGATGCTATTACAATTGTGTTTTCTACTAGTATCTTTCAGATGAAGTCTCGTAGGATATTGTGTGTGTTTAACTGAATCCTAATAGAGCTATAATCGGGTAGGTGTAACGTAAGTCGTCGAGATAGGCATGTTGTAGTGTGACCAATGTAATTATTTAATGAATTTGTTTTGATCAGGAACACAATTCCTTAAAAAGGATTTGTACTTGTAACTAATGTTGGTTCCTTGCTGATTTGAATTTTCAGGTGTGTTTTTATTTTTTTGTGATAAGGTTACCAGTCTTAAATTATTTGTAATTGATAATTTAATTTTCTTCTTCAGATCCAGTGGGGTTGTGTATATCTTTATATTTCTAAAAGAAAATTCGTCTTTCGTTAACATGCTGAAGATTTTAATGTTATTGAATTTATCCGTTTTTTCAGTATCGTTATTCTTTACCTCAAAAAGTAACATTCTAGTCTAGTGGTCTAGAAATAGTTAGGAAAACCTTTGTTAACTAGAGTCTCTTCTACATTATTGGATTATTTAAGGAAAAGTGAACGAGTGTATAAATTAAGTGTGCTCTCTTTAGGATTTTTTTTATAATGCTATTTTATATCTAAGTAGGCATGCACTCCTAAAATTAAGGTGCCAAGAGTTTCAGCCTGTATATATATATATATATATATATATATATATATATATATATATATATATATATATATATAATGAATGTGCATACTATGAGAACGCCTAAGAATGGAAGTATCTTCTTTGCTCAGTTCATAGCTAATATTAAGGACTTTTTTTTTGTTTTTTGTTTTTTTCGAACGTAGTTTTAAGATTGTTAATTTCCTGTTTGCTTCTTTAAAATAAATTACACAACAGGCGTATATTTTGGGTACACTGAATTCTTTAAATATCGTGTTTTCTACGTAGGACAAATAGTGAAGAACAGGTCGAGAGAATTGCTGATTTTAACGCCATTAGATTGTTTGTAAATATTTCCATTATGGTTGTGCAAAAATGCAATAATGTTTTGAGGATATTTGTTTTGATCGATGGATGTGGAATGAAATTATTTGTAGACATGGAATAGATTTGTAGATACGTGTGATTATCCATAATTATAATTCCACCGCCTTTGAGTGGGGAATATGAATGTCTTCGCTATCTGCATGGAAGCATGGTTTCATCTTGTTTTCTTGTATTCTTTGTCGAAATCCGTGTAATATGTTGGTCGGTGATATCATATTTAGATAACCTAGTAGCAAATATTAAAGGATTCCAATTTTATATTGATGGTCATAATTTGCAATTAATTCGTTTCTGCCGATTTTAGAAATCAACGTTCTTAGGTATGTTTTTATTTATTTATTTATTTTGTAAGTTACGGATATGTTTTATTGTTGTTGTGACTGACTGAAGCTTAGGTCCTATTTGTTTTCTTTACCGAAAAGTTTGCTTCTTTTTCTTCAAATTAACATGCTGAGAATTTTAGAAATTCGTGTGCATAGAGAGGACATACGTCTATATGGTATGAGGTAATCATTAATCAATGTGAGCGTTGAGGAATGACTTTTTATTCAACGCAATTGTTAAGAAGTTTGTTTTTTTTTCTCTAGGGATGTGAAGATTCTAATTATTATTTGTATTTTCTAGCTCAATGTAAGTTTACATTTCCCAGGTAGTGTATACCTGTAAAAGGACAATATAAAAAAAAAAAAAAAACGACAAAAATAAAACTTATCTTAGCTGACGCATTTCAGTCCTTTCAAAAACTTAATCAAGGTAAATGTAAGGATTTATTTTGTGACAAGAATTTATATATGATCAAAAACGATATAAGTTCTTAAAAATCTTTTGGTATATTCATCAGATTTCCTAATATCCTCAGCACGTGAATTAGCAAGCGAAATCTATAGTAAGGGATGTCAATTTAAATCATTGCCTGATCTCCCAGAAACCATAATCACCACTTGGAATAACATTACTGACAAAAGTGGATATTGAAGTTAAATATGTCAAAATATGTGGCATATCAAATCATATCCGGGGAGGGGTGTGTGGAATGAGATTTTGATCCTAATCACTTTCAATGTGCCCTTTCATATGCGTTGTCATGCCAGAGCTTGAATTGAACGCAGATTCTCAAACAGAGATGGTTGGCTGTCAAGTTCTACCGCATGAGTCTTTGGGTTAATTTTTCAAGATCCTCAGTGTCCACATTTGAAGACCTTTTCAGTATCCCATCAAAGTTTCCCTTCCATCATTTGGCCATGTCATCCATGTCTGTGAGGATATCTTTGTCGTCCTCTGTTACGAGAGGAGGAATCTTAATGGATCTTGGTCCAAATACTTGTTTCATCAAGCGGTACATCTGCTTGGTAGTATTTGAATTGGCTGCAATCTGTATTTCATCTGCTTTCTCTAACCACCATTTTTCCTGCAGAGATTTGAATAGCAAGTTGTTCTTCTGCTTTTGCAGCTTTAACCACCTTGCACAGTTTACTCTGTTGTTAATTTGACAGCCCTTTTCACAACACAGAACTTCTTAGCTGATTCTTTTTTGCAGTCATATCCTTGATAGCATCTTCATTTGCATCAAAACTCTCTCGATGATTTTCTGGCATGTTACCCCAAACTTCCTTCCTCAGGCTCTTCATATATATTGTTGCTCAAGTATTAACATAAATATATATCATTGATTTCAGCAAATCGTTATTTTAGTGTATATATATATATATATATATATATATATATATATATATATATATATATATATATATATATATATATATAATTGGGGTATACGGAATGAATTCCAATAACCAACAATTACTGTTCTTAAAAGAGTGATCAATACAGAGTAGAGCAGATATAATTATTTATTTTAAAAAAAATTATAACATAAATAATTTATAAAATCATTACAAAAATAGCTATTTTGTTTCAACACCTCCGGTGTTTTATCAAGTGATGATAGAAAATATAAAATAAAACATTTATTTTTAGGTTTTATTTTACATTCGACATAATTACTTGATAAGACACCGGAGGTGTTGAAACAAATATATATATATATATGCACAATAAATGCTTTAGGATCAATCAATTTCATAATACAGCTGACACTATTGGTAAGTTCACCAAAATAAAAGAAAATGATGCTCCTTTATTCAATTTGATATTTGCAATTTCTCTCCCTCACCGAAGAGCTACAAATGGCTACGCTAAATCTGGACTACATTTACTGTCCCATAAGCAACCAGAACATCAATATCATTAAAAACGAATAGAAACCCATCCGGCTCCATGAAGTTTATCTGTGGACTGACCGTAACACCCCAAATTGTTGCGTTTGACTCAGCAGAGGTTTGAGTTATTTGCTCTTCCATCACCTTAGCATCCCTGTTTCATCGACATTAATAATACCAATGTCTCTCGGGACGACCGTATTATACTCCTGCATAAAACAAGTGCGTAAAAAAACTGTCTGACTTAGAAAATGCCTGATTAATCTTTTTAAAAACCTCGGTCTGAATGTCAACACAACCACAAACGCTAATGTGATAAACATTTTCTATGTAAACTTGTACATATCTAATAGACTTTATAAAGAATTAACTAAATATTTATATAAAAATAGATATATAAATAAACAATCTAAGCTGTCTATGAACACTTGTAATAAGGATATTTTCGACAAGCATAAAAGTAAATATGTGGAACCCCTAGAACTAAAGTAACCATAAAATTAAACTTAAATTTCTTGGACACTAACAATAATGATGTCAACCAGCCTAAAAACCGAAAATGCAACATAATATGGTTTAACAGACCCTTTAGAAGCAATAACAAAACTAATATCGGTAGAATTTTTCGGAATCTAATCCATATGTATTTCAATCTTTCCCAGCGCTAAAACAAGATTTTCAATAAAAACAACGTCGGAGTTAGCTATAGTTGTGATAAAAACTTCGACCAATATATATCACGGCACAAAAATGTAACACTAAACAAACGCATAACAAAACTACAAAACAAACACCCCTGCCAAAAAACAAAATCTGCACATTAAATGGCAAATGCAGGAACAAAGTTTCGAGTATAAAGCTAAATATAAGGTTGGTGCAAAAATAATAACGTAATAATGTCGTTTTTTGACGTATTTTTTAACGTCAAGAAACGACATTATTACGTCATTATTTTTGCACCAACCTAATACAAAAGAAATGTTACTGGAAATAAATATATGAATAACAAAAATAAATATTAGGTTGGTGCAAAAATAATGACGTAATAATGCCGTTTTTTGACGTATTTTTTAACGTCAAGAAACGACATTATTACGTCATTATTTTTGCACCAACCTAATACAAAAGAAATGTTACTGGAAATAAATATATGAATAACAAAAATAAATATTAGGTTGGTGTAAAAATAATGACGTAATAATGTCATTTTTCTTTTAAGGTTAAAAAATACGTCAAAAAACGACATTATTACGTCATTATTTTTGCACCAATCTAATACCATAGCGAGGTCAAATTCTAACTAAGCTCTATTGGAAACCATTAGAAATCACGCTTCTAACATCAGCAAATGAAACTAGGCAATAGTAAATATAATAACATCACTAACCTCTATATTTTTTTTTTCCTGGAAAATAAAAAAGCCAGAATAGAAACACAACTACCAACTGCGATTACTTAACGAAAACTAAACTCTTCAGCGGTATATGCGATAAATGTAGATCATGACTTTTGAGGAGTTAATGATGTTAAAACATATAGGGAACCCACATTTTTTAAACGAAAGAACTTAATTAATAAGCACTTGCATCCATAGAAATAAATTCTCACTGAAGCAAGTGTTAACCCAATTTAATATAGTTTCGGAAGCCATTGTTACTGGCTTTACTGTTGCTATAGTATTAGGTTGGTGCAAAAATAATGATGTAATAATGTCGTTTTTGACGTTAAAAAATACGTCAAAAAACGACATTATTACGTCACCACCCGAATATTATTATTACAGCTATATGTTTTAATTAGTAATGTTAGTATTACCATGACCCATCATTTTACTTTTTCTATTAAGACTATATTACCAATTGTCTTTTGAGTAATAATAATATCACTATTACCATGTTTATTTATTCTATTGTCATTGCTTTTTATCAGGATTCCATCACTTCAAATATTGTGTTAATTAAATTTTCTTAATCCTATCAGTAACTATAATTTAAGCAAAAGAAAGAGTTACCCACCTTGAATTAACATCTAAACCTCTCCTTTAAACGGACATCAGAATTTTTATTTTCAAAATTTAGTAACGGTTTCAGGATAAATTTGAAATCAGATTTAGATTAGGTCGCAATGAATCATTTAAAAACAGTAATATTACATGTAAACAACAACAGGAGCTTGCGCCCCAAGAAATATTGGCTAAAACTGTAAAAACATTCCAGTGATTGAATTTTGTATTAGGTTCAAACTCCGAGTCATAGAGGAGGCGTAAGAAAATACGAATGTTCAATAGTATATACGTAATATATCTGTTATTAAGCATTGGACACTGTTTTTTCTTGTACCAAAAATATATGCATGCATTTGCATACATTAATTTGTATTTATTCATTTGCTTATATATATATATATATATATATATATATATATATATATATATATGTGTGTGTGTGTGTGTGTGTGTGTGTGTGTGTGTGTGTGTGTGTGTGTGTGTGTATAAATATAAATAAATATATCGCAAAGGCCTGAAACCCAGGGTCACAAAGTCACATCAATCCAACCAAATATATATATATATATATATATATATATATATATATATATATATATATATATATATATATATATATATATATATTATATAATTGTGTCTATTTGGGCTGCTAACATTCATTGAAACATCTTTCATTGAAAACAACCGACAATTTCTGAGCTTAAGACTACAAAACAGCCCGAAAATATAACGGATTCCCAACAACACTCACATACTCACTACAGAACACAAAAAAACGTCAACAGGAAAATAAATATCGTATGGTTCAACCCACCATACAGCAAAAACGTAAAGACAAAGGTAGGAAAAATATTTTTCAATCTTTTACATAAACATTTCCCGGAATCAAGCAGCCTACACCAAATATTCAACAAAAACACAGTAAAAGTCAGCTACAGTTGCACCGACAACATGGCACAAATAATAAAAAAGCACAACAGGAACATTATAAACAAACCACATGAACAAATTAAACCCACGTGTAACTGCAGAATAAAAATCGAATATTCCTTAAACGATAATTGTTTACAAAACAATGTAATATAACATGCCACGATAAAATCACCAGATAATGAAGAAAAAGTATACATAGGAGTAACTGAAAGACCCTGGAAACAAAGAAATTATGCACACACAACATCTTTCACAAATAGTAAATATGCGAACAGCACAATGCTTTCTAAGAATATCTGGGAAATTAAAAACAAAACGCAGAGCATACCAAAAATATATTGGAAAATAAGGAAAAGATCATCAGCCTACAACAATCAATCAAAAACTTTGCTTTTCGGAAAAATAGTTATTATTAACTTCCCAGACAAAAATAAATTATTAAATAAAAGATCCGAGCTCATCTCAAAATGCAGACATTTTTTTACTACGTTACTTGAAAATCGAAAACTGAAAAAAATAAAATAAAATAAAAAGTAAATAAAAAAAATGACAATAAAATAAGCAAAATAAATTAATCCAAGCAAATTACCAAATCACACCCGTTACAATAGAAGAAACAGAATAACAGAATAAAACAGAAATAGAATAAAAAATAAAAACAAACTCAATGAACCTAAATAAAGTAAATAATAAACAAATCAACAAATGACCAAAATATTAGTTAGACTATAAAAAGCAGACCAAAAATCGTACGAAAAAAAATAGCTATAATTTCTAAATAACGATAAAAATACTACGTTACTTAAAATTCGAAAACAGTAAAGAGAAAATAAAAATATACAGTATAATTTGTAAATAATAAAAAAAACAAGAAAAATAAATTAATCTATATCCATCCAAATAAATAAATAAACTAACAAACCGATCCCAATAAATTACCGTTAGAAAACAAAACAAATAAAGATAATCAATCCAAATAAATACATGAAGTAGTAAACAAATTAAAAACTGCTCCCTCCAAAATAATATTAAGAATAACCTACAAAAATCAACGGCAAAATTGAACAAAGAGCTTTATTTATCTTCCAAAATGAAAACAAATCTATTAAATAAGAGATTTAAACGATTTTTTACTACGTTTATAAAAACACCGATTAAAATAAAAAATAAATAAATAAATATATAAGATAAGAAATAAAATAGAAAAATAAAAATAAAAATAGAAAAATAAAAATAAATAAAAACAAGCAAAATAATTTAACCCAATTAAATAAACAAATAAACGACTTCCGTTAAAATAATCGCAAAAATAGACTACCCAGAATGCACCACTATATATAAATAGCCGAGAAATATAACAGCACTCGTGGCCTGACGATTGCGTCTAGCATGAAACAGACTGTCACCTCTAAGTGTTGACTATGTTCACACACACACACGAACATATATATATAATATATATATATATATATATATATATATATATATATATATATATTCTAGTTATAACTTTTTAGGATAACATACATCGATATGTATATATATATATGTGTGTGTGTTTGTGATTTTTTCCTAAAATTTTACTTTTAGCACTCGACAGATATCATTTCATTATAGTGGTGAAAGATGCTGTTGATCGAACCACATTCTTCTGAAACAAATGGTACACATTGTATTCCAGAATCTCTAACATATCCTCATCAGCTATGAATTCAGTATTTATTCTCGCCTAATTGCCGACCAAAGCGACAAAAATTCTGTCCTGATATTTAACCCCTGTTTATCGTTGAGGTAAGAAATTGAATCATTTCCTTTATATATGTCGAGATAGAACATAGTAATATCTACCGAAGTTCCGACAAGCCTATCCCGTTAGTATTTCTCTCTCAATTTATATTATATATCTCTTTCTCTACACACGTAGACACACATACATACATAAACACACACACTTTCTTGCTCTCTCTCTCTCTCTCTCTCTCTATCTATCTATATATATATATATATATATATATATATATATATATATATATATATATATATATATATATATATATATATATATATATATATATATATATATATATATATATATATATTATATTGTCATATGCCCCAGTCGAGGAATAGGTTTATAAGGCGATCATACGCCGACCAGAAGATGTATACATTCTCACACTTGTGGAGAGATACGGGCTATCTCTCTCAGATCATGACAACGGACAATTAGTAAACAAAAGTATTTTAAAGACCACTGTTCGATTAGGATAATCATCAAGTGATATACAATTTCTTCCTCTCTCTGGTTTTCCTTTTTCTTTATTTCTTCTTCTTTACACAATTCAGCTCGTATCAGAGATATATACTTTCTTCCTCTCTGGATGTTCTCTTTACTTTCTTTCTTTCTTTCTTTACACAATTCAGCTTGTAACAGAGATATATAATTTCTCCCTCTCTGGTTTTCTCTTTTCTTTCTTTCTGTCTTTACACAATTCAGCTTGTAACAGAGATATATACTTTCTTCCTCTCTGGTTTTCTTTTTTTATTTCTTCAAACCCAGGCTGTATTCTCAGCGTACAAATTCCCTTACGTCATCTGTGATGAATAACGCGATTTATCGTCTTCAATTTAGGGTTAACGAACAGAAATACATGTTCTTATATTTCTTGTCCGGGGTTGCCTGGGATGAATCGGACATTATCAAATGAGTCTCATCTTTCTGTTCATAAGTTATCAGCACTTCGATTTCGAGTCTTGCTCCTTCAAAGACAAGACAGCAACTGACTCCCAACTAATTTTCTAACTCTCACGTGTCCTGCGTTTGGCGCGAATTCCAGCTTACATCAGTCCCCTTTCTAGCTTCTGTCTAGACATCTGTTGCTACGGGTAATTGGGTCAGTGAACCTCTTGACTTGCTTTCCCAAAATGTCTTGAGACTCCCACGTGACCTCTTCTGTTGTCAGGCGGAGATTAACCTTAATATATGCGTGTATACATGTTTGGGCTATCTGCGTCCGTCACAATATATATATATATATATATATATATATATATATATATATATATATATATATATATATATATATGTGTGTGTGTGTGTGTGTGTCTGTCTGTCTGTTTGCGTGTGTATAGATGTGTGTGTATTCGCATGGATAGGGATCATATTGATTAACCTTTCATATGGCTACAGATGTACTAATCTGACAATGTTATTCTTTTCGTCTGACTTCTCTTTAAGTGAAAATTTTAAAAATTATCTATTAGTAGCAAGGTTTTTGAGAATTGACCCGAATGTTTTATTTTTCTTTTCCTTGACTCTGTCTCTTTTTTTATTGAATTCTTTGATATCTTTTCCGCCAAACTTCAGTGGGAGCATGGTCTGTTCTCTGAAACTTGATAGCTATCACTCTCATTGGTATCGAAAAGTTGAACATTGGCACAATGACACTTGGGTCATCCTCTCAACATGTAAGGAATCGTAAATTTTATACGATTTTCCTTTTATTGTTTGCTTTTAGTTGATTTCGTTTTAAGTGTCTTTTGTTTAATTTTTTCTCTTTCCTTTCCCTTCTGTTTTTTATTTATTTTTTGTGGAATAACCATCAATATAAAGTGTGATAGAACATCTAATAGTGGCAACTACGACTTATACAAATTAAATCTTAGTACATATGCCATGTCTATACGCATTTGCTACCCGACTGAATCTATTACAAAATTATAAACTCTATAACCGTGGATATATGTATATAACCCTATCTGTACCATTGGATTGGACGAGCTCTCTAGTCATCTTCCAATGCCATGCTAGAGCTGGTAACTTGAATATAGTATCCCTTGTCGTTTAAGGTTAAAATAAAAAAATTCTACGAACTACAATGATTAGAAATATAATTTCATACCAGATCGTTCGTCAGCCGGACTAACAAAGCGCAAAATATCTGTCACTGGAACAAATTCTTCCAAAAACGAAGAGACAAGGTTGACCAAACGCGGATTATTCCCAACCTTGTACCAAGGGACACAATACCAAAATCAACTAATGAAAAGAAAACAGAAAAAATGGTCTCGCGAAGAGTATCAAAAATCATGTCATCCTTCTTCACTGGACTCGAAAAGCCGGCAAAGAACACAACGAATCAGACATACCAAATATGGGGAACTATGGTAGGAAATGATATAAGATGCCATCTAAACCCAAACATGCTTGCCAATGTCCGTAGAGACATTGTGCGAAACAAAAGGCTCTTAAATGCAGAAACAGATAAGATAAAATTAAATATGAGACAGAAAACGATAACTCATCGCTGAAACTTTAAAGAGATGAAAGTAGAAATGTGTAATATGACAGAGAATAAGGTAAAAATCAAAACAAATGAAAAAACGAAATAACCTCCCAGGAAATAAAATCGAAGAATCTACCTGTGACATAACCTGCAGTTATCCAGACGATATCACTGAAGATGACTCCAACTACATTAAATTAGAGTTCCTTGAAAACATCACTGAAATCACCGAAGCGAAAAGCCGTGTCATCCAAGTACTCAGAGTAACCCTTACACATTTATCAGAGAGACAGAGACCAGCTCCCAAAAATTCATATGTCGAAGTCCAATAAGTACATTGTGCAAATATACAACGCAGCTCTAACAGATAAACCACTGAGAAATATCACAAAAGTTAACAACGTCATATACGCAACAGCTGTAGCAGCTTCTGAGAAACTTGGGCTCAAGACAATGAAAAAAATATAGCAGGCATAGAGAGACAGCTTGGAAGTCAAAACAGATGCGAGAAATAACGGAAATCAGATGTAAGATATTAGATGAGCTCACTAGAAACCCAAATGTCTCCAGACGCAAATGCAAGAAGTCCAAGTGGAAATATAAAATTAAATCCCTAATTGAAATCCCTTCAATCAAGGAAATTCTGAAACAGAATCTTCAGTTAAAGGCACAGAGAACAAGACGATACCAAAAACGGTGCAGGTTTTATCGCTAAATGGAAAATGTCATTATGTCATTTCTAACCTTAGGTCTCTGGTCGGGGCTCCGAAAGAAATGTGTACGCACCGGAAATAAAAAGAAACATAATAATAATAATAATAATAATAATAATAATAATAATAATAAACTGTAACAGTTATAAAAAGCAGTACTAATTGTTACGGAGACGATTATCAGGTGGTTGTTCCTAAAGTGTTAAGAGTGATGTAGTTTAGTTAACGTTTCTTATTGGTTTTATCGACCTGTGTTTAATGTTAGGGTGTTGGTAGTGTTTGTGTTTGTGGTAGGGTTGGTAACAGTATCCGTAGTGTTAATGATATATGTAGTACATTGTAGTGTTCTTTGTCAAAGAAACCTATGAACCTTACAATAAGGATAATGACACTCCAACATCCCCCAAACTTCCATACTCGATCATCAAGCACATACCCTTTTTTATTGCCTCTTTTCACTTTATATTTTATTTCCCATCATCATTAAGGCACACACAAACACACACACACACACACACGCACACACACACACACACACACACACATATATATATATATATATATATATATATATATATATATATATATATATTATCATCCTAGGGTGTACCCATACGGTTTACCTAGTTTTTCGTAACATATATATATATATATATATATATATATATATATACAGTGTAACCCCGATATAAGAGATTTGCCGGGACCGGAGAAGATATATATATTTGAATAAAAACAGATCACTTTAAGGTTCCATGTAATAAGTTATTTCACCACAACTCTTTTAAAGGGCTCGGGATCATCAGACTTTACTTCCAAAAGTTGAAATGAACTTCATTTCAACATTTGGAAGTAAAGTCTGATGATCCCGAGCCCTTTAAAAGAGTTGTGGTGAAATAACTTATTACATGGAACCTTAAAGTGATCTGTTTTTATTCAAACATATTTGCTCTGAATTTACATTGAGCTCTCTGGATATCATCCTCATTGGGTCTACCCATACGGATTACCTAGTTTTGCATAAACCATATATATATATATATATATATATATATAATTTGAGGAATTAAAAAAAATGATACCAATATTGTCATAAATTTGATACTTATTATATTTATTTTATATTGTCGGAATTTTTTAACATGCCTATGTTTTTTATTGTTTGTTTTTTGTTTTTGTTTTTTTTTTTAATAGAGAAATATAATTTATCACTATAAGACTATTTACTTCTTATAATAAAGCAAAGGTTTTTGTCATATATGGTACACTAGATTGTGAATTCGGATTGTCTTTTTTCTATGAAGCAAATTGAAAATGTAGAAGACTATTATATGGAAAAATCAGTTAAAAATATCTGGATGACAAAATCACACATTATATAATTTTGGGTTAATATTTGACAATTTCAAGTTAGTCCTGCTCTCATCTAAAATTGAGAAGGCTATTAACATATCCACTTCCTTTGCTTCCCATATTATTTTCTTTTGCTTTGCTCGCCTCATATAATGACAATCGATTTCCAACATTCGAATTATTCCTTGTTTACCTTTTAATAATAGATTCCTACAAAACAATTATAATTTTAAAATCGTATTGAATAAAAGACCATTTCATTAACGCCTGTACCGCCTACAGCTAAATACGCATATTTGAATAAATATGTCATGTGTATATTCACCAACATTTATCTGTAGAATGCTCCATGACCGAGATATACATTGAAAAGCATTTTTCATAAATTTCCTCAAGGAATAATGATAAAGTTAACACGGATATCTTCTTGAAAGGAGAGAAAATCTTGATCTATTCGAAAATGATACACGACCAATCCTCAGTCTGCATCGCTAACAGTTTACATGAGAATACACAGTGCCAATGTCAATAGAGCCTGACATAAAAAAAGTAATAAAATGAGAATTTGTTTTCTCACCTGACAGGATTTTAGGAGAATTAGTGTAGCAACAGGTTTTTATTATCGCCGGACGTATAGATAACAACCTAATACACACAATTAGTACCGCAGTGATGCTGATTATAAAGTATTTTTTTTTTAAAATTGAATAAATAATCGATGTAAGTAACAAAAAAGAACTGATCATTGTGAGTAGACTGCATAGATGTTAGTAGACTGAAGGTGTTCCTATAATATTTGTTAGGCACAGAGGACCTCAAAAGTAAACAAGTGCGGAAATTCATCTGTAAGAGCAGGTGTAATAACAGACGACTGGATGCGTAGGGTTTGAAATTAGAAAGTGAATAATAATATCGGAAGGCCTATTAACAAATTAAATTAAAGTACATAGTTATAGAAATAACGTTAAACACTCAGAAAGGAGTTTGACTCTGCTATTAGGTTGGTGCAAAAATATTGTCGTTTTCTTACCTAGTAACATGCGTGAGAAAACGACATTATTTTTGCACCAACCTCCTAATACATGGGTTTTTACGCTGACATATGGCGGCAAAAAATCTGGCCGTTATATTACAAATAAAAAAATAACATTGATGGCAATCAGGATTGCCGATGATCATTGCGAATCACAAACACAACAAAAATCTAAAGAATAATTCCTATTACGACAGGAACTTCAAAGTGGCTAAAAATAGAAGTGAAATTTGAGAAACGTATTAAACTAGACTCAAAACACATAGAGAAACATAAGAGATTAATGTGTAAATATTTGCAAAATTATAGTGCCACAACGAGGGTTATTATGGGGTCCACCCTTTTCTGATATAAATGGACTCGTCCTGCTGCCATAAAATAGCCACAGTCAGTCAGAGATAAGGACAGGAACAAGTAGAGGAACAGGTAGAGGAACAGGGTGGAGAAACAGAGTGGAAAGTACATAGACACTGTGATTGAGTTGACGTTAGAAGTCAGTTACAAGGACGCCCGACTCTAAGGAAGTTTACTTCGAGACTGTATATAGCGATCTTCGATTAATACTAACCGGCGTTCCTGGATTTTACTAACAGCATTACCTTTTGTATTTTGTGTAAATACATTTAATTTCTTAGCTTAAATACTTGCGTTTGTCATTTATTGGAGACCGATTTTTCACGCGGAATTCACAACAAGGGTCAATAGATGTAGAAGCGTTGTTCAGATCATATACTGTTAATTTGCCTATATGTGAGATGCTTATTAAACAACCCTCTATTGATGCAATGGAAATCAGTGAGTAACCTTATTAAAGGTGGGTAAATTGATGGAAGAATAGAGATCAGTATTCAAAGAGGTGCAGCGAATTATTTGGAAGAAGATGGATCCATGGATCCTTGTACAGTGATGATCCTCGCGTTTTTATAAAAACATGGCACATATATAAACCAAATCTGATAACCAAGCAATGGTTACTCCGTCATCAGAATAGTGTTTGTAGAATATTTACAAAGTAGAAATGTTAATCGTTGTATCAAGTCCAAAACCAAATTGAGCATTTGCATTTATTTGATATAATTCAGCATGAAAAGAACAGTTTTCAATATCGAAAAGATCAAAATCATGTTCTTTTCTGCAACTAGCACGGTTTTCACCAATGCCTCTTGACATATCTAGAATATTAAGAATAAAAATATGCAGTTGCCAATATTCAAACCATATAGCAATCAAGAATAAAAAAAACTGTTGCCATCATCTTTGTTTTCGACTTCATTATATTTCGGCGGTGGTACGCCCCGGATTTCTTCAAGTGACTGGAATTACAAACTGAATCCTTTATTTCATCCATCGAGGTAGATTGTTCTATTTTCACGTGCTATGCCTCTCCCGGATATCTGAGTTATCTCCCTTTTAACTCATCTCTCCAAGTTTTTATTCACCACTGCAGTAGACAAGTATTGAACGCACAAGTCTTTGGACAAAGACATTCTAATTTCTTCTTCGGAATCCAGAATCCATTGAACATTTACAACATATTTCAGGTAATACAGGAGAAAATTACTCCTAACAGTAGATAATCGTCTTCTCAATCTTCTCTTTGCTTTTACTATGTCCTTTCAGGAGGCGGGCGACCAAGGCCCTCCAAATCTTCTTGTTAATTACAAATAAAATGAGCACAGCGATCTTATTCTGACGACGGCCATTAAGTCATTTGCGATATTTTAATATTTGACAAATACTATAGTCTCAGATTGCAAGGAGATATATATATATATATATATATATATATGTGTGTGTGTATAGGTGTGTGTGTGTATAGGTGTGTATATATATATATATATATATATATATATATATATATATATATATATATATATATATAGGTGTGTATATATATATATATATATATTTATATATGAAAATTTCTGCGAATTAATCAGTAGAGAGACAATATTTATGAATAAAAATGACAATAGGAAAACTGGTAATTGCGGACGCGTTTCGTCCAATGTGGACTTTATCAAAGCAAAATACGAAAATTAAATTAAATTTCATATTTTTAACTGAAAAATAACGTCACAAATTGTCACGTTACTCTCCATTCCACTTGCTAGGTACATTCTGTTTTTGTTTTTATTAGTTACTTTGTTCATTTAATTTCATTTTCGTATTTTGCTTTGATAAAGTCCACATTGGACGAAACGCGTCAGCAATTACCAGTTTTCCTATTGTCATTTTTATTCATAAATATATATATATATATATATATATATATATAGGTGTGTGTATGTATATATATATATATATATATAGTTGTTTGTGTATAGGTGTGTGTGTATATATATATATATATATATATATATATATACAGAAACATGTGCTGAATATAAGGAAATGAACTATTTATGTGTCACTGCTTCAATTACAACAATAAAATCAGTCGGGAATATCCAGCTGGGTAAAATGGCGATATTTGCCGCTAGGATGCTTTTCTCAAGACTAATATTACTGACATATATTCTCAATATGCTCTTTTTGTGGGGGTGGGGATTAATACACGATGTTCTGTCTCAAGGCAACATAATAAATGTTCCCTTCAAATGTCCCACTCTGTATGAGTTGGCTTTTATATTTCAACTTTGGCAATGAATACATACGGGGAAGGGAATCATTAATAAATTCGATTTAGCCTTGATGTTTGTATCAGACAGAATAACACTTCATCGTGTCGGGGGAAAGAAATAATAATAGACTGGTGTGAAAGCAGAGCGTAGTTCAAAAATCTGGAGAGCCTGAATGAGGGAAGGAATTTGAGAAATATTAATAAAAATAGAGGATGAGAGAACAATGCATAAGATAATTATAATATAAAATGGTATCATAAAACATTTTACAGAAAGACAGAATAAAACAAAATCAATAAACAAGAAACAGGAAGAAAAGAAAATGAAAAGTTTGTAATGAAATTAATGGACAAAGAAAATACGTATATTTTTTGTTAAAATCCTGCTGAAAATTTAATCGGCACATAAAGTTCAAAATCCAGGTGAGATAATTTGAATTTATTTACACGGAAAGAAATAGTTGTTTATTAAATGTCTCAGAATTGAGTCAAGCCAAGCAAATTGAACACTATATCGAAAAGAATGAAAATGAAACAATCGAATTTTAATATTGTTTAAGCGAAGGAACTAATCATTTGGTACAAAGACCGATCCGAGCACAATTTGGATACAATTATATGAGAAAGTAAGAAGAAAACTTATAGAAAATGTCAAGTTCGATTTTGTGGACAATATAGATTCTATGGCCACATAGGTATATAAATTACATCCTGCTGCTTATAAAAACTAATGCATTATTGGATTAACCTGTCTACCCTTCTGGTGCAGATGAGTTCAGCCCAGGTATCTTTAAAGTAGCGTTTTGTCGATTCTATAGATTGGAGAACTTTTAGTTGTCTGGTTATTTTTTGTCAGAGTCATTCAGGAATAAACATATTTTCTGTTTCCTGGATAATATGCCTTAAATAATTTAAATACAAAGTACATTGATGTTGAGACGTCCTCCCCTTTTTACACAAATGGACTCACCTAGTATATACATATACTACTGCTACGTAAAGAGCAAGACCGGAATAGAGAGGAGAGAAACAGTTTGTAGATAACCGGAAGAGTGAGAGTCAGGTAACTGACAAACAGAACGAACGTAGCGAGCAAGAGTCACAGCGAGCGAGCACGTAGACTCAGTAAGAAGTCATACGGCGATACTTCAATACTAAAGACTGTATATATATTTTGCTACTAATCCGTATTCCTGGAACTATTAACCTGCATTACCAGTGTGTATTATCACGTTAATACATTATTTTTCCTATATTCATTCTTGGCGTTGTTATTTATTTGTACCGGATTTCATCCCGGAATCCACAACAAGTTGGCGATAAGGTTATCGAATTCACACGGAAAAAAATTCTCTCTCGTCGACCACAACAATTTGGCGACGAGGACTTCGAACTTGCACGGAAGAAAAAATATTCACTCTCGTCGACTACAACAAATTGGCGACGAGGATATCAAGCTCACACGGGAAGAACAAAAAAGACAAAATTCTCCCTCGTCAACTTGGCGACGAGAAATTTCGAACTCACAAGAGAACAAAGAAAAATTATCCCTTGCCGACCACAACTTGCTGACGACGAATTGGGACCTACACGGAAAGAAAAAAAATTCTCTCTTCTCACCACAACAGCTTGGGCGACAAGAATTTGCACTTCTCGGCGACTCAAAAGAGAAAATTGACGTTTTTGCCAGTATCCACATCAACTGGATAACAAAGAGTTACGAAGATCAAAATTCGGAAAATCGAGTTTTTCGTAAGACTCTTATCATGGAGGATTTTAATAGTATTTTAGTAGATCTTGTAAAATACCAAAATGAACAGCAAATACAACTTCAAGAAAGACAAAATAAACAGCAATTCCAATTCCAAGAACGAATGGAAAAAACGCAGAAGAGAAAATCATGAAAGACAAATGCAAAATGAAGAAAGACAATTACAACTCCAGGAGCTAATTTTAAAAATACCAAATGATACACAACAACAAAATATTGAAAAAGAGGCGACTTTTTCCCAAGACGCAGTAGGCACACGATAGAAACATTCAAATACTCCCTAGAAGAGGATAAAATTTCGTGGACATTTTCAGACGTCAAGAAGACATCAACATCGATTGTCAAAACTGGACGGAAGCAAGGAAACTACGACTATTACTCAGGAAATTAGGAACGGATGAATACACAAAATTTGTGGATTACATTTTGCCAAATAATACAAATGATTTAACGTTTGATGAAGCAGTTACATGGATGACGGACCATTTTAGCCCGAAAACGTCACTTTTTCACAAAAGGCTCTAATGTCTTAACCTCGTAAAGGATGAAAATGAGGACTATTCCACGTACGCCGCAATCGTCAATAAACATTGCGACGACTTCAAGTTGGCAGAATTAACTCCGGACAATTTCAAGTGTCTTATTTTTGTACAAGGGTTAGTCTCAGCAAAGGATAGCGAAATGCGCAAAAGAATACTTTCAAAACTGCAAAATGAACCTGGATTAACACTACAAAACTATTGGAAACCTGCCAAAAATGTCTGAGTATAAAGAAAGAGTCGAAGGATATCGAGGAGTCAGGAGTATCACATATACGTAAGTTAAACAAAAGTTTACGTTTTTCGCCTTTCCCGGAAAGAAAACAAAAATTCTATAATAATGAAAAAAGTACAACATATAGGGCAAATAATGACGAAAATCAAAGCAAATATAAGCCCCCTCCCCCATCTGCATGTTATCGATGTGGAGGACTACACTGGAATAAGCGTTGTCGTTTTAAATATAAAAACTGTCTTGCGTGTGGAAAAATGGGTCACAAGGTATCCCAATGTAGGAACAGAAAATCTACTAGTAGTAAAGAGCTACTAGAATGCATGACGAAGACAATACTAACATCATGAAATATGTGGAACTTGAAATCTTAAATAAAAAGATAAAATTGCAACTAGATTTAGGGTCAGATCTGACGATAATTAACCTACAAACATGGAGAAAGCTTAATAGACCAACAATCTAACACACACAGAAAATTGCTAAGTTTGTTACAGGAAAGCGTATAAAATTCGAAGGAGAAGTAATCCTAAATGTAAAATTTCACGGGAAAACAAGAAAACTCAAAATATTCGTAATGAAAGATACAGAAAATCTGGTGGCCACAGACTGGATGTAAAAGTTCGACGTATGGGATTTACCTATCAGCTCTTTTTGTAAAAAGATAAAGTGCGAACAATCAGAAGCGACAAAGTTAAAGGAAGAATTGCATAATCAATTTCCCGAGGTATTTTCGAGCCAGTTGGGACGATGTAACAATTTTGCAGCCAGAATTGAATTAAAAGAAAATGTCCAACCAATATTTAAAAGAAGCGGAATGTGCCGGTTACTACCATAGAGAAAGTCGACAAAGAATTAAAGAGAACTTTGAAAAAAATAATTAACAAACTAGAAAACGTCATATACACAATACAAGGAGAAAAATTTACCTAAAGTAGAGGTATTGATCGAATACAAAAAAGATGGGTTAAAGAGCCAAGCTCGTCACCCGCTGAAAATGATGATTCGATGGAGCCGATCTTTGAAGCTCTTGAGATTCAAAGATCACAAGAAGAGACAAAAATTAGAAGGACTATCAGGAAAAGAAAAATTACTGCTTATCGATCATTAAAAGGAAAATATATTAACTCCCCCCAAAAAGGGATCTAAGGAGGGGGGGTGAGGAATCCTCCCCTTTTTACGCAAATGGACTCACCCAGTATATACACATACTACTGCTACGTAAAGATCAAGATCGGACTACAGAGGTTGTAGATAACCGGAAGTGTGGGACTAAGGTAACAGACAGACAGAACGAACGTAGCGAGCAAGAGTCACAGCGAGCGAGCAAGAGTCACAGCGAGCGAGCACGTAAACTCAGTAAGATGTCATACAGTGATACTTCAATACTAAAGACTGTATAGATATTTTGCTACCAACCCGTATTCCTGGAAGTACTAACCTGCATTACCGGGGTGTATTATCACGTTAATACATTATTTTTTCCTATTTTCATTCCTGGCGTTGTTATTTATTTGTACCGGATTTCATACCCGAATCCACAACAATTGATATCTGAGTTTTTCTGCATAAAATTACATCCAGTTTTATAGAGTATATCGCTTTTCTAAGCAAAACAACTGCTATGAGAATGCGGAATAATTTAAAACAGTGGCGTTGAAAAAACAAAAATACAAAAAAAAAGCGACAGGAAGCTGAATAAGGTATACCAGTTTATACATCTGGGTACATCAAACAGAAAAAATAAAAATAAAAACTTATATTTAAATCTAATCGACTCCTCATAGTCATTGGGTCAGTAGATCTATATTTATCCATTGTTAATTAGCTTGGGTAGTATGTATGATACTATATTTTAACTGCGCTGATTTTGTTGGCAAGAAATAATAGATATTACAAGACATTTATAGATATCCAGAAGAGATTATTAAATGGGCGTTTAGATTAAGGAACTCGCTGTCATATACAGAATATTAAGAACAAAAATATACAAATCGCAATATCTATGCCAGATAGCAATAACATATAAAAATAAATGAATAAATATATTCTAATTTCTACTTTAGAATCTTGACTTCATTGATCAAAAGATTTCAGGAGATACAGGAAAAATATTCCTGGAAGTAGATTATAATTTTATCCGTCTTCTTGCTTTTAATATGTTGTTTCAGGATGTGGGCGATCAGGGCTCTCCACATCTTCGTCTGTTTTGTGGCCTAAATAAAGTTCTGACAGCGTAATATCCATCTTTATAGTTTAGTTGTTCTACCATCAATTCACATTCAATAATCTCTGTTTTTTTACTGATTCTATCGCTTTCATCGTGTCCATTTTGTGTTTAATTCCTTATTGAAAGTACTACTACTACTACTACTACTATTATTATTATTATTATTATTATTATTATTATTATTATTATTATTATTATTATTATTATTTCCTTCGATTTATGTGTTTATAAACATTTCCTTTCGGGTTCCTATAGGAGTCCTAAGGTCAGAAATGACTTGATGACATTTTCTACTGATCATTTTGTAAAAAAGGAAAACCTCAGATCGCACACCTTTGATATAGATAAAGCTCTTCGTAATGTACCAGCTGTACTTTGAGTACAAGTTTTGACATGTTTAATGTATGTGCTACAAGAAATCTTTTCAGTGAGTCTGCCGGAAAATTTTCCAATCATACAACTAGAATTATTGATGTCTACATGTTCTTCATTTTTTAGATTTCCACTTCAGGATCGTTTGCGTTTCTGAACACCTACAAAGATATATCACAATTGGCAGGAACTGCCATGTCTATATTATTTCATTGATGTCTTTGATTCTGATGTTTGGGAGATTAGCTTTGATTGTTCTGTTTGTATACTTCGTGATCTCCCATAAAATTGTTACAAGTACTATCTCTGTAATAGGAACTCGATAATGTTCGTATCTTTTTCTTACAGTTTCATTCCCGTAAAGGTTGCATATTTTCCAGTGCAGATATTGGCATAATTTAACATACAGAGTATTATTTTCACTTGGTGCAAACACCGTGTAATCTGATAGAAGATGGGCAATTATTTCTGGATATTTATCACAGGCATTGATTTGGGGGTTAACTTAACGTTTCAATATGTGTGCCTGGTAATTTCTAGTTAGCAAGCATTGGTCTCGGACAGCAAGAATAAAATCGGTTACAGCGTTTAACCCTACTCTAAGTAGCACTGATAGATATGGGGGTTTGTCTACATCAGCTTGTTTCCTATGGGCAAAGGGGGGAATATCTTGCCATCGTTTCTTGAATTTGGTACATTTCATTTTCGTTCATTGTTTCATATTTTATATTATTTTCCGGTAGAGTAATTGTATTATGTTTTATTTGCACTTCTTGCCTTCCATATTATTTCATGATGTTTATTCTTTCTTTCTTGCTCTCCAGTCTTCTGTAGTTTTTTGGTATCTATGAAAACCGATTGCTGTAGTTTTGTAATGCAGTTCTAGTCCAGATGCATGCTTCGGCAAGTGGGTAGCTTTTTCGTTGTGACACCAATTCGATTGATATCAAATATAGTCTAATTAAAGTTGTTGAAATGTGTTTATGTCTGCTATTCTGTTTTGAGAATTCAACTCGTTATTTAAGTCCAGACGCACACGCCTGTAGTATACTTTTGTTAATTTCTCTTTCATTTGGGTATGCTGTATTTCATCCTCTTCGCTTTTTCTTAGCATTTAAATGTTTATTTTTGTTCCATTTCCCTAACTATGTGACAAAATCTTGATCGACTGCATGTGTTTCTTTAATTCTTCCTTGCGTGTGACTTTTGAACACATTTATCTAATCCGAAATTCATATCGATGTCATCAATGAAACATTTTACAGTATTGAAGATACTCTTCAACTGATTGCCTTCATTAGTAAGAGGTTGATATCGTCTATGTAGAAGAAATGAATAAACACATTCATTTTTTTTTTTACTTTGTATACATAGTTATTGCTTTTTAGTGCACGCTTAAAGGGGGATTCAATAAGAAGCAAAGATTCCTCGTCAATTATTCAAATAAGTGGAATTGGCAGATCCTTTGGTGTGATTTAGTTATAATGTGACTGCTCTCAGTTCCATGCTATATTTAAAGAAATCTACTGTATCTATTTAGTATATTTCCAAATCCTTCAGGATCCAAGAGTGTGACACACTATCAAATTCGGCAATCTATCCAAACTGTGCTGAAATTTCTACAAATTTCCTGCAATTTTCTAGAATCATTTAATTTATCAATATTCGATCTTAGCAATCATGTGAATATCATCGACATCCCTTCTGTTCCAGGCGAAGAATGTTGTTTTCATCGAGTAATATGTATCTTTTGTTAGGATAGAGAGGATCAAGTTATATGTGATGGACAGGCATGTTATCGTCTTATCATTTTTTGAATCATCTATTTCACCTTTTTTTAGAGAGGAGATATGTATTACATTCAGTGATCCATTCTAGTATTTCGTTGATGTTATTAATTAGCATTTATGAAATTTGCAGAAGATTTTTATGAATTGATGAATGATGATAGAACCAAAAGTTGGGTAACTTGTCATTTCTGGCGATTTCCATTTTTGGTATTTTCTTAAAGGTTGCCTAACATTTTTCTTGATTATATTTTCCCTTCTTGCACAGGTTCATCTTTCATGCTTTCTTGTTTACGTTTGATCTATTCCGCATTTGGATTATATTCCTTTGAATTCTTCCAAATATTCTCCCAATTCTTTGCACTTCTTCAATAGATGATAACTTTATTATTCTATAACTGTTTTTCCAATTCCCATGTAGGATTACTTGATGTCTGTTCGGAATATATTTTGTTGATAGAACATTCATCACTTTTTATAACATATTTTTCTCTATGCATTTGCATTTAATTGCAATTTAATTGTAAATAATTTTTTACTAGTTTAATTTTATATTTCTGCTGAATCGTCTGCCTTTTCATGATAAAAAATAGATTTTCTTAAAATACCATCAATATCGACAACTAACGTAAATTTAATTTCTCGATTTAATTCTGTCTTCCAAGTGAGACATTTTTGTCTATTATTTAATCTTTTGCCTTGTCATTAAGTTTTTTACTAGCTGCTAAAGCTCTTACATATATAACATTATTTATTTCTGTAAGGTTTTTCAGTGGTCTGACCGTTAACAATGCTTCCAAAGCAGCATTCTATGTTTTCAGTGTATTTATTGGATTTTTCTATATGAAATTTTGGAAGCCAGTCTCTTTCTGATATTTGTGTGCGAGTTAATTTCTGGATTATTTGAATGAAGTGGCTTTTCGCTTAAGTAATTTCAGCTCTGTTGTTTTCAATAAATTCTACTCTAATGTCGTTTGATTTGTCTTCCCCATTGACAGAAGCAGAATTAAGACTAAGGTGCGTTATAAGGCGAGGAAAGAAATGAAGAAAAGGACAAATACTCACGATACTCTACACGTACGCACATGCGCACAGACGGGTGCACGCACGCAAAAACACACGCACACCTACATGCGCACACATACACAGTACGAAAATAATTTGAACCATTGATAAACCTTTTACTTATATATATATATATATATATATATATATTAATAAAAAGAAAGAACAGTAATATATATAATCCGGTGTTCTTATAGATATTTTTATTTTTACAAAATAGTGCTCAATGTAAATTTACAGAGCATTAATATTATAAATTAATTGATTTAAAATATGTTTTTTCCGTACACAGTTCTAACCATGTTTCAAAAATGGAAGGTCCGAATTTAATTTTGTAATTAAATTAAAGACATTAGTTCCATTTCATCCTCAAGCGAATTTTGGAGTAACCTTTCTTAAATCAATTAATTTATAATATATATATATATATATATATATATATATATATATATATATATATATATATTAGGTTGGTGCAAAAATAATGACGTAATAATGTCGTTTTTGACGTATTTTTAACATCAAAAACGACATTATTACGTCATTATTTTTGCACCAACCTAATATATATATATATATATATATATATATATATATATATATATATATATATAAATAGATAGATAGATAGTTTGATAGTTTTTTAAGTAAACTAAGATATTTCAGTAACTACAACATATTTACATGCATTTTTCAGTCTTTCTCCAGGCTACTATTATTTCCAAAATGTTCAAATTTGGATTCGTCTGCCCACAATACATTTTGCAAGATTATGAATATTTTGTATGATCAACATCATGCTTTATTTTCACGATTAACTCCTAATTAGTTTAACAATCTCATAAATGCTACTGATTTGATGCGGCGTAAGAAAATCGTAACAATTTCATCGATTTTCCAAAAATATGTTACACCATCTGGTTAGCGTATAACTCAAAATAAATTCATATTTCAACAAGACGAGGATCTAAACACTTTTCTAAAGTTTCTTTTTCTTCTGCTCTTATACTTTTTTCTTTTTTCTCGACATATGTCAAAATTGACCGAATGCTCTATAGACATGAGAGTTTTTGGCTAATCTTTTACCGATTATCGAGTAGGATTTTTTATTTTTATTTCTAACTGGATGTCAAGCTCTCAATAATATCAGATATGAATATGGATACAATGTGTTGACCGTCTTTGAAAAATATAACAATTCTTATTACTGTATATGCGTACATAATATAATTCATATATTGTAAAAATTTGCAAAAGACTATTTTTCTGTTTATATAATGTTAATGTTATTTACATTCTTAAAAGTTTCACCTATTTTTTATTTTTTTTTATTTTGGGGTGGGAAGCAGGTTTTTGTCTTCTTTCTAAAAACTTGTTCCAGCTTTAATGACGTTAACATTTTATATTCTGTTATGTTAAATATTTTATTGCTCTTGAAGATTTTGTGACGAAATTTAAATTAAATTTGGATAAATTCGTTTCAGTTGTATCTGTTTGTAGAGTGTATTAATTCGAAAAACAGAAAGAAATTAATACTGTCTACTTGCAGGCATAATTGAAAAGAATTTATCCAAATTTAATTTTAAAAAAGAATCTTTTACAAATCAATACAGTCAATGCATTCGATGTTCATCCGAATAGTTCTAAGCAAAACTCCGAGATAAAGAATGCAGTTTTAATTACAAGAAGACCAAAAGGGATTGAAAGTTCACTAGTTAAACAATCTACTGTAGTTCTGCGTGTATTAGCCGCTTGTGTGGGGGATGAGAGGGGGGGGTGCGCCGGATTAAAATTTCAGTCAGCCATGGAAAAGAAATTCCCAGTGGAGAAAAATATTCGTCTCTCGACACTGTTACATTATAGTGCAAAAGAAATCAAAAGGAGAGGACAAAACATTTTCATCTTTTTCGTCATTAAAAAGCGCCAACACGAGCGTGTCTTGGCAAACCACGTGGGGTTAATCCCAACACTGCCGTGTTATTTAACGTTAATCTATTATTCACCATGGATTTTCTATGTTATCCTTCTGATTCAAATATTATGTTCTTCGGAGAAAAATGCTCGATTACAGAATCAAATGTTATTCCTGCATTAATGTATTGAAACTCTGTTAAAATAATGTAATATAGAAACCTTGAATATCTATATATCTCTGCCATCATGTCTGCTTTTTACAATAAAATTATAAATGCTTTGGGGTCAATACATATTGGAATGCAATTTCTTCATAAGTGCGACCGAGTATTTTTTGGCTTAAAAAATTGACAAGATGGACAGTGACAGTGAATGAGAAAATGGTGGATGTTGCAAAGTCTTGCATTTCAAGTTAGTGAACTTATGAAACAGCAACATGCGGCCGAGAATTGACATGAGGTAGAATTAGTGATTTTCCAAGCGTAGCTTAGATGTGCCACAAGGCCGAAATTAGGGGTCACCCAGTGAGGATCGAACTCACTAATCATTTATAATTGTTCTATCGAGCCAAGCTTGCTAACCATTACACCGCCTTGAGGTGCCCCACATGAGGTAGAATTAGACCTCGTCGATTATCCAGTGCCAGTAACATTTTGCTTATATAAATCTAGACAGTGCATCGAATATCTGGTTGTAAACATCAGCAGTTTGCTCAGGTTCGATTGCACAAAGGTGTAATTGATAACACCAATATGGAACCGCCATGAGGTCATTCAGAAACTCCTCTAGGTCATATTTCAGTTTGGATGCTTCGTTAAGACCAAGCCATCGCGCCGATCGCTCACGATTGTCATAACGACCCCGTTTCTCATCAAAATTCACCATTTATCGAAGAAATTGATCATTCGAATTTCGCAGATGTAGCATCGAATACACTTCAAAACGTCATACTGCCTAGAAAGTATCTTTCTCTGCGTACGAAGTGTTTTTCTTTGTATGGAATATGGCTTTTTGTAAGTAGAATGTGTTCTTCTCTGCTTCGGAAGCTTTTTCTTTACTTTCAATAAGTTCATGTGAAACCAATCTATTGACTTTCTTTACTCAATTTCTTTCAGATGGTCTGATAATGCTGAGACGCATGACGAGACATTATTCTTACACTTTGATTTAGGTTTTGTTCTATTCGCTTTTTTTTCTGATGTTAATTTTCACAATTACAGATTGACATCCTCTACTACCTTGATCTTCGTGACTCGCATCTTGACTGCGGAACTTCAGAAATCCGTGTTGTAATGTCTGATTACAATGTTTCACTTCATGCTCTGTTAATATTGGTAGCAGTTTGAGAAATATCATGGCAAGCCTTGAACACAAGCCAGAAAAGTAATCAAATCTAATTTTTCAAGTTCAAGAAGTGTTTATAATGTTTTAGGTTGAATCCTGAAAAAGGTTGATATAAAATTAACAAAAACGTTTTAATCAGCAGGAATTGGTATATATATATTTTTGTGAAACTATTATACTTATATATTCGGACATGAAAGGTTTATTTTAGAATCGGGTATTTTTTTCCGAATGACCTAACAGCTGTATTTATTTTCTGGCTCTACGTTTTGTTCTTTACTGTCTTATCTTTGGATAACACTCTGCTTCAAAATAAAATTGATATAGAATTTTTAATTACAAACACTAAATAAGCTCAGTCACGCAATTTTAAATAGTTTAATTATTTGTTTTGAACTTTAGCTTCTATACAGTTGCAATATCAAGAAAATACTTGGCAGAATATAATCGAAGACATGTCTAAACACTTAATTTATCAATCGTTCTCAAAAATATATATGAAAATATATGCAAATAAAAATTTGTTTTGCTTTAGAGTTATAAATCCATTGTGACAAGAAAAAATAAAATATAGACTGGCATAAATGTTATGGCTCAATATGATTTGTTGCTGAAAGTGAAAATATTATTTGATTATGCATTTCGTTAATATTCATATAAGATTAATTTTCCTAATATGAGGATATTTTTGTATTGTTGCATCTCATCTATGAATCACAAATCCTTCGCTTCGACTTTATAAATATCTGCTGGTATACAAATACGTAATCTGAAATGCACTGAAATGATCTTTCTCTTGATATCCTAATGGCTGATATCTACAAAGTCTACAGAATGAATAGTAATGCAAAATCTGATGATCAAATACGATTTAAGACAGTTAATCAAAAAGAAACATTAATTCCTATATCGATACACTTTATATAGAAAAGTTCACTGCCCATAATTTTACGTGTGCTCTCGTGTTAGTGCGTGTACATGTGTGAGTGGATGGGTGTGGTGAATGTAACGTAACCCTTCAACAATGAATAAGTACAATTATCGACTATTTGTTGGTCTAGGTTTGTGGGTTTATGTTCAGCCATTCTTCAACATTTCGTCATATTAATATTCTGCAGTTAATTCCGCTTTCTTTCTGTCATTGGAATGTCTGTACCCTTTGACTTTCTTGTAACTATTACTTCCGGAAATATTGGGCGGTTATGGACGACATCAAACGCACTTGCATGAACTATAAAAACGGGGCTAATATAGTCAATGAATATCAATCATGAGATTAAATTCATATATTCAAATGAAATCATTTATAATCAATACAGATAAATTTTAATAGATATCTTCAGAAAATTGCATGTATTTATATGCAATTAATTATATTCATGACAGAAGAGATTATCAATAATATAATTTTTCACAAAAATGTACTATACACCAGATTTTACAATGAACAAAATCATTTCATTTGAATAAGTATATTATGTCTTTATTCAATTCAAATTACATCTATATGATATATTGATAACTCACAACATTTTGACCAATCCAGCGAAAATAGGAAAGTGTATTTCGTTTAGCCACTATATCCAGATGAGGTAATTTAGGAATTTAATACTATTTCCCAAGACTGCCATATGCACAGAATTTTAGTAAACCCGGTGATAATTTCAATCTTTACTCTAGCAATGATATTCAGAAAAGTGTATTATTATTATTTTTTTTTTTTTTGGTTTTTGCCATACAGAAGGTTTATTGATCTAGGCTGGCCGAAATCCACAGATGATAGTCATTTTCTCAGATATTTAAAAAAAATTAGGGCGTAAAATTATTTTAACCTTACCCGCTCTATGATTAACTGTTATTACAATCATGAAACGATAAAGACAAGTACAAAATAAATAATATTATTTACAATATGAAATTAAAATGGTAATGATAATACTGAGATTAATCGTTTTATTTTAAGGAAACATTTGGCATTAATTGACCGAACAGTTAACGCTCTTGTTGGTTGAAATTTCTAAAAACCTTACTCTTAAACCTTTTATTCAAATAAAAAAAAATATTAAGTCCAGTAAGTTGTATCACTCTTCCTAATAATGATTGGGGTTTTCTTCCTGCAATTTTTTTAAGGGCGAATATTGGTTATATTATTATTTTACATTCTAGTTACTGATAATTTTGTCAAGTTTCAAATGATGCGTTTTTATTTTATTTGTATTTCTGTAGCGCCAGCATCTAAAATCTAATGAATAATTGTCTTTAATAACTAGATGATTCATTCAATTGAAGATATGTATAATCACCGATCTGAGAAAACGGTTGCTCATAGCTTATAATTCAAACCTCTAGCGTTTTGGACTTCCAGATCTAGAAAACGAGAAAGAAAAATGATTTAATGTGTGTCTTAGTGATGATTGGTAAATATACAAAGGAATGTATCATTTCCTTTGTTTGCATATAATAAGATAAAGAAACACACGCTTGCACACACACACACACACATATAAATATATGTGTGTTTGTGTGTGCGTGTAGATAGATAGATAGATAGATAGATATGTGTGAAAAATATAGTTTTGTGTGCTATATTTAGGGGATAAGGTGCTCAATATCAGATATAGAGCCTATGTTAATATAAATATAAAAGTGAACATTGGAGTCAGCACTCAGAGGCGACAAGCGGTTTCATGTCAGACGCAATCGTCAGGATGCTTTTTGATAACCGGACGCTTCTTAAATAAGTGTTGGACTTATTCTATTGCATTATATATTGTTATTGTTTACGTTAAGATAAGTTTCGTGAACAGAAAGGATCGATCGAGAAAGATTGTTGAACATTTTGTGTTTAGAAACACTAATTCGCACTTTTCTAACCAAACTCTTCTATGTAGTTGAATGGCACGACACGCCCGGCAAAATAACGGTTTACGTACAGGAATACAGGTTCGATTCCTATAGGAGGACGCACATTTTCTACGAAATTTCTCGGACATTCGGCCTGTAAATGTAATTAATACGGTTTAATTAAAAAAGAGCATTTACTGAAATAAATTGTATATATAAAAATAGCACACACAGGCATATATATATGTTGGACGTGTCACGTGATGCCTATTGAGAGTGGGTGTCGTGGGTTTCTGGGACATTCGGTCATTTCCTTCCTTTCAAAAATAGGCATCACTAGCCGTTGGTTGAAAAGCGTTTCGCGTCGCCTTCAAAAAACTGTTCAACACGCGTCATGTTGAATTTGGTCGAGATCAAAACAAGGAAATAAAATGCGCGCAACATAACGACCTAACAGTCGCAAGTGAGATATTTGCGGGGTCGTCTATTACGACTTTTTACGAGCGCGTCAATAACGGCAAACGCGTTCAAGAAACTTTCATTGCAGATAGATTTTACTTAAAGGAACAATTAGTTAGCTTATCTTCATACCCTGCCTGGTGGCAAACGCTGCTGGTGGCGCCAGGGGTGGCGGTCCCGCCATAGCCACCGAAACCGTGATATCATCCCTGGTCGGCGGCTGATGAAGACAGGGTATCGCACGTGCTAACATACGTTGTATGTTAAAAAAAAATACATACACACACACACACACACACACACATATATATATATATATATATATATATATATATATATATATATATATATATATATATATATATATACCCGTTTCATTAAATAATATAGACAAGTGCTGTCTATTTATTTTATGTAATTTTTTTTCTTAACATCTGATAAGTTTAATAACATTATCGTTGAACGAAGAAAGAAATTCACAATAGTGATCCATATTTTTTAATACAATCTAAGCTTTCGGCTTACTTAAGCCATTATCAAAGATGTCAATTACAACATATTAAGCAATATACGGACACAACAGTGATGATAATCTGTCAATGTTTACATAGATGATTTCTAAGCAACGATAAACAAGCGCATATAAGACGCTAGAAGCGTAAATCGCACCGCTTCTCATCACGTCACACATGACCACACGAGAGTAAATTGTAGAAGTATGGAAAGCCGTTGGTATAAACCAATGGCTTCTGTTACCAATTATAGACATTTAAGAATATTTGTAGAGATGCCATAATATATATATATATATATATATATATATATATATATATATATATGTGTGTGTGTGTGTGTGTGTGCATGTCTCATTTTAATGGGCAATGATTTCATGCAAGAGTAACACATATATGAAATAATACATTTAGGCAACCCTCGAGTGTTAGGCAACTTAGTTATGTTAAACAGAATGCGTTGGAATTTAACATATTTATTTTTATCACGAACATTTAGCAGGATTCAACACAATGGCTCCTATTTTTTTCATAGAAAATGATAATTCCTGGTAATACCATCCAGGAATTCCGACAATTCTTTTGTCTTTGAAACGGCTAGACGAACAGGAAAATCTATTAGTCATGCGCTGATTCCACAAGACCGATTACGCTTATGCTTCGTCCAAGACATCCCTGTGTCTCTGTGTCTTATTGATTTGCTGGACAGTGGTCAGCGCCGAAATAAGTCGACTGTCCAGCAGCATTTTGTTCTATTACACATGTGATGGCACAATATATTTTAAGATCATGCAATCCCCTGCCTTTGGTCACTACTTGTTTGAATCCCCGAGACAACTATATCTGTGACATAATATAAAGGGAGATTAACCTGCTAGCCAACAATACTAAGGACATGTAGAAAGTTACCAGTGTTGGCATAATAAGATGTGGCACGATTTGATTCAGGCATTTCGCAATATTTGTGACCATTCTAGAGTTTGATGCGATTTTGATGATTCATTGATAGAAAAGCGCTGTTTGTTTTGATTTTCTATATAAATTGTATATAGAGAATCTGAAAAAGATTTAAAAGTATTTTCAAATACATAACTTTGTTAGTCTTTATGTTATTATAATTTACTCTTTACGCCAGACGCACTGTGTATGTAATCATTAAATTTAAATGACATTCATTATCTTATCAATGTCAAAACTATCGAGACATATTTGAAATAATATTACATGTGTTAATGCTAAAATTATGAGGCAATAATCTTTTAAGAAACTTGTAAATACGATAATAAAATTCCAAGTTTCACTCTAAATTTATTCCTCTTTAATCTACGGGAGAAAACTAATTAAAAACGATATAGAGACATTTGTTCACATCAACAACCATGGGCTATCCAGGGACGACAGTTTGATGTCTGTACCCGCCAATAAAAGTGCTAATGACGTAATTACGAAAAAAGCTCTTCAAAATATTCAAAGATTTGAGTTTTAGAATTACTGTTGATGTAAATATCAAAATAATCCAATTTTTGGATTTGGAATTCAAATTCTGCTGGCACTTTTTTTTCGCCAAACAAACACTTCTCTTAACTATATAAACACCAAATCTAACCAGCCGGCAAATGTTATTAAACATAAAGCATAAATAGGTGGAAAGTAGAATCTCTTATAATTCTTCTACTGAAGAAATTTTCCAGCGTAAACATATGGTGTATAAAAAGACATTAAGAAAGTAGGGTCATAGTGCTGGTTGGTCATTTTTACCACCCATCAATCGTAATCGTAAAACCAGAAGAAGAAACTTTATCTGGTTTAACACTGCTTTCAAGTTGCACTTGAAGACCAAAACTGATAAAACATTCTTCAGCCTCCTCGATAAACAGTTTCCCAAAAAATCTCTTCTTGCAAATGTTTTTGACAGGAGTAGAACCACATCTGTTACCACATCTGTTACAGCTGTACAAGTAATTTAGTAAACATGGTGAAGAGCCACAATACTAAATTTTTTCAAGCAGAAAGAGTTGGTGAAATGAAGATGAAGCCGTGTAACCGCAGGAATAAAAACAATTGTCCTTTAGACGGTCAGTGCCAAACAGAGGTAGTTATTTATTCAGCAGAGGTTAGCAACGGCAACCATTTTAATAAGACATACGTTAGTTGCACCGAGGGGCAGTTCAAGAGGAATTTTTACAAATACACTACATCCTGTAGACTTGAGAGTAATAGAAACGATACCAAGATCACCGATTGTGTTTGAAGATTGAAGGAAATTAATGTCAGAGATCCGTACATAAAATTGGAGAATTATCAAAAAGGTGAAGCCGGGTAGAGTCCATGGGAGTTTCCTATGTCAAGAAGAGAAATTGGCTATCTCCATATAACCCAACAAGGGCGTACTGCTTAACGAAAGATCGGAGGTACAATCCAAATGCAGACATTTAAGTAAATATTTATTGTGCATATACGAACCGGATGAACTTTTTCCCATCCTCTCTACACTTTCTATAACTTCCGGTATTGGTATATTATAGTGGTGGAATCCTCTAAATTTCTCATTCTCCTTATCTATCTATCTATCTATCTATATATATATATATATATATATATATATATATATATATATATATATATATATATATATATATATATATATATATATATGTATATATGTATGTATATGTATGTACAATTATAGGATTGGTGTATACGGAATAACTCGATACAGAGTAGATCAAATTCAAGTGAGGGACCTTCGCTACATAAGACACAAGATGTGTTGAAAGCAAATAGCTATTTTTGTAGTGATTTTATAACATATTTATGTTATAATTTTCGAATAAATTATATATATATATATATATATATATATATATATATATATCAGATATATATATATATATATATATATATATATATATATATATATATATATATATATATATATATATATATATATATATATATATATATATATATATATATATATATATATATATATATATATCAGAGAGAGAGAGAAAGAGAGTGAGGGGGATGCACGCTGGAGTAATGGAGAGCTGCTTTGATTGATGAGTCAGAGACCCGAGTTCGAATTACAGTCGAATCTATTACATTCACTTACGTGCTAATATCCTTGGGAAAGGTATTATCCTCATTTTCTCCCTCCAACTATAGGCAAATAGCAAGAAAGACTGGGTTCTATAGCCTTGGATGACAACTCTCTGGGAGAATGACAAATCTTAATTCAGAACATGTGGAAGTATGATTGAGGACCTTGTGGCACATAGAGCACCAGGTATCTGTATTCGGCCTTACAAAAAATCTGGATGGTTCTGCACAAAACCATCACCACTATAATCAGATCTTATGTGCTTGTCTCGGCCTGTCGGTTCCTTCCTAGGAACTGATCTGCTTGACCCTCATACGTCGAATTCGACAGGAGTGTCGAGTATATATAAGTGATAGATGGCACAAAAGTGCATAGTCGATCAGAATCGGCTGGCTCACTGTGGTGTGGAGGTATGGTGTTGAAACCCCAACACCCATAATGATCCATGGGTAAAACTATCAGCGATGATGTCTGCAAAAGAACCAATCTGGTGTATTCACGAAATGGAAATAGACATATATAATCAATAATCAATATTAAGAAGGTAGTGTGCTAAATCAGTTTGCTAATATTTTGGGAAAGTTGAGGTTACCACTGTTGTAGAATTGTGCCAGACAAACCATAATTTCTAATAATCTTATTCGTTATTTTAATTATTACTAGGGATTTGACCAGTGTTCAATCACAGTTAAAAGCCCAGATCTGCAATATTCATTCGTAAACAAGTAGACGTACAGTGAGAGAGAATTGTTAACCGTAGTAGAGAACAACGAGTGCTTAATATGGAGAGGAAGAATTTTAATTATTTTTCAGATGACATGACTTACCTGCCTTTAAAATCAGCACACAAGACAAAAAGGTAAAGGTTGTTTAATTAGCGATACTGCGGTATAAGGCGAAATGAATGAAGGAAGATTATGTTTCAATAATTTAAGTAATACCACTTTACAGCATTGTACATAAAATGCGCCAGATTAGACACATTGTTTAAGGATTCTTTTAAGCAGTTAAAAGTTTTACTCATTTTATTTCTGTCTTTAGAATCTAAAAAGTGCTCCGATATTTCATGTAATATCGGTCCTCCTCTGTATACTGAAAAATTATATCACGAATGAAGAAAAAACTTCAATTGGCAAAGATGTCGTTTTATAGAGGAATTCTGAGAATACCATAGACTGAACATGTGAGAAACGAAGAAGTTTTAGAGAAATTGTAAATAAATAGGAGACTAATCGTTAGCATCTGAAAAAGACGGTTGGAATTTCTCGGGTACATAATGAGGAAAGAGGGCTTGGATATATTGAAGGCAGGAGAGACAGCGGAAAGCAGTGCATAACATACCTAATAATGTTAGGTTGTCCCAAAAGTTCGTAAACACTTGCAAAAAATCGAAATTTTACTCGCCAAGTAATAACAAAAACAACAAAAATTATTCCTCAAAATAAATACGATCATTTTCCGAGACTTTCTGCCATCGATCTGCAAGCTTTCGGATCTGGTGAAAGTACCATTCAGCCGGCTTCGAATCAAAGAATTCTTGACACGCTTCCTCGACTTCATCAAACGAGTCGAATCGGCGGCCCTTCAGAAAGTGTTGCACTGAGCAGAAAAGGCCGTAATCTGATGGAGCACAGTCAGGACTGTAGGCTGGATGTGGCAGAACCTCCACGCCGTCCAGCTCTTCAAACTTGTCTTTGGTCTTCCTAGCGGTGTGTGGCTTGGCATTGTCCTGCTGCATCAAAGGGCGCTTTCGGTTGATCAGAGCCGGGTACTTTTCCTTCAACTTTTCGTAGACCCGCTCCAGTTGCTGACAGTAAAGTTCGGCACTGATGGCACGACCATTCGGAACCAACTCGAAATGCACGATTCCTTCAAAGTTCCACCAAACGCACAACATGACTTTCTTGCCGAATCGATCTTGTTTTGGAACCGATGGTGTCTCTTGCCTTTCTGAACCCATTGCTTGTCTCGATTGTTCTGGATTGTGTTGCATAAAAATTCAATTTTTCGCAAGTGTTTACGAACTTTTGGGACAAACTAATATCTAATTTTTCTTCCAACTATAAATTGCAACGTTTGAATCTCTCCATGCAAACAAAGGCTTTCATTTTGGAAATTAATATTTCACTCCAGGTATGCGACTATATATTAAAATTTATATTTCGAAAATATTTGCCAGTTTTAATAGAACCACAACCGATATCATTATTATGTCTGAAAGGTATCATGTGCAATATCAATCCAGCTTCCTCAAAACAAACATTTACAAACGTTAACTTAACCAACTTGAATATAGCCCCGTATTATCATGAATAAGATTTCTTTGTATTTGTGTTATAATTTTACTCTCTAAAACTACTGATGATTTATATACATACATATATATATATATATATATATATATATATATATATATATATATATATATATATATATATATATAAACAAACAAAATCCTAATGTGCAATTATGCTGTTTTAATGTTAATATAATGTCAACGTCGGACGTTTCGGTCTAATAGACCATCTTCAGGACATATTCATAATCTTTTTCATGTTGAATTGAATATGGTCTAATGTTAATTATGTTTTATGAATATGTCCTGAAGATGGTCTATTAGACTGAAACGTCCGACGTTGACATGATGTTAACATTAAAACACCATAATTTCATATTAGAATGTTTGTTTGTTTTTTTCCTAATATTTTTCTTCATACTGTCGGATCTATATCCATATATTTACTTACATATATATATATATATATATATATATATATATATATTGGGTTAATTACTGATTCTATCCACTGTAAATAATGCTTTAGAAAATAAAAATCTAAGATAATGCAGATATATTAAAAACATAAAACATATTTAAGGAAGATATGGTACAAATTAGCGAAAGGTTTGAATCTACAGGTTGATTGATGCGTTTCCACGGATTATTTCATGTTATTTAAAGCCAGAAAATATGGTTAGAATGTAATATATTTTAGGTAATAATAGCCTAGAGATAGAAGACTTACTAATTAAACATTTAGGCAATGGGTGGGGAGAGAAGTGGATGCATACATTTCCAAAGTTAATTTGCAAGTGAATAAAATGAACTTGACTGGAATTGGAACACGACTCTCCGATCCGTTATCCATTACACCAATCGCACATACAAGTTTAAAACACCTGGTATACACAAGAGGTCACTCATCTAGATACTTACAAGCCTTGACGTTTCTTAACCAGAACCGAGAAAGATTGCCTTGCTAAGGTAAAAAAACTATATGGACATCAATTGGAACTTGGCTTTCTAACAATTCGATGCCATTATCCATTATACCACCTGCACATCCTAGTTTACTGAACCCAGTATTCGATGTGGTCACCCATCTCAGGCCCGACGTTGCTTAACTTCGGTATTTGAAAGTGATTTTTTCATAAACTCAGTTTGAATCCAGCTGTTATGCTTGTATATATTTCGTTTAATCGAATTTTGAAAATGATACTGCATCAAAATTTTTCTTTTACATTGTGAATTTCTTTGCTGCTCTTTGCCTTATTTGTTTCTATATTTTTGTATTCATGCTGGAGATTATTAGAGGCCACTGACTGGCATCTGATGCCACAACTGCCGATACTTTCAGTACGAAGAAATCAGTCTTTGACAGCCTATTTGAAAAGGTATTTCTTTATTGCACTTTGAAGATATATCTAGCCAATGCCCCATTTACCATGTTAATGCCTGGACGGACCGTTCGGCTGTATTTCCCGGTGATCCATACGTTTTCACCAACCCTTCTGCATCCAGAACTTTTATCCTGCCACTGTCCTAAATCTCACGAGATATCTGAATCGGCATTCAGTCTAAGAAATGTAATCCTGAAGAGGAAGTAAAAATAGGGTGTGTGCATCTGTATGAAAGTGTATAAAAGCAAACCGAATAAGAACAACATACACTGTCTCTCTGAATCTATCTAAATGTCTACATCAACACTCATATACTTACTTATGAATACATACAGTCACACACAGACACACACACACACACACACATATATATATATATATATATATACTAAAGTTTTTTTTTTGTTTTTTTTTTTTAATTTGTAGTTCTGATGAATTGTATTGTATTTACGATTCCAATGGAATAAATTATGACCATGGAATATTAGTGTTTAAGCCATTTTATTATATCCTTACTCTGTCCTGGGCATTGAGTTCTACCTGGATTCTGTCCTCTTGGAATTATTTATTTATATATATATATATATATATATATATATATATATATATATATATATATATATATATATATATATATATGTGTGTGTGTGTGTGTGTGTGTGTGTGTGTGTGTGTGTATGTATCTATGTATTTATGTATATATATATATATCTATATAGCTTAGTTATGTTTGCATATGTATGTGTATATTAACCACTAATATTATCAATATATATATATATATATATATATATATATATATATATATATATATATATATATATGTATGTATGTATAATCGAAAATTGTAATACAGCATCATTTCATATTACTCTAAATATTATTCACATATGTCTACGGGTTGGAGTCTGAGTTTCATTTAAATAGTAAAATGAAGATGTACTGTCCGAAAGTAGACCTTAAAAAAGGGAAATATGCACAGAGAAGAAGGTATTAAAGAAACACGGGTAATAAATCTCAACAATGTTACCTACTAAATAAAATATACCTTGTGTACCACCAAAATTGTGTTACGTTGTAATTATCCACAAAATGTCTAATATCTTCAAAAAAAAAAACACTAAACTACTTAGATTTATTTTTTCCAGATGTTCAGATAAGACATTTAGCCACCTTGACACAATTTGTCTTAAGAATCTCGGTAGAATCCTTGGAATTATTCAGCTAGAAAGAGAACGGTTTAAAATCATTTTGTCACAGGATACCTATCTGCACAACTGAACAATGATGAGAGTTAAAATATATTCAGACTTTCAATAATGGCACCAACATTTATACTTTGGTTTACATCGTCAAAGTCTATTCCAGAGACATCAAGAGAACGGTGAATATTTCTTTTTTAAATTGTACAGTACAGAGAGAACTAAAAGACTAAATAATTCCCAAACCAAAACGAAACAACATTTATCCTTGTTTTCAGATGTTTGCCCTACGTGAAACTCGGTGTAACAATTTGAGCCTAGCAGTTCCATTGGTCAGTGTTATTATTCTCATGTTATTTATTTATTTGCTAGAGACATTGACACTTTGGGTTATTGCTTTGTTAAGAATATTCCTTTTCTATTTTGTTTTCTTTTCCCTTTTCTTCCTTTTTTTCTTGACTGTTTCTAGGTTTGTTATTTGTATCCTATCATTACAGTTTTTCCTTCATTTTACTGACTTAGTATAGGTAGAGTTGTATTTGAAAGCTTTACCAATAGTTTACTTCGTTTTGTTTATGACAATACGTTAATATGTATCTTCGCGTGCGTGTGTGCATAAATTGTGTGTGTGAGTGATTTTTGTGTGTGAGTTGTTTGTGTATGTGTGTGTGCGCGCGTGTAGGAATATGTGTCTAATTGAGGGAATAGCAATTTTGGCAAGGAAAACAGTTCTTGTTCACATTGTGAAATTTTCAATAACACTTCTGCGTGAATAACTTCTTTATCATTTGTGGGAACCAAAACTACAAACGCAGGGGATGTATAGTTGAAAGCTAAGGATCTTTCAACAATGAACGATTGTAACAGCCATTTTGATATTAGCCGCTTTAACATCTGCTTTTTCTCAGAAAAAAAAATCAGAATTATATACAATTAAAGCCAGCATAGCAATGCAAATATAACAAGGAATAATCTCATATACATGGTGGAGTATATGTGACGTCAATAATAAAAGAAATATAATTTCCAATTACAGTATAGGCATTACCACAATATACTTGTAAAATCCAGTAGAGCTTTAATCAAGATAAATGCCGGCAGATCGATGTGAACTCCCAAGGAATTCCTTAATGCCACCCTGTATATGACTATTAGGTTGGTGCAAAAATGATGACGTAATAATGTCGTTTTTGACGTATTTTAACGTCATAAAACGACATTATTGCGTCATTATTTTTGCACCAACCTAATATTATTCCAATGTTATTAAAATATTATATAAACATGCACACGAGCGAGCACTCACACACACACAAAGACGTACACACACACACACAAAGACGTACACACACACACATTCATATATACGGACTCTTAGCTTTTGAAAATGACTCAACTAACTGTTGTGGGGCTCTCCCCTTTTTACATAAGATGGACTCGTCCAAAGTATACTTATACTGACAGAGAGAATACCTACTGTTGAGATACGTCTCGATACAGTCTTTGTTTGCGACGTCTGTCGAACTCTCTGCTTTGGCAGAGAGGAACCCGGACGAAGCTTTGCCGAACGGCAAGGTTTCGTCCGGGGAGGTATACAGGCCTTGAACCCGTCTAGGCGGGTTCAAATGGTATATTTTTGGCCGAGCCCACGGGCTCGGAGAAAACCACGTTAAACTCGGCCTTGTGCCACATACATTCTTCGAATTACCGAGATACGTTGAGATACATTGAGACAGGTTGAGAGATACGAAGACAGACACAAGGTGTTCTCAGAGAGTTATACAAGAATCCAGAGAGAGAGAGAGAGAGAGTGGGGGAGATAGATGATTACGACTTTACTTACAGAGACTTGTACATATACTTTCTACTAACCCGCATTCCTGGACTACTAATCTTCACTTCAAGTCTGTATTCTTACGTTTAATACACTTATTTTTCTATCTCAATTACTGGTGTTGTTTATTTATTTGTGCAGGATTCCATTCACGGAATCCACAACACAAACAATCAATAATTTAAAAAAAAAATAATACATGATTATCCCTAATGAGGGCATTAATATATTTAAACCCTGCTGAAAATTAATATTATACCACAAAAAATTTAGGGACAAAAGAATTATCATGATAGGACAACGACTGATACTTCTACTAATACTACTACTACTTAATGATAATAACTTTGACCTAACAATGTGTAGCCATGACGGTGGAATGTATTCAAAATCAGGTATATACATAATCAATAAATTAACAAATATTATTAACAAACAATTATAGGCCTGTATAGGGACGACGATCTATTAAATGTAAGAAACTGTATCGGTAAAACTACAGAAAAAAAAATAAGGCAAGAAATAATAAAAAAAAAATAAAAATAATAAAAAAGCCGTATGCGTTACAATGCAAATAAAATCCATCGAAAACATAGTAAATTTCATAAATGTACAAACCATACAGAAAATCATGCAACAACCCTATATACATTAACAAATTTTTAACTACACACTAACTTATTGTAACAAATACCAATATAAAATAATTTCAAAAAATTCTACCAGCCTAAAAATATTCATTGAAAATAAAAATAAACATGAATCAACCCTAAAAAGCGAATATTAAATCAGACTAGAATACAAAACCGAATACAATTCAAACAAAAACAAGAAAAAGAGAAAGATAATTTCCTTCGTCACCCTACAATAATACAATAAAAATTTCTACACAAAACATCTAATTATTAAAAATTATTAACCAAAAATACAATAAAAAATAATCATATCATAATGAATAACATGGCGAAAATAATAACTAAGCACAAAAAATACTCAAAAAAACAATACCAATTACAACAATAATAAACAACAAAATAACACCATTAAATTTAACTAGATAAAAAAAATGCCCACGTAACAATAAATGTTTAACCAGTAACATAATATACAAAGCTATCGTAGCTCATAACATTAACACAGGCGAAAAATTTACACAGGTGCTACAGAAAAAAAGCGTTAAAAGAATGATATTTTGACCACAGAATATCATCCGAAGGAAAAAAATGTCAAATAATACAAACCTCTCAAAATACATATGGAACAACAACAAAAACAAAAAAAAACAATTGCTCCAACAAAATCAGACGGGAAATTTCAAAAATGCAGCCCCTTACAGTATTACCAGGAAAAATTATAAGTTATGCTTAGAGGAAAAATATCAATAATTAGTTTTAAAAGCCAAAATAAACACTTAAACAAGAAAACTGAAATAATGGGTTAATGTAGGCATATAAATAAATACGTACTTTACCACCTAAGAGCTAATTAAAAATCAACAAAAGAATATAAATAAAATAAATACGTATTAGAAATCAAATAAAAAAAACTGAATGGATGTAATGCACACATTAAATAAATGAAACAAATTTAATAATAACTTAATCTATTAATAAATAAATAAACGAAAATTATTAAACATACTAACCTACACGCGTGTGTGCATGTACATATGAATACAAACACACAGACACACAACTACGACAAAACGAAGAAACACAACACCCATAATTAATACCCCAATATATAACACCAAAGCAAACAAAAATATACTACCAGTCATAACCGTAAAAGAAAAAAGAAAAATGAAAAATGAAATAAACAATGAATGACAACATGATATAAACATAAACTTATTTTAATACATATACACTATTTTACAATTACATGCGTGTGCGTAGGTGAGTGTGTGGCAATATATATATATATATATATATATATATATATATTATTCGGCATCACCCTAAACAAGTCAATACAGACACTAGCACGGAAGAGGTTACAGGGTGTGAAGGAATAAAAAAATTAATGTTAGTAACGAGGAGAAAGAAAAGAGCAACAGGAGTACAGTAGATAGCAAAATTGATATTGCATTTAAATTCATGCTGTAATTAAAATTGGCTAGAAAGCATGAAGATTAAGGGAGAGAGTTGTACAAGCAAATCGAACTCAACTTTTAAATTGGTGAGATAAAACCACCAGTCTAGTATTTATTTTAAGCATTTCACTCCTAGCAAGACAGGAAGTCACTAGTACGCAAGGGGTTACAGAGGATTTGGAGCGAGAGCAGATAGTAATGATAGAGGAAAGGATGAGGATAAGGATAGGGGATAGATCAAGGCAACTGGAGATGTCGTTTGACATTACATTTGAATAGTTGGAGATTAAAGCTATCATGGAAACAGGAGTGGGGAAGGGAGTTCCACAGGCGAGAGGTGCGAGATATGAAGCTATCAGAGTAGAGGAGGCAACTATATTTAACAGTTTCAACAGTGAAAGGTATTATTGCGCTTAAATTCATAAAACACTGGTACCGTAGCGAAGAGCTCATCCGAAAAATTACAATGAATGTATTTATAAAAAAGGGGAAATAGAACCAACGTCACGGCGCTGAGCATGTTACTGAAGCCCTAGCTGCCAGATCAAGACAAATAATATTGCTGATCCTTCTTTGGATCTAATCAAGCAGCTTCAGATAAATGACAAGGGCACCAGACGATATATCGCAACAATATTAGATAGATTCTTGAGAGAAAAATGATCTCGTCCACACTTTGAACGAAAATTCTTAGCAGCTGATCTAGCAATGGATTCAATTATTTCTACCGGATATCAGCCGAGAACGTTACTACAAGAAGACGCAATGAGTCACTTTCGTGGAGGATATCATCAGCTATTCTGATGGAAAATAGAGAGCGGTTTCCCATCTCACATGATTCATGAAAATTTTAATTTGGAACGCATTAAACTTGACAAACCGTCTTTTGCCCCAATTAACGACGGCATTGATATTGTTTTTACATCAGTTACCATTTAAGTTTGTCTGACAGATCAGACTTACTATCGTGGTTGGAGTAAATGGCGGTGACGTCACTGTAGATGCCAATTTAAGAACTGATGTTATCGGAAAGTTCCTTAATGAAGATTAAAATCAACGTAGGAGCAAGTATGGAGCCATGCGAAACACTCTTGTTAGCACGAAAGAATGTAGATGAGTGTCTGTTCAGGACAAATTTCATTTCACGACTAGATCAGTTCTAAAACGACCAAGAATATATCGTAAATTTTCAGCTTGTTGGGAAGACCTGACTGCAAGAATCTATAAAAAGATTTGATATATATTAGCTTTTAATATACAGTGTATCCCTGATATAAGAGAGTTGTAGGGACCGGAAAGAAGTCTCTTATATCCTGATTTCTCTTATATCCGGGTTTGGTCTATTTTATTAACATTTATTTACATTAACACAGGCTCTAATTTGGGACCAGAGAAAATCTCTCTTATATCCGGGTTTCTTTTATATCAGGGTCTCTTATATCCGGATTATACTGTATATATATATATATATATATATATATATATATATATATATATATATATATATATATATGCACGTGAGCGACTAAATAAAACGTTTACATTCTGACGATGTGTTCAAATCTCACCATGCTCGATATGGATGGATCGATCCCAAGTGACTGGAAACTATACCAATGGTTGACTCAAGCCTTGTGAGGGAAATCGTGTAGACGGAACCATTTGTGTGACGTCGATGGCTTTGGTAGTACGAAGTCAAAATCATCGTGGCCGGGGCCTTGTTCAAATTTTTGATCAGGCTAGATAACAGATTATTTCCCTGAAACTTTAACTAAGGTCTGTTCAGCATAGTTGCAGTACAAACCGCAGCTGGACGCGGTGGCTTTTCAATAAACAAAAATGCACCGAAGAAAGCGTTGGTAATTAGGATTGGCTAGCCGCCATAGTAGACGGGCATCCTGGAATACGAGTGGGCAGATATACAATTTTACTGTTAAGCAGACTGAGAAGAGATTAACCAGGTCGACATTTGATAACTAGTGACATTGCATTGAAGATTGTGCAGATTTATTTTGACTTGATACAAGATGGAGTTCCACATGCAATATGTGCCATAATTATATATAAATTCTTCTGCTAAATAATAATAATAATAATAATAATAATAATAATAATAATAATAATAATATTTACGTTAAAGCCTTTGATAAGATTATTGTAATTATCATGAGAAAGGGAGAGTTAAAATATCTACAGCACATAATAAAGATAAAGGGCTTCCTTTATCGGTAATTATAATACTCACAGGACAGAATAAAGGGCAAAGGAAAACAACGCACAGCATATCTGACAAACTTGAGTAAATGGCAGAACAATGTTTAGGAGAGATAATGAAAATCATTTTTTTTAAGAGCTGCAAAGGACATGAAATATATATATATATATATATATATATATATATATATATATATAATAAAAAGGCTTAAACACTAATATTCCATGGTCATAAGGCTTTCCCATGGAATCGTAGATATGATCCAATTCATCAGACCTAAAATTCAAAAAGAAAACAGAAAGAACAACTCCGGAAATAAAAATAGAATTTAGAGAGAGTGTAAGTATGAGAGTGTGGAACGGATGTTACAGCTAAAGAAAGGGGTAACATACGAGAGAATGTATATTTACCACTAATATATATATATATATATATATATATATATATATATATATATATATATATATATATGTATATATTGTGTGTGTATTTAGGCAGAATCTTTTCATTCATGCACGTTTCATTAAATAATATAGACAAGTGTTGTCTATTTATTTTATGCAATTTTTCTTCGTAACGTCTGATAAGTTTAATAACATTATCGATGATCGAAGAAAGAAATTCACAATATTGATCCATATTTTTTAATACAATCTAAGCTTTCGGCTTACATAAGCCATTATCAAAGATGTCAATTACAACATATTAAGCAATATACGGACAAGACAGTGATGATAGTCTGTCAATGTTTACATAGATGATTTCTAAGCAACGATAAACACGCGCATGTAAGACACTAGAAGCGAAAATCGCGCCGCATCTCATGACGTCACACATGACCACACGAGAGTGAATTGTAGAAGTATGAAATATGGAAAGCCGTTGGTATAAACCAATGGCTTCTGTTACCAATTATAGACATTTAAGAATATTTGTAGAGATGCCATAATTTATTTTGTTTAGGTTGGGTTTCAAATGTTTGATGTATAATGCTTCAAGGATTTTGAGTTTTTGTCTATTGTTTTCATGTCGAAGTATAATTGTGTTTTCGACAAGTATTTTACGGAATTGTGTATGCGGGCAGGCATGTTGTTTTAAATGCCTAAAAATGTTAGAGTTTTCATTCAAATGTAGTGTCAAGCGTCGTGAAAGCGTGTTTGTAGTGTGACCAACATAAATATTATTTAATTCGTTGGAGATACACTCTCCCAAAGGACACTTGAATTTATAATCTATGTTGGTTTTTTGCCAATTATTGCGAAGAATTAAGTTGAATATACTAGATTTAGTGTAGTATATGATTAATATGATTAGTATATGATTAGTATATCTTTGATATATATATATATATATATATATATATATATATATATATATATATATATATATAAATTATTGCATACACGTGGACATACGTTTTGGTGTGCGATTTAAGTTTCGCTGATTTATAGCTCGTCGGACACAAAGACTATTTTGCTAAATTTAAACAAATCGCTAATGGAATATGACAGTACATAGCCCAATAATAAAATTGGACGAAAAGTGTAGAAAATGCGATGCGGGTGTGTTACATTTTAAAAAAAAAATAGAATAATCTAGAAAGATTTTTATAAAAGGAAAAAGAAATAATAAGGATTAAAATTTAAAAATAAAGACAGTGCTTGCATAGTCATGATAGCATCAACGGTTAAAAGGAGGTAAGTTATATATATATATATATATATATATATATATATATATATATATATATATATATATATATATATATATATTCATCCGGTTTGCTCCTATTTCCACGCGTACTTTAGGTGATTGATGCAATTCACCTATTTTTTTTATTATTATTAACTCTGTCTATTCCCTTTTGTCGGCATTAGATTTTGCGTTCCTTTCACTAGAAGCCGTTGATATGTCTACCGTATACTACCGTCTCTTGCTGTACATAAAATTAAAAAAAAACTTATCAGAGATACAGAGAGAGAGACAGAGACAGTGAGAGAGAGAGATATAGCGCGTGATAGAGATTGAGGCGTAGACTAGACAGAGCATATCAATGTATCAATTAATACACGCCTCGTCGCTAAATGATTTTTAATCTTTACTTTATATATTTCTCCTACAAATGATGTGTGTCAATAAATGATTTGTTTACGGATTATATCTGAATATGTCTGTATGCATGCATACCTTAATATATCTACTTAATAATATAGATGAACTGGTCTCTCAAGATTCCTTCTTTATTCAAAATCTATACTCGTTACACACACAAGGTATTTTATGAGAAATTGAGATTATTTTTTTGTTTTTATTTTACCTTCTCAACTAATTCAAATTCAATAATTCTCCTTCTCTAGCTTCAAAAACTTAATCCTCATTTTCTGCTGTAATTATATATATATATATATATATATATATATATATATATATATATATATAGCCTGGCGATTGCATATAGCATGAAACATACTATCACCTGTAAGTGTTGACTTCTATGTTCACTTTTATATTTACACACGCTCTATCTCTGAAATTGAGCACTTTATTCCATAAATATAGCACACCTTAAGACTATATTTCTTCATATCTATCTATCTATCTATCTATCTATATATATATATATATATATATATATATATATATATATATATATATATATACTAGTTTAGATTTGACCTATTTAAACTAAATCCTGCATAGTGTTTCATGCATAATTCAGTAATTCTCCTTGTCTAGCTTCAAAAACTTTATCCTCATTTCTTGCTGTTTATATATATATATATATATATATATATATATATATATATATATATATATATATATATATATTTCTCCATCAAGACATTCATTTCTGTAGTTCACTGCTAGCAACAAGCAGAAATATTTCTCCTCCCGATGATGGCTATTTTGGTCGAAACTAGTCGAGGAATCTAAATGGAATAATAATAAAAAAAACGAAAGTATATTAATCTACAACCCAGTGTGTCTAAAGATTTTAATTTTTTAATTTTTTAAATTTTTTTATTGTTCAAAATATATATATATATATATATATATATGTAAAGAAAGAAAGAAAGAAAGAAAGAAAGGAATTCTAAAAAAACAGATAAATATAAGGATATTAGTTATTAAAAAAATTAACAAATGCAAAAGTATTTTAAAAAATGGGGAAATAAAATAAAGAAATAAAAAATAAATGGTAACTAAATAATTCTCTGTAATAAATAAATATAAGAAAAATAAATAATAAAAAATTAAAGACACTAAATAAGAGGAAAATTATAAATATAAATATATAAGGAAATAAAAAATAATGCTAGAGACGTTGTTATAGGTTTGTAATGATAATGTAAACAGATTAGAGTGAAGTAAGCTGGTATGGCACCTAGATCCTAAAAAATAAAAATATAAAGAAAAGGAATTAGAATCAGCCAGGCTTCCAGTATTTTAAGAGATACGGCCTTCTATGCATACATGAGATCTTTAGCTCTTTCCGTTTATTAAGTAGACCTAAATTGTTAATTTGTTTTTCGAGGAATCTTGTCTTTAATAGACATAAGTCTCATAATACTCCCCTCTCACCGAAAAAAGGTTTGGTTTGTGCTACGAATTCCCATTTTACATTAGGTGCGGAGCCATCTGTTTTATACTTCAGTTCTACCGTTCTACTCTTTTATAGTTCACTTCTACCGTTTTCATATTTTTTGTTGCTAAGTATCATTTTGTGATGGTGGAAACGCGATTTTCCAATTGATAGCGATAAATCCGAAATAAAATTTAATCGGTTCATTGTTCTTGACGCTAGCCTTATATATAATTCCTTTAAATATGCATTTACCGATCATGCGACAGAGATCACTGTAGCGACAATTGCATTTCTGTGCATCATTTCTACTAGTTTTGTTTAAGTATTTGTTTAGGGCTACACTATTATGCTAGGCTAAATATCATTCAAGGTTTTTAATGCTAACATTAACGTTGGTCTTGTTAAAATTTTCCAAAAAAGAAAATGGCCCCTCTTGAAAAACCAATCAATCAAAAAATATATTATTCTCCCGACTAAGTATATCACATTTACAATCAAAATGAATATATCTAAACTAAAATTGCTTACTACTACATCCCAAATAAAAAAAAAAATCTTAGTTAATACTAAACAAAACAATAAACCAAAAATCTGAAGGAGGAATACACTCCATCACCTATAATAATTGTCACAAAAAATACATAGGAGAGAGCTCCAGGAATCTAAATAATAGAGTAAAATAACATAAAAGGGATATCTTACAAAGTAATACGTCAAATGGCGTAGTTGCCCAGCGTAAATAGACTGACTAAAATTTTCACATAAATCCGATGAAGTCCTGAATGATGAAGCGCGAAACAATTAAAAATTTTACACATTATTTTTCATATAACTTCCGCGAATCACACCCACGCAAGGGCAACTCATTCTCTCTCTAACACACATACACACACACACACACATATATATATATATATATATATATATATATATATATATATATATATATATATATTATCCAAAAGTGGATGTCGTGGAAAACACCAAGCGACGATATTTTCATGTTTGAACGTAATCTACAAGCCAATATATATTTCAGCATTAAATGGGTGGGTGCCAAACTTTTCTTAACATCAACTTTTGAAAGAACAAATTTTGTTTAGTGAAAAATCAAGAGAAATGACAAATAACAAGTTTTCATGTTATAATTGAAATATATTTGTATGAATGGGCGTGTTTGTAAAGCGAAAAAGGAGATGATTTTTATTATAGTTAATTTAGATTAGCAAAATGATAATCAATAGAGGAACAATGAAATCTGAAAATATTTACAACTTGCTTGCTTTCATTGTATTTATTCATACAAAATTTAATAATAATAATAACAGTGCTTACTCTACTCTCATAACTATGTCACGTACATTTAATTTTTTTATCTTTATAAACTTATCTTGATATAACATATTTCCACTACACAAATTGATTATGCGTTTATGTAGATATTATTTGTTATTATATCATGCTTTCAAAGTCGTTGCGTTCGCAGAAAGTTTTCACTTTCAGGCAACGACTAATATATAAGGAATTTATTCGTTGTTTTGAACCTAATTTGTATTTCCTCGATAAAGAAATGCAATAATAGTATTTTTTTATCTCCATTCCCCTTTCATTATTATTTATAAGAGATAATGTAAAATAAACTGTTTACTTTTATTTCGTTTTAGGTATTATTGTTCAAAATCTATAAGTTTACAAATTTAGCGATTCCATCGACTGCACAGAATGTAAAATCAATTCAAGTGTTTTCAAATATCGTGTGAAAAGAGTTGCATCATTTTTTTTTAGCAGAAAGTTCTACTCAGAAAGCTCGGTTCCCCGGATGTGTTACTTTGTGGAACAAATTCACGAGCAGATACTTCCAGCTACTCGACATTTTATATCTATTTTTATATTTTTCATATTAAACACTTCTTACATTATTCTCTCCGCCTAACACACCTATAAGAATCTCATTAGCTAACACACTACGTTGAGTGTCTTTCGTGTCTTATATTCGGTGAACATAAGTAAAAATAATAAGTATACAATGTAATATTCACCCACTTCAATATGTTAAATCCTTTGTGATAAAAAGAACACATGAATACCCACATATACATTTTTCACTGAAGGTTGTCGACAAGGAAAGTTTTACGAGTTCTTATCCAGATATTATCGTATTCCTAATATGAGGATGAAATGAATGTGTAATCTGCTAATAATGATTATGTCTGTACGATGTTTTCGAGAGTTTATTTTCCATAGGTTCATTATTAGAATAAATCTATGCGCTACATTCCTTGCTGCATATAAAATAGTCTGCGCTTGTCCGAGTGCTTAAGACTTTCGTTTTCCGACCATAATACCCGTCTTCCAATCCATGTTTTTTAGATGTTTGAACAAATACAAATGTGCGTTAGAATATATCTGCAACAAAGATTGGGTAACCGCAGAAAAGCTTACTCTGATATATTCGGTCAGATACAATAGTCGTAGTTCTAAGGTTCATAAAGCATATCAGTCTCCAAAACAATTTTCTTATTAGGTCCTGACTTTTAAATTGCATACGATAAAAAAGGTTGTTAAAATATAAAAACAACAAATCTACTCAAGATACGCTGAAAACATGTTCTTATTAATGTAATATATTGAAGTAAATGTAAATTTAAATATAACATGATTATATATATTTATAGGTGTTGTTTGTAATAAATATAGGTTTACAACGTATTATTAATATTGTTTTACTTACATGTAGGAATTAAAATGGAATCATTTTACTCAACTGGTTTCGCTGTGTAAAATTTCATATGTTTGTAAGTATTTGTCAGATCACTACGTACTATCGCTTAAGTTCAAAACAAAAGAGAAACAAAGGTCATTACTGATATATTCTATCATTTTATCTGTCACTTATGATGAGGAAAATATAATGTAATTTATTTTGACTGATGTAACTTGGTTTGTTTCGTGTGTTCAGTCTTGTTTTAAATTTGTTGATGGAACCTTTTTCTTCTTTAATGCGCTTTTGTTCAATGGTCTTGTAGTCGCATTGATAGGATGGAAACATATTACTGTTTCTCAGATTTCTCCAGCTGCATTCCTCTATATGTTGGCTCAAAGAGGTTTTTCCTAGTATGCGGATACATAAATTGTTGGCGATGTACTGTCATCATATGTTGGAGTGTCCTATCAGTGTGACCAATGTAGTATTCTTGACAACATTTGCTTGTTATGATATATATATATATATATACATATATATATATATATATATATATATATATCATATATATATATATATATATATATATATATATATATATATCATATATATATATATCATATATATATATATATCATATATATATCATATATATATATATATATATATATATATCATATATATATATATATATATATATATCATATATATCTCATATATATATATATATATATCATATATATATATCATATATATATATATATATATATATATATATATATATATATATATATATATATATATATATATATATATATTGTTTATACATAAAATATTTAAGTAGATGCTATGTTTATATTAAACAACATTTACCGGCCTGAATGTCCGAGAAATTTTCACAGAAAATGTTTGTCTTCCCACAGGATTCGAACATCTATCCTATACGGAGCCATCATTTAGCTTGACGTGCCTTTAAACGATTTGACCACTGAGGAGGGTTCGGTTAGCAAGATCGAATTTACTGTATTTAAAATTCAATCTTCTATGAATCGCTCACGTACATTCATATCTGCTCATGGCGTATCAAATGTAAATAAATGACGTCACACATTATATATATATATATATATATATATATATATATATATATATATATATATATATATATATATATATATATATAATTTGATTGCAAGAAAAGTCATTTTTAATTACTAATTTGGGTCCGTCATTGAAATTAAAATAGTAGCCTTCAATAGGTATCTGCATACACTGTAGTGTAGTCGGTGGCATTTTTTTTTTTACCTGAGACTCTTTAACTCTGTTTTTTTTTTAGTGACTTTGGTTATCGTACACTTTTTATGCAATTATGTAAGAAGTTTTTCATTGTTTTGTCCTTTAGTAAATAGGAGGTTGTATGTGCCTGTAGATGTGTCTTGTTTGGGTTGAAAGTTAAGGTGTGATCTTTTTTCTTTTCATTTCTCGGAGTAAGCGAATATTACTTTGTTTTACTTTTTTAATGTTATTGTTGGTGACTATTAGTATCTTCTAGTCTCAGGTCTTTTATTCAGTTTGAGACTATCGTACAGATTCGCCTGGCTAGATTGAATGGAATGTTGCTAAAAGATTTTTTCGAATGAGATGTGAAAACTATATATTGTTGGTAGTCGGTAACTTTTAAATATATTTCGGCTTCTAGTGTTCTGTTTCATTTTTTATTATTAATATGTTTCAAAAAGGATATTATCGTTGCTCTAATACATAGCAAATTGTATATTAGAGTTTATATTATTAATGAATACTTGGGATATCATTAGTTCATCCGCAGAATTCCACAAAATGAAACAATCATCTAGATTCCACAAAATGAAACAATCATCTTCATGTTGAATTCATCCGCATATATTTCTGAGTTCTTTCATAAATTTTTAGTTCATGGCATCCCACGACTAGATTGTTATATATTGGTGTAACCTTTATCCCCAAGGCTGTTCTTAGCATTTGTCGTTAGGGTATTTCGTTGAACATAAAGTAATTGTTTTCTAAGTTGAATTCAAGTGTTCCTATAATGACATTTTAATTAATGGGTCCTAGTAGCTCACGAAGAATTGCGTATAGCCAGTAATTAATAGCCTCAATTTGGTAGTCGTGGAAGACATTGCTATTACAGATTCAAAACATCTGATTCTATGTACGTGTTCTGGTTTACTTCGTTTGGCGGATTGTTCAGAAATTCTAAATAATCTCGTATGAAGATCCGAAAGTGTTTGAAGAGAGGTTTCAATATTCTTGATACTGGATACTTCATAGAGATACTGAACAGTTCTTTAAGATCATTCTATTTATTTCGATCATATATTGAATAATAACCTGTAAGATCATTTTGCTAGAATTTCAAAAGATACACGATTCTCTTTTCTAATTTTGTCGATTGTTTGCCTTTTAAAACCTTATCAACCATTTGAAGGTTAATTTAGGCCATAGAATATTTTTAGAATTTGTTTAGAGATAATAATGTTTTAGTAATGCAAGTTCTACTATTTAACCTATAAGTGGGGAGAAGGTAGGCGATCTTTTTCAAATGTTTTTGCGTGTAGGGAAATATAAAGAAATTGATAGGTATCGGAAATCCTTTTCAATGCCGAATCGTTATCCATTATACCGCCCGCATTTTCACGCTTATAGCACCTGATATTCCAAGTGGTCACTCATCAAGGTGAGGCTCGACGTTGCTTAACATCTGTGATTGTACGTGCTTTGGATGCGTCTCTGGTAGAATTAATTTATACTCACACATGACAGAAAGTTAATGCCCTATTCCATTGTGATGGACGCCAGTGAATGTATAGCCAGCCAGATCTCAATGCCCAAGCATCAAGTTACAGATAACGCAGTGTTGGGGGGGATTGGTCAGCGACCATTCCAACCGCCACCAGCAGTGGGCTTGGGAAAATATGCTTTTATAAAATATTTAAACCACGAGGAGAAACGAACGGCTTAAAAATTCCGCGAAGATTAAATTTTTATCTAGCAAAAGACAAGGCCACTGGACCGAAAGAATACTGAAGACATACTAACGCCTGGTGAAGAGACATTTTTCCCTTCTTTTAAGGTGGGGGAGGATTTTCAACTACACAAAACAAAGTGTTATAAGTTAGATACTTCAAATATACAAAACGACCATTCGCCCTTGCATGGAGTATTGCTGCCATATATGGTCTGGGGCACCTTCTGTTTATCTCTGAGTTCTTTACAAGACCCAGAGACGGATATGTAATGTGATTGGCCCTCATCTGGCGTCTCGTCTGCAGCCACTATCTCACAGACGCGCCGTCGCTCTCTCTGTCTCTTCTACAAATACTTTCATGGCAATTGCTCCGATGAGCTGCTTTCACTGGTTCCCAGTCTCCATGAATTCAAGCGCCCTACGAGGCTGGCATCCCGCTCTCACCCTTACACTGTAGAAACTTTTAAATGTAGCCGTCTCTTCTACTCCAATAGCTTCATACCTCGCACCTCTCGCCTGTGGAACACCCTTCCCAATTACTGTTTCCCTGATAGCTATGATCTCCAACTATTCAAATGTAATGTCAATCGACATCTCCAGTTACCTTGATCTATCCTTCCCTTCATCCTTTCTTCTATCACTCCTATCTGCTCTTGCTCTAAATCTTCTGCAACCGCCCCTGCATCCTAGTGGCTTCATGCCTTGCTCGGGGCGCAATGCTTAAAAAAAAAAAAAGAATCCGAGTTTCAGCTTGATATAGTCTTAAGCCCTGTTTTCTCAAAGTGAAATTTAGTTATAAATTTTACTATTGAGCGTATGTAGGGATTCCTTTATATTTGATTTTCTTTATCACGATTGCATGAATGGTTTTCAAACTTGTTCTGATGCCTCAACTTTACTTGATGTGTTTTTCTTGCTATTTTTGTTCATCTCTTCTCGAAAGTTGAACAAGCTGTTCATATGCCTTCCATGCGATTGATTTTTTTTTTTTTTTATGTAACCTTGCATGTCACAACCCTGAAACCACTTTCAACAGTCCAGTAACTTAAAGTCTCATTTTTATTTTAGTATTCGACCGGATTCAGCTTGCACCGTCATCATGGTTTTTAGATTTTTACTTCAGCAACTACACTAAAAGACGTTAGGTCAATCAGTAGCAGATATCTGAAAGTAGAGAATAATGCAGCCTGCCAACAGTTGAGCCTGGTTGGTCTTTCGCCCCTTTGGTGCCAATCAAAAGTCAGAAAATATTTCATACCCAATAATTCAGCTTAGGTTTTTGAGACGAATGAAAGTTATTCTGAAAGCACGTTCGTTACTATAAAAAAGAGCGCGAAAAATGAATCTTTATAGCAGATAAGTATGACATCAATAAAAGACAAACATCAGATAGTAAGAATGTATAAAAATGACCGTTCTTTAAATCGGAAGCTGACAAATCGGAAAATAATTCTAACATGAACATTATGTTATTTTTGTTTATATCGTTATTGTTATTTTTATTTTTTTTTTTTGAGTCCCAAAAATTGGCAATATCAACATTTTATTAAAATATTCTCTGCTGGAATTCGTTTCTGTATTTTATTTTATATATTTACGCTATGTTCAACTTTTTCTGCGCGTTCACTGCATATATAACTAGGAAAAACCAAGTCGCAATTTTTCATATTTATTACAAATAATGAGATGCGATATGGCTTACGACATCATCATTGAGCCTAGTCACTGTCACAAATTCATGACGGTCGTCTTCGAGTATAGAATCCAGAGGTTAGCAGTGAATATTTCGGAGACAGTAGGAAAGCGTAGTTCATGTTCGCAGTGGATATTTCGTAGCAAAGTAGCAGAGCGTAGTTCTTCCTTCTGTCATCTTCGCCTGTCAAGTTGGCACTGGTCCTTCCGTAGGGTAAACAAAAATGGCGGCCTTTATACACGACGGATACAATGTTCTGCGGCTTCTGATTGGTTAAACTTCTATTGATGGACTATAAAGGAAGTTAAGTCATCTGGATTGTCTCGCTAGTCATATATATATATATATATATATATATATCCAAAACACCGTAACAGTCACTACCCACTGATCACATGTTGATAGCATATACTATAAGGCTCTATGTGTGAATGGTGTTATGGTTAACGTCTTGGAAGGCAAAATCGGCTCTCCGATTTCGAATACTATTTGGGTTCGTTACATTCACTTACGAGCAAATACCCTTGGAAAGAGTCTGAATGCATCTTTTCTATTCCCCAGGTATGTAATAAATAGAAGGACATATCGGTTGGCTACGAGTCTACTGCAGAACGTAATGACAGCCTAATGTAGGAATTTCATCTGCCAGGTCAATCATAAATACATCGTCTAAGCTTACAGGTATATTTATACGTGCGCCTACGTCGCAAAAGAATGTCTCAATATGAACATTTTACAGGTGCCGATCGTACTGTATAAAAATTACTCAAGTCTATTTGGGGACGTACCAATAACGCAGCACCATCCCAAAGAAAATGAGCTGTGGTGGTGATGTACGTCTGTGGCTTATTTTAATCATGTCACCTAAGCTAGCCGGAAATTTCTTTAATACTCGGGGGGGGGGGCTATAGAGAGTTAAATTGAGAGAAAAGTCTGGGTACAGGATGATGTGTCGAGAAAAGGATAAATGATGAATGGGGTTCAAAAGGTTAAAAAGTTGGAAGATGCCGGTTAACGTTTACATTTTTGAAGAATGTTGTTATCCGGGAAGTAAGTATGCGGAAGGAAATTCTACTGCCGGGAAGGGCAAGAAAAAATGTTGGAGTAGAAATGAAGAGTACATTTAGCAATTTCAACCGTGAAAACACGCTTAAACACAAGAAGGTACCAGGAAAAAAAAGATCGTCAGAGCAGTTGCCATGAAAATATTTGTAGAAAAGACAGAGGTAAGCTACACCATATCTCTGAGAAAGTGGCTGAATCAAGATGCCAAGTAATGGTCGTTTACATTGTAGATCATTTGTTGATCCTTCTTTGGATTTTGTCAAGAACCTCGTGCTGAACGGCAGGGACAACCGCCCAAAAGGATTCAATGCACGGACGAAATGTAGATTTGAAAGATGGACTTGGATGAGAAAAAAGCTTCTGGCTCGGAACAAGGAACCAACATTCATTGTAGTAGATGTAGATTCAATGTATGCTATATTTATGGGCGACAATATTAGATATCAGAGAGCGTATGTAACAGTGCATACACACATGTAGACATACACATATTACATATATATATATATATATTACGAAATAGACAAAGTCTGACAATTTATTTATTAAAGACATTTTTATGTTTAACGTTCTTTTTTTAGATACAAGTATTTAAGTAAATGCTCTGTTTATAATAAACAATATTAAATAACATTTACCGGCCTGAATGTCCGAGAAATTTTCATAGAAAATATTCGTCCTTGGACAGGATTCGAACCTGCATCCTATACGGAACCGTCATTTCCGCTGACGTGCCTTGACCGCTCGGCCACCAAGGATCGTTCGGTAGGTAAGGTCGAATTTACTGTTTATAAACTTCAATTTTCCATGAATCTCGTACATTCATAACTGCTCATGGTGTATCGAATGTAAACAAATGACGTCATATATTACGAAATAGACAAATGGTGGCATATATATATATAGATAGATAGATAGATAGATAGATAGATAGACAGATAGATAGATAGATAGATATATATTATTTTAATATATGTATTATTTTAATGTAATTTGTTCGTTATATCTAGACAACACATTTCACTTCTTCCTATGTTGATTATCGCTTTGTATTCTCGAGCTGACAGCATCTCATTAAGTTATGTTTCGATGGTCATCCCCTACATTTATAGTTTTATGTTAACATTATCTTTCCGTAGTCAATTGTAGATATTTCAAATATCAGTGAATGATGTTTTCTTTTTTATACTATTAATTTGGTGGCAGAAACGCGTCATAATTCTCTAACAATCTCATGAATATTCTTGCTGGTATTATTAATGCTATATCATTTTCTGGATGATTTTACTTCTCTTCCATACTAGTCTTTCAATTTCCTCCGTAAATCACCCTTTTGTACTTTTTTTAGCGCTGAAATATTTTCTGCTTCTGCATTTTTAACTTCGATGTTAATTCAATATAATTGTCCCCCTTCAAGTCAATTGAAAACGTGAGGCCAAGATGGCGCAGTGAGATACTCTCGTTAAGCCAAGAATATGGGGGGAGGGAAGTGTTTCTACGGTGTTTAAATGCGTGCAGTTTAGTTGTGGAGACATTAGAATTTAAAAGCTAATTCTTGCCTCAGTAAAATTCTGATTAAAGCTTCTTTTCATGAGCAGCGGGCAGGTTAACTTTGTCAGCTCTGACGGATTTGCTACTAGAGTGGATAATAGTAAATGGTAGTGTCATCTGCATAAATGAATACTTGTGAACTGATGACATCAGGAATATAATGCATACTTGGATACTGCTGACATCAGGAAGATCATTGATGAAGATCAGAAACACTGTAGGACCCAGTATAGAGTATTAAGAGACACATGCGTTCGTGTCAAATGATGTGGAATCGAGCCCATTCAAGACGACCTTCATTTCACGATTTGATAGGGATGGTTGGACTAAATCAAAGAATCGTCTGCAATAGTGAAGCCTTGAACGTTACAGAAAAATTCCAACATGCCAAAATCTGTCAAATGACTTTGCAATATCGAGAGCCAGAGCAAAAGCTCCGCCGTTATTATCAAGAGATTCATATAAATATTCAGTGATGGCCGTAAGAACATCAGCGCTAGACCGAGAAAAATGAAATCTAAATTGTTTGTGAGATAGGTAAGTTGCTTAAACACTTCAGGATTGATTAAAGTCTCGAATACTTTGCATAAATGCGTTGGGGACTAATAGGTTGATAGAAGGACCAGAAGGTTCTCGATAATTCTTAAAGACAGGAACCTCAAACCAGTTGGAAAGCAGGAAGCAATGAGACAATAATAATTTACTAGGCCCAGTTCGAGAGAACATATCTTTAGGACGACAGCTGGTTCCCGTTATATCCACTTGCCTTAAGAGAGTCTAATTTAGAAATTTTATCCGTGACCAGAGACGGGGCTATGCGTATATCCTTCAGCATACCCTCAGAGGTGGGTACTTCATATGCCGAGGTTCGAGTTAGAAGAGAAAATATGAGCAAAGCATTCAACTTTATAAGCTGTACACGTCAGGACTTCGAATTTATTGAATGGGCGGAGACTTTTGAAGATTTTGCTGTTGTTCAGGACACTCTCGCAGAGCCGCCAATAATAATGAAACTGAACTTAAATAATTGCATAACTAAATAAAGTAAAAAAATAAAAATAAACTAACAAAACTCTCCTGCCAAAATAGACGTCAGAATAGACTATCCATAATGCAATAGACTACCTACAATATATATAATTATTCAAGAAAAAACCCAACGCATATTGCCTGATGATTGCCTTGAAAGGTTTGTGTCTGGGATTTACAAGTTACGTTGCATTCCTTCTGATTTGCAGACCACGAACGACCGACCGACTTTTCTGTTACTTGTTTGGACTTTTCTGTTACTTGTTTGGACTTTTCTGTTACTTGTTTGGACTTTTCTGTTACTTGTTTGGACTTTTCTGATTTGCAATTCTCGTCACTTTCTGCATTCTGTTGCTGTTTCTTCTAGACTCGATCAATTAATTAGTGTTGATAGATAGATATAGAGTAAAAAAATATGATCTTGGGACAGTTTTGTTTACACCGTCATATTCGTACATTGTAAAAATAGGATAAGAAATGAAACGGACAGGTCTTGTCGGTTGCATTAAAAAAAAAAAATAAAAATAACCTTTAGTATTTTTCTATATGGTAGCTATTCATAAAAACAAATATACTAATAAGACAATTTATTTTAGTGTTTATCTATATACAACTTATAAGGATAATCAAAAATGTATTCCAAATGCTTAGTATTAAGAAACAGGAATTTTCAAAGAAAAAAATTACTGAAATGTTACCTGATATCAATCCCCCTACATGACATTAAATCTTTGACGATTTTCTTAAAGATGAACAGGAGGCATGAAATGACAAAAACGTGGTTGTACAGAACGATGTTGAGGATACCATGTGCCTAACATGTGAGCAGCGACAAAGTTTTATAGAAAATAGATACGAAAAGGAGATTTTATACATAACCTCAGCGGGAGACGGTTGACAATTCTAGATTATATAATGAGGAGAGTGCGTTTAGAAAATTTGATACTCACGTGACAGATTGAAAGCAAGATGGACATTGGAAAGCAAAGGATTACCTATTTTGTGAGCTTAAATAAATGGATGGCGGAACAAGGTTTAGCAGAAATAACAAAAAACAGGAAATTTATTTAGAACTAAAGACAGGAAATTGTGGAGAGCCAGGATACCCTATATTCTGAAGGGACATGGCAAATAAAAAATAAAATTTTGAATTTTAGTTTACCGCTACCAAAGATAAAATAAGAACATGCGTGATATCTTATACGAGAAAATTTATGTGAACACATTTATTAAGACCCTTTTTTATGTAAAATTAACGCTATTCGCTAAAATCACTAACAAGAAATCCGTTAGTTTTAGATTCTGTAAACTTAATATACCAAGTGTTATCTCTAAGCCTGCTGTTAAATCACCTATTTTCAAGTCATTTTCAACGTATTCCTATAACCATAAGATATATATATATATATATATATATATATATATATATATATATATATATATATATATGTCAACATAAGTAAATATAACAATAGTTTCTTTATTTCTAAACAATAAAATAAAATTAAAAAAATGCCCCCATATTTATTTATTTTTATTCAAAAATTTATCATTCAGATACAATTTTGTTTTCATTAAATCTATTTTTATGTGGATTATTAATTCACTGTTTAAATCCTATAACATTTCACAGATTCTTGTTGTCGTGTTGATAAATGACGTATCGGAAGCTTCACCAAACTATATATTAATTGGAAAGTTCCTTATTTAAGAAATTCCAAATCGAAAATGAATGAAGAGATTTGAGTTAAAATTCCAATTCTCGGCGAGATATTCGCAATGGAGTGGTCTTAATGATCTCCATGGTAGCATTCCATAAAGGATTCCACCTACGATATTGAAGTCTGATAAACAATATTTGCCTCTCCCAGAACCAAGTAAATCGTAATGGACTCAGTAATAAATAAACAACATTGATCTGAAACAAGTAACTCATCTTTCATAATGTCTGAAGTCAATGTTGGTATGTCATAGATTATTACGCCCGACACTAAATTTCAAAATAAGAGACGTGATGGTAGTAACAGAATATTCTAGGAACAGTGGAATAAAACGCATAACCTACCTAGAGAGATGGAGTAAACGGGTTTAGGAATAAGGTTTAGGAGAGATAACAAAAAAAAGCGTTACAAAACAAAACATCTTTTAGAGAGCCATGATCGCCAACGTCTAGAAGTGTCAAGGCATATATTAGGTTGGTGCAAAAATAATGTCGTTTTCTCACATATGTTACTATGTGAGAAAACGACATTATTTTGACACCAACCTAATAGAAAAAGCTGGAAAACAAAGGCCTTATTTTTATTTATTTTTTTTTTTTTTTAAAGATATTTCTACTCTTGATAGTCAGGTGCAAAATTAAATTTTGTTAACATTGCATCTTGGAAACAAAATGGCACTGAAACACTTGCGAGAATATTAAATCCTTTTCTAGGTGAGGATCTAAACCATTTTCTTTTATTCCACTTTATTATTCTTATATTCGCTACATCTACCAAAATGTAATATAAATTTATTTTCTACTGCCGATGATACGGTTCACAGTCTGCAGTTTCTCGAAACTAAAACAAATATACTCCATCTGAAATAAACCGTTCACAGAAAAAAAAAACAATAAAAATAACACCATTAGAACAAAAGAAAGATGTATTTACCATACCTATCAATCTTTTTCAAATTCCATGAGAAACTTGATTAAGCTTTTCTAAGCCTAATGTGTGATATATAATTTTATGCATAAGATCGTTTTTCATCCTACCTGACAGAATATCGCGCTAGCATTTTGACTTCTCACAAAAAAATCCCCGTTGAAACTACAGTGTCTGAATGCGGTACTATATTCTAACTTGAAAAAAATGTTTCTTTATATTTGTGTGAACTGAAACTTACGTTCTTAACCAGCTAGAAAAATGACAAACGGAGTAATGCATAAGCAGACGGATTTTTATTGTAGAAACTTTGATAAGTAGACGCATAGCAAATTGTAATGAAGATATAAAACCTTCAAAAATATGTAGTGAATTATTTATGAGTAACACGGAATTTTTGTAAAATCTAGATTCCTTTTTCTCGACAGATATATGTTTATATACGTGTATAAATGCTTATTTTTATCTGAATTTTACATTTCAACAAGTGAGATCTTTCTCGCTTTCTCTCACCCCGCGTGCGCTGATGGCGTAAGGGTGAGAGTGTTCGACTGTTCGACTGATGTCAAATTGGTCGGGTTTCTATCCCGGCTTGAAGCATTCGCATATTTATCCGCAATGATGGGCTGTGATACACCGAATGTGGATGACTGACTATATATATTACGTGAATCATTCATGCAAAAAACAGGTATAGAAGTGTCGCTATGCTCTGATCTCTTCTCCATCTGCGAAACAGATCATGGCGGCAAGGAATATGACTGAAGTAGAGATTTTGCAGAGCATTTTGATTTTGTCAAGAATTTCGAGATATATAGCAGAAAAGATATCCAATGCACATGCAGATAATAAATATATAAATGTGCAAGATGGCTTATGCCGAGAACAATTGTCTAGTATGACACAGTGAACCAACTTTCCGAGCATCATTCCTAGCGATTGATACACATTATAATCATTTCATGTCATAGATAACTTGAAAGCAAGAGGATGCAATGAGGTACACTCTTGGTATCATTTATCCGCCTTCCTGGTGGAAAATGAAACTGTATAATTCAGACTAATAAAAGACAGCTGTTTTGTTATGGAAGCGTTAAAAATTAAAAACAATATTTGCCCCAAGTTAACAACAGCTTGAATATTATTTTCCAGATCAGTTGACACACTTAATTTATGAGACCGATTGAACTTACTATTAAAAAATTAAGTGATTGTATCATCAGCATAATACCGAGTTAGTAAATATAGTTCGTTGATCGGCATTAGTAAAATTATCGAACCCTGAGAAAAAAACATGGCTGCAAAATGACCTAGAAAAGTGCTCATTTAATACAAACTTCATTAAACGATGAAAGCTGACTGAGGCTTCCTAATATTCCTAAAGTGTAAAGTCAGTATATCTTCAGCATTATTATTGATTAAATGCGTTTTTCTTTTCTTGTATTTCTTGTATGTATCAGCAAGATAAACAACTCCATCAATAAAAACATATTATTCCTCCAGTCAAGGGACAAAACGTGTCGTATATATGAAATCTGATATATATATATATATATATATATATATATATATATATATACATATAAAGAAATATAGTCTTATGGTGTGCTATATTTATGGAATAAAGTGCTCAATATCAGAGATAGAGCGTGTGTAAATATAAAAGTGAACATAGAAGTCAACACTTAGAGGCGACAGTCTGTTTCATGCTATATGCAATCTTCGATGTGGCCTGACGATTGCAGATAGCATGAAACAGACTGTCGCCTCTAAGTGTTGACTTCTATGTTCTATATATATATATATATGGAGAAAAATATTTGGAAAAAAAACAAACAAAAATCCTTAAATGCAATTATGTTGTTTTAATATGAATGAAATGTCAACGTCTGACGTCTCGGTTTAATAAACCTTCTTCAGGACAATATTCATTAAAATACAATTAATATAATTAATTTTCATTCATATTAAAACAACATAATTGCATTTAAGGAGTTTTGTTTGTTTTTTCCAAATATTTTTCTCCATTCTGTCGGATTTATATCCATTTATATTTGCTTACATATATATATATATATATATATATATATATATATATATATATGATCTGGACATACTATTTTTTCCCAAAGATTTTCTATCCAAGAGCACCTTCAGGGGTGAATTGAGAAGACAAAAATAACATTTATGCTTGTGATTTATTGTCAATACTCATGAGACACGGTTTGTTACAACTATTCACATATCAATTTTATTAATTTAAATAAGTTTGAAAGTACTTGGGAAAATATAATAAATGCAATAAACTACGGTACTTTCCTTAATGAACATTAAGTAGTTGATCCAAAAATTCGAGATGATTAAAACGAAATTAATGAAGATATGCTGCATATATATATATATATATATATATATATATATGGTTGGACAGATGCCAATATAATTATATGTGCCCAAATCCTTCCTTTATGAGTTATTAATTTTAAGTAAAGTTTACAGTAGATTCCTCGGTGTTGCTATAGAGACACGATTGTATTTGACATTCGCGTACTTTTTGGGGCTAGTCTGTCTTCAACATTTAACGTGTGTAGCAATGAGTTAACGGAAAAGTAATCAGTTTAAAAATGGCAGGATATTCATCCCGTCAGCAAGCAAATATGATATTTTACATGCGACTCAAAGCTGCATGACTGTATCAGATTTGTTTTTAGACTGAAGGCAGCCGCGCCATCCAACATTTGCTTCTGTTTATGGTCGCTTTCCTGAGACAGGATGAGTGGCAACACAAACTATTGATTGAGGAAGACCGAGACTCATTTGTACATCGGAGCCCAAAGATCACTTTCTACAGACTGTCGGAGTCAATCAGCATAAGTCTAGTGGGCCTAGTATGACGTCCTTCTATTTTATTCCAGGCAGGGTATTTCAAGAGCAGCTATTGTATTCATATGTTTTTGCTTATTCATACAGGCATTTTAATGGTTTCTGTAATTTGTGCGTTTATATTAGTAAAAATATTAAATTGTAATGTTTTCTTTTTATATTCAGCATGCTATAATTGGCTCCTGAAATAAATATTAATTTCAGTTGAGCTCTCTAGGGAGTAGGTTTGGGTTTGTAAACAGTGACTATTATAGCTAATATAGCGAGACTCTTCGCATAGCGAATTGAGTCACTGTCAGTCACTGGGCGTGTTTCTAAAAATAAATACGCTAAAAATCCTCCTACATCCCTGCCATGCTCCGATGTCTTAGTGGTAGAATCTCCGACTGACACCAATTCAGTGGCCTTTCTATCCGAGCTAGAGGCAACCGCATGTCTAACCACACTGATGAGCTGCGAAACATTATGTCTGTGGATGACGTTATATATATATATATATATATATATATATATATATATATATATATATTGAACAATAAAAAAAATATTAAAAAGTTAAAATC
>OZ010615.1:11918999-11933999 GCA_963932145.1 Acanthosepion lycidas | reverse complement strand
TTTTTGACGTTAGAAATACGTCAAAAAACGACATTATTACTTCATTATTTTTGCACCAACCTAATAACATAATAGACTATTCCATACGTAATAAATACTGCGCCTCAAGAGGAGGCAGGGAGTTCAGCCTGAAGTCGGGCGACCGGCTCACCGGCTGATCGGTTGAACTCCCTGCCTTTGGGCGGGGAGGAACCCGAACGAGGGTACGCCGAAGGGCGAAGTCTCTTTTGGGGAGGTAAACCGACCCTGAACCCGTTTAAACGGGTTCAAAGACATATTTTTGGCCGAGCCCACGGGTTCGGAGATCCCACGGTCTCGGAGATCCCATGTTAAACCGGCCTTGTGCCACATGATGCTCTCGTGGTGGGGGGTGACTAAATACTGTTCAGCCTGAAGTCGGGCGACCGGCTCACCGGCTGATCGGTTGAACTCTCTGCCTTTGGGTGTGGAGGAACCCGAACGAGGCTACGCCGAAGGGCGAAGTCTCTTTTAGGGAGGTAAACCTACCCTGAACCCGTTTAAACGGGTTCAAAGACATATTTTTGGCCGAGCCTACGGGTTCGGAGATCCCACGGGCTCGGAGATCCCATGTTAAACCGGCCTTGTGTCACATGATGCTCTCGTGGGGGGGTGACCAAATACTGTTCAGCCTGAAGTCGGGCGACCGGCTCACCGGCTGATCGGTTGAACTCCCTGCCTTTGGGCGGGGAGGAACCCGAACGAGGCTACACCGAAGGGCGAAGTCTCTTTTGGGGAGGTAAACCGACCCTGAACTCGTTTAAACGGGTTCAAAGACATATTTTTGGCCGAGCCTACGGGTTCGGAGATCCCACGGGCTCGGAGATCCCATGTTAAACCGGCCTTGTGTCACATGATGCTCTCGTGGGGGGGTGACTAAATACTGTTCAGCCTGAAGTCGGGCGACCGGCTCACCGGCTCACCGGCTGATCGGTTGAACTCACTGCCTTCGGGCGGGGAGGAACCCGAACGAGGCTACGTCGAAGGGTGGAGTCTCTTTCGGGGAGGTAAACCGACCCTGAGCCCGTTTAAACTGGTTCAAAGGGCATATTTTTGGCCGAGCCCACGGGCTCGGAGATCCCACGTTAAACCGGCCTTGTGCCACATGATACCCTCGTGGGTGGTGACTAAATACTGTTCAGTCTGAAATCTGGAGTGAGGTCCGTCAGAAGTCTGTCAGCAGTCTGTCAGAGCGAGCGAGTCAGCCAGTCGAGTTAAGAGTCGAGTCTGTTGCAGTCGGAACAGAGTCGCGTTCAGACAATTACTACTAAACCTGATTGTTCGTACTAGCACTTTCTACCTCTCTGTATATATTTCTGTCTGTAATATATCTGTGTGATTTCACATCCATGTTCGAGTTCTTCTTTATTGCTTCTACCTTGAACTATCACCGTGGTACAAGGAACCGGACCATAACACTGTTCTTATTAGAATATTTTGGCCACATATTCTGATCTCTTTATTTAGGATGAACACAAAATCTAGATTATCTTTTGGGCAATTCGTGTGCACTGCCAGTTAAATAATGCAATTTCTTTCACGTCACAACATTATGTTCCGGCTATTATTAAAACGGGTTTGTTTCATGATGGTATAATCACATTTTCGGGCCTTTTATCCACCTCAAGCTTTAGTGTCGTCACGTACTCCTGATTCTGTATGTACATATATATCCATGAGTAATTTTATTAGAAACAGTGAAATTTCATTGCTGCAGGAATAGAAATGTCAAAATCGGTTAAGTTTATTTTATGATAATTATTCACCCTTTATCTACAGCATATCAAGACCGGTCGAACAAAAGCAATAATTCTGAAAATAATGCTAATTACATTTACTCGAAGTTTCTCAATTCGTTCTTCAACGTATTCTTAAATGTGCCTGCAATACAAGCACTATTCCAACAAAATTTATTGTTCAAGATTAATGCTATCTAGAAAAGACAGTTCAAAATATATATTCTTTTCCAGAAATCTAATGATGTATTTCATGTTATGCGAGTATAAAAGAGCGATAACAATATTATTCCTTGATCATCCATCGCAAGAATGAAGTCGACTTCATGATTAGAATAATAATTTTAGGCGTTCAATTTAACATTTTCACCAGGCCGATGTATGAAACTTCCGAAATAGTGACCTGTTATGTAGTATTTTTACTTAGGTCAGCATTGAGTATGATTGTCATAAAATAAATAGGTTTTAAGGATTTAACTGAAGAATTAATATTTTTAATCAAACAAAATTTTAGTTATATGTTGGCGTATATATTAGGTAATTTATTATCCAGATAATTAGTTTAATGGTCGATGGAATATTTAAACTCAAAATATCCGACACTGGATGAAGTGACATATCACAATGGTTCACTAACCTAGGTTGGCAACTTTTGTTTTTTTACAGTGAAGATCACCCTGTACAAGGCCCGGAGCACACTCGATTTAAGGGGTTATAATTAATAAAGAACGTGTGCTGGTCTTGTGTCGAATCCGTATCGCCTCTTTGGAAGCTAGCTTCTCATGCTAACCTCTATCACACCGACGCAGACAACTGGCGTACACCATGTGCAATTCTGGATATAAAACATCTTCAGAGTTGTGGCAATACTATTTCATTCATCGGGAATAATAAGCGAACAGCCATGATGAGAAATCAGGTAACTATATTTAGTGACTGATTCTTATGTTGTTTTCAACCCCATTTTGTGCAAATACTGTACCGACACTATCCTCTATCTTCTGATTTTCTCTTGACTAACATTACCTTCGTGTGTGGTATGACTGCTGGAAAGAAAACTGCTTGAATTCCTCACAAGATTCTCCAGAATAATTAAATCTGAGGGTGAGCTCCGTGGTACTTGTGCACAGTCAAACCTGGTTTAGGTTTCTCTTAAAATAGAAAACTACTTCTTCTCTCGCTATAAAAGCAAATTAGTTTATTAAGACCCACTAGCATGGTTCATAATTATTTATCTAAAATTTCGAATATAAATCCTGTAGAATCAAGTTTTTGAAAAAAAAAAAAAAATTCCGTATACCTTATTATGCCTAAGCCATTTAGCACAAAATAGAAAATACTTTTATCCAGTCATCATCTAATCGAATTTGTTTTTAGAGAACCGATCTATAATGATAAATTATTATGTTTCAGTTGTTTTCATTTATTTTTTCTTTGAGAATAAAAAAAACAAGATCTCATTCCGATTTAGTTTAGTGTTTTCTTTTTAATATTTCTTTTATAATGAATAACACGATTATTCAGATTTTTATCTATATGTACCCCTTGTTGATCATATGATCGGCATATATTTTCATCTAGCTTATAACGAGTGTTGTGATTAAATTTCCATTCTTGTTCCAATTTTCTATATGTACTTTTATGAAGGAAAACTTTCAACAGTTAATTTTCAAATTCCAGAAATCGTCAATGACAATTATTCATAGCACATTGCGATCTTGAAGGACGGATAAACAATCAGTTATTCTTCAAGATTTATACACAAGGCAGGTAATAAAAGGTGAATGATAAACATTGCATCATTGAATAAATCTCCAACGTTTCTGGTTATAAAGCTGTACACAAAATACTAATTAATAAGTAAAATCATGCAGATTGTGAATCTACTGAAAGCGCTGGAAATAATGAAGAATATTTGAAAGATTTAATGGGATTTTCTGCCACCTGATCAAAAGTTATGTCGATTAGTAGGTATAAGGATAAAATATAAATCACTACCTCATAAAAGTTTATTTATATAGAGTTACAGCAACAGAAACATACTATTCTTTGCTGCACGTGATAAATTGAGATATTCTTTTCATCATTTCACTCCAAGCCAGTTGTGAATACCGCTAATAAGAAGGGAGATTACAGGGAGTGAGAAGAATTATTACAGGGAGGATTGAGGTAAGAAAAAAAGATGAAAGGGTCTCAAGTAGATAGAAGATAATGATTGACTTTGCATGTAAATATTTAAAGAATCTCAGTCCCTTTTTTTCAAGAGAATGAGGCACTGTATAGCCTTTAACAACATTGGTTCTCATGATTACATGTAGCTCAGTAATAAGTCATTAGGTAATTGTAAATACTCTATTCTTACACTTCAATCAATTTGAGGTGATAACACGCTCTGCTGATAAAAATGGACGATTTGCCCGTAAATTCTCCTCAAACACTAATTTTGACTCAACTTGCCTAACTTCCTACTTAAAACTGAATCTCTGTTGAGCGATATGCATATGACACTTTATTGGTTTCTGCTAACCTAGATTCTCACAAAGCATATGGACCCGATGGTACCCCGTAATAGTCATTAAGAAGTGTACCCCGAACTGGCCCCTGTTCTTTGTAAACTCTATAATAAATGTAGCGCTTCCTACTGCGTTGCTGTCTGCTGAAATTCATTAACTGCTGTTCCAGGTTTTAAGACCTCTGGTAAATCATCTGACTCTTTCAAATATCGGTCTATTTGCCTTCTGCCTTTGGGAAACACCTTGTGGCCCTAATCATTGCTGTATTGGTCCATCGTCTCTCATTGTAGGTTTTCAGCCAAATTATATGGATTTAATTTCTCCAGGTTCACTGCTGATGTTCTGACGATAATGGCAGAAAAATATCTATCATGCTTTAGATAGATAAGGTGAAGCAAGGACTGTAGCATTAGACATCTCGAAAGCCTATGCCAGGGTCTGGTATACAAGTCTTTTCCATAGGGTGAAACATGACGGTGTCTGCGGATATAACTTTTAATTGATCCAGTCATTCCTATCCTGAACGGCTAGGAATTTAGATCATTTCTTACTAAGGCAGGTCAACCCAGGGTTCCATATGTGCTCCTACTTTGTTGGTAATTTCCTTCATTTACGCTGATTACACAACCATTTGCTGCTGCCTCGATACTGATCAGTCTGATAAAATCAAAATTGTATTCCATGTTCAAAATGACCTCATGTACGTCATTGACGGGGCTAAAAGATGGTTGTAAAGTCTTTAAAAGTAAATTTTTCTATAGTAATCATCTGAGTGACCCCATCTCTGCCTTCCATCAGCTCCCGCAAAAGTCTCTTTGTAGATTTTACTTTCTTACGAGCGTCTTTTAAAAATGTTTGTATTTCGAGTTATTATAAAAGACTTCGCTTTTATTTATCGCAATTTGCGTTGATGATGAAACATGACGGAAAAGAAAAAAAAAAGAAGTACTGTTTTCGTATTGTCTATTTTCTTAAATTTCTTTTCTATATATATATTTTGAGAACCCACACATAAGCACACACACCGGCACAAGTTATATTTAAAAATAAGTTATAATTAAATAAATTAAAAATAAGTTATATTTAGATAATGTATATTAGAATTAAGCAAAATTATATTTAAAAAGTCTATATTTAATAAAAAAAAATCAATAGGTTGTATTAAAGAATAAAAACATATTTAGAAATAAAAATATAAATATAAGATAAAATTATTATACATTTAGAAACAAAAATGAAAAAATAAATATATTTTTTTTGCTTTAAAGATAAGTTATATCAAAAACAAGTCATATATAAAAATATAAAGTTATCCTTAAAAATACAAACTTATACTTAAAAAACAAGTGTTATATTTAAAAGGAATTCTTAAATATATAGACAAATAGGTATAAGTGATAAAAGGAAATTGCATTTTAGATGTATAGCCTTAAGTAAGGGAGACTTTTTTTTGTTTTCTTCATCGATACATAAAACCCTTTACAATGACCTTTTTCATTAAGTGAGGATTCTTTGAGGCATTTCTAACAATTTTCCTTTAACTTCTCGCAGAAATCAACCGTTTTATGTCGAACCTTAATATTTATTCAACACAGTGAATACCTTTGAACTTTTCGATTATGCTACAATCTGTGAATCTAGGAACATATCAATACTTAGGAGGAATTTTATATCTACCAACTTGTACGCACGAAATATTTTCAGCCGAAGCTTCATTGTCTCCTCTTTGCCATTGTTACAGAAGGAATGAGTCATGGCGATACAGGGCACTTACTTATTTTCTTTTTCATTACCTTTTACAGAGTTATTAAATCAGGTAAATACTACTTCCTTTTCAAATTTTGGTTGTATTAATGTCGAATTAAGAAAAAAATGACTTTAAAATTGGCATAGAGCAATACTATTTCATAAGTTACATAAATGCGGGGGGAATTTTGGACATAACCAATTTTAGAAGGATCTATAACTACCAACAAATTGTAAAACTCCACTAATTACTAGAAGCTAAGTGCTGAATCAACTATATACACATAGACACACACGGATATATATATATATATATATATATATATATATATATATATATTATAAATTAATTGATTTAAAATATGTTTTTTTCGCTACACAGTTCTAACTATGTTTGTAAAATAGAAGCTGAAAGCTTCGAATTTAATTTTGTAATTTTGTAAATTTACATTGAGAACCATTTTGTAAAAATAAAAATATCTATAAGAACAGCGGATTATATATATTACTGTTCTTTCTTTATATATATCTATATCTATATATATATATATATATATATATATATATATATATATATATATATGTATGCATGTATATAGTATGTTTAATCCGTGAAAATTTCAGGGTTTTCCTATTTTACATTTTTTTAATACTTCAGTTAATGATTGAATAAGATTATGCCGATTTCTACGACAGTAAAATAAACCTATCGCTTCATTAAATATTTGAACTTCACAAGATTATCAATATATTGCAATAACTCTCATAACTATGACTCTTGATTATTATATTAAGAAGTAAGGCTTTCCACGTGAAAAAAGATTTGCAATTACAATTTGTTTCCATTTCACTAAAAACAGATTTTAAGCACTTCTAACATATGTTGTCTCTTTCATTTTCAATGATACCAATTAACATCTTTGTCTCTTGTTTTCTGACAAAATCTAAAAGAAAAAGCCTATTATTTATAAGATATAAGAAGGCAACTTTAAACACTTGTATGTTTCATTCTTCGTTACTTTTCTTTTCATTGAAATCAGTATTTTTACTATGTCTGTTGTCTTTCCAGGCAATGAAAAACAAATATACCATTATTTATGAGGTATTGGCAAGATCTAATGGTCGTGCAAACTAAGGAACGAATGTTCGGAGAGACGATTACAATTATTATATCATATTTCTATATGTATACATACATTTCTGAGTAAGATTTGATAGGGTGTTAAACTGTTCCTCGTTGCACGTGCAGGCACAGAACACTTGTATTTCTTCAGCACCGTGGCTCCTACTGTAAATATGCTAAACCTTATTATGACTTATATATATATATATATATATATATATATATATATATATATATATATATATATATATATATATGTATTAGCAGTAAAAATATTGAAAAAAATCTTTTCAGATACACTGGGTTGTATATTAATATATTTGGGTTTTATTATTTCAATTAAGTTCTTCGACTCGTTTCGGCGAGCATGACCATTATCAGACGAAAAAAAAATCCTGTTTGTTAGTAGCAGTGAACGACAGGAAAGAATGACTTTTTGAAGAAAATGGACTTTATCTGTAGTTTTTATTTGTTGTTTATTTGGTTACTTTTGTTCAGTCCTTGTGTTGGTCAAACGGCCTCGTTTTAGCTGTTTTTAAGATGGACACTGGAGAGATTCTGAATTCTCTCCTTTGTCATTTTGACAATTTCATTGGTTGCTGGGAAGGGGATGTGTGTATGTGTGTGTGTTAAGTGTATATTATCTTTTAGTTCTTTGGGGGTGTGTATGATATCTGTAAATGTATAGCTTAGAATGGGTGTGTGTATAAGTGTGAGACCTCAATACCTCCGAATGCCTGTCTGTCTTGAATGGGTACGAAAAGTGGGTAGTGCTTGATTTAATGCACTAATTATATCTATTTTGTTAAATTTGTTGTTAACCCTGTCTGGACGAAGTATTTAAAGGGCAAAATCCATTTGCCTTCATGTTGCTCTAGAATTTTTCTAATATTATCTTTTCTGTCTAATTCTATTTTTTTTTAATCATAGTGAATTTGGCATCACTTTTAAAGTCATTTTTCTAGGTAATAATCTTTATTAATTCTGTAGTGAAAGGGTCATTCGGATTGTTCATATATTGTTACTGGCATACTCCGCATTCTAATAGGTAAATTATGTTATGAGTTTTACAATTTAAATCTGCTAAATATTTAAAATAGATTTAATAACTGCACTAGTGAACTAATTAGTGTGTCTAATGTTGTTACAACATACGCTCCTTTTATTGTTACATGGTTGGTGAGGTTGGGGAAATCCATTTCTTTTATTTTTGGTCTGTTACAGCTTATCATCTGAATTTTGGTTACTACCAATAATATTCTAAAGGTTCTTCCGTCTACTATAAGCTAGAAGGCCGGTTTCCTAAAACAAAATTTTTAGGTCTTGTTTGAGATATAGTATTTCCCAGCGATCTTTGATTAACTGAGATAGTGGAAGGAATGGTTTTGAAAGTGTTTACTAGAAAGATGCGTCTGGATTTATTTTTAGTTTTATACATTAAGGTGTCTTTTCTACGTGTGGATATTGCTTTATTTATTTGTTCCATGATTCTTTATAGCCACAGGTTGCGAATTTATGCTCGAGATTTTGAGTATGTTTATTTAGCTCTCCATTGTTGAATACACACATATATATAACAAGGAAAAGTGGAGAGTGTGAGAGATAGTGTCTGTGTGATTATTATATTTTTCCAAACACATGATATTACTTAACGTCATTCTGTGAGTCGTTTTGTCATTACCCTTGCACCATAATCACGAGAGCTTTGAGAGATCAGATTGCAATGTGAATTCGCGAAAGAAATAGCTCACGATATCGTACCACTAGCTCAACGATAGACATTTTCTTAAAAGTGAGCAAGGAAATACAGAAGTAATCAGTTGATCTGCGCTGAGCCAATAGAGCAACAAAAAATGCACGCACATCCACGTTAAATGTCGAAGGCATGTACTCTTTTCCATAGCCACACTGATGCTGCCGCAGTTATGCTGCCGCGGTTAAACCGATACTTTTTCTGTTTTTTGTAAGTCATTTTAATTTTTTGAACATATGCTGCACTTTCATTGTTTTTTTTTAATAATTTGTTCTGCATTACAAAGAGAACACTCTACATATATTGAAACAAAATAAAATTGGACACATTTATCGACAATATTATTTTAAAGATATGAGATATTTTAAACACATCTTTCTAAGTATTAACGCTCAAACCAGTGTACAATCTGCATAGGACTTTTACTTATTGCCATATGTTATAATAAGGTTCATTGTAGGTGTAGTGATAGATTCCAGTTCAAATAGTTATGCTATAAAGATGCATATGCCTTTGTTCACTTAAAGTTTGAAGTGCTGTGGTAGTTGACATTAGCGAGGCCGGATAATAATTCCTGAGACTTTGTGGTATTTAATAAGTGATGTATCAGTTGAGGAAAAGAAGAAACAATAAATATATAACATTATGTTCTGGTGAGTCACATATTATAATAGGCAGCAGTATAGACCCGACATTTTCAGGCATCAGATATTGCAAATATGTCCCCAGACACGGCAAAGGAAACCAATGTCAAGCATTTACTTGCCTCAAGCATATGGTAACCGTAGCTATTAGGTTAGTGCAAAAATAATGACGTAATAATGTCGTTTTTTGACGTATTTTTTAACGCCAAAAAACGACATTATTACGTCATTATTTTTGCACCAACCTAATAGATTTATGCTTCTGCTATAACTTGGACGTGCATCTATGAAATGATATCAGAGGATATTCACCTATAAAATGGCTTTCATGAGCGACTTGCGAGAATAATATGTCCAGTGATGAAATTAAATTTCGTCATCATTAAATTGATTGTTGCTTGTGAGTACAGCATAAACCTGCGAAGTACTTACCTAAGATACAAAGGTCTAGCACCTAACATATGTCCAGTTACACTCTTAATATTGCAGTTTTACAAGTTAACTTTCAATAATGACATGCTTGAAGGATATTGTTCTAACTATTCTCATCCCAATACTCGATTACGTTGATGTTTCGAGACAATAAGGCAATGTCAATCAGGCGATGTCTACATTATTCAACATGCCCAGCAAAGTGTTGTACATATTATAAAATATGATTATTATATCTGTCCATATTAAACATAACATGATAGAATGTTCGATCTCCCGATCTGATCTATTGAATTGAACTCATCGAATTGTATAAAAATGCAAAAGATGAAGATCAATGTATTAATTCATTTTTTTTTCCATTGTTCAATAATACGCCTAAGATGATATAGGCAGATGGACCATTCAGGAATGACTTCTTCCATTATTCAGGGGTATCAGCAATCAAATATATATATATATATATATATATATATATATATATATATATATATATATATATATGCACATTTCATTGAATACGACAGACTAGGTGATTTAGTTTTTCATGCAATTTCTCATGCGATGTAATATATATTTTTTTCTTTTTTCAGACGATAAATTATATAAAAAGTTTCCGAATGTTCGTAATTAAGATTTCGGCTATACATTTATTTTTGTCAATAATTATATAGCCCACACTACACCATGTTTGCCACGAAAAGTTACTCTAAACCTTTCTGAGTATAGCTCAATTAGATCTCATTTAAATATTCATGGAGACCTACCGGACAATATTCGCAACACACTTGATGACAACACTAATATAATAGCATCATCTACGTGAAAAATAAAAGGCTAAAAATAATGGATGCCTTATTAATAAAAGCAGAAAAACAACCACTTAATAATATCAACTATGAACATGGACACAATAACTTGATCGCTTAAATACATACGGGCAACAAACTATTTCTTATTTAAAAGTTAAAATATTTCATCCTTGAAAATGGGAAAATGTATAGCCGAAAGCGCTTGGATTAAAGCAACATTTGGATAGATTTTTTTTTTTCATAATTTATCATCTGAAAAGAAAGAAAAAAATATCAGATCGCATGAGAAATTGAATCAAAAGCAACTTGTCTGTCGTATTCAATGAAATGTGCATGAAAGAAAGATTGAATCCTAAATACACACACACACACACATTATATATATATATATATATATATATATATATATGTGTGTGTGTGTGTGTGTGTGTGTATTAATGCCATCATTTTAATTTTTGTTTGTTTTTCCGTCAGTCACTCTTAACCTGTTATTTTAGCTCCCATGCACAAGCACACACACACACACACATTTATATATATATATATATATATATATATATATATATATATATATATATATATATATATTACTGATTATGTAGATGCAATTTCGTGCACATAAAGCTGTCTTGATATTTCAAAGAATTCTTGTACTTTATCGAACAACATTGGGTGTTCTATGCATTATGTAATAACTTCGCTATAGATATTCCTGCCATATAATTGATTTCATCGTCTTCTTAAAAATTTTATTTAATCTTTTTGTAACACCCATAATATCACGGTTTTATGAAAGAGGTATTTATGGGCATCAAATATAAACAATAAAACTTCTTGATTTACTTTGAATGTTCAATCCACACGTCCAAACATGCATAACACTCGTACCTAAAGACATAAAAACTGCCACTTATTTTATTTTTTCATTATTGCGCTATTATGAAAAAATCACGCATGTGTTGCTTGAGCAGCTGATACTGTAACAAGTCAGATGATTGGCTCTGAGCTAATTTGGCCAAAACAAAGATTTACTCTATAGATAAAGACAAGCATAGGTCAGTAGAAAGCCAGTCGCTAGTCGTTCATTTGTCAGTAAACACAAATCGATTGATTGGGACTCTACACACGTAACCTGACGGCAACAATATTTGCATAATAGAAAGAAATATATAAATACGGGTATGGCTTTTTCCTAAAATGTCTGCAAACACTGAATAGGAATAAATATACGCGATTTCAGGCCAAACTGGTGACTGCATCGTTGAACTGAATGCGTTCTACGTATGGTCTATTGTACTTTGGACCATCTTAAGTATGTTAATTCATAACCCAGTACGTACATATGGAACATTGAAGTTTATAAGCAGTAAATTCGACCTTGCCAGCCGAACGATCCTTTGTGGCCGAATCGGTTAGGCACGCCTGGCTAAATGGCGGTTCCCTATAGGATGCAGGTTCGAATCCTGTCAAAGGACGAATATTTTCTATGAAAAACACTCGTACCTAAAAACTGCCACTTACAACACTTATAATGTATATCAAAACAGAATGTATATAAAAAACAAAAAATAATTAGGCCAGCGAAGTTTAAAAGATCAGCAAAGCAAGTTTCAATAGATATAGACAGTGTAATATTAGATGCAGCCTATTATGATATATAATATAGTGATAGCTTTACGCCTTTAAAATTCAATGAAACATCTTGCAAATTTCAATATAGTGATTTTCCAAGCGTAGCTCAGATGTGGCACAAGACCGAAATTACGGGGCACCCAGTGATGATCGAACTCACTACTCAGTCATAATTGTTCTAGCGAGACAAGCTTGGTAACCATTACTCCACGTCGAGGTGCCCAAAAGTCATTTTCCTAGTGTAGCTTGGATGTGGCACAAGACCGAAAGTAAGGAGCACTCAGTGAGGACTGAACTCACTACTCAGTCGCAATTGTTCTAGCGAGACAAGCTTGCTAACTATTACACCACCTCGAGGTGCCCCTTGCAAATTTCAATATAAGCGGTTAATTGAGATAAGTCATGTTTGGCAGTGTTTATTATGATGCCAACAACAAGTTAGCTAATTTTTGTGGGTCTCGGCATCAAATGCTACATTCACAGGCTTTTTTTTATTGTTTACAAAGCAAAGAATTGACAAGAGGAGTCTAAAGCAGGAATAAAAACTGATACTGCGAAATAAAAATAAACTTTTTTCCTGAGAAAAGTTATTGAAAATTTATCGCATAAATCCTGAATATGAAAATCAACAGAAATAGTAAATGCCGAACAAAATGGCGACAGAAATCAGAATTTGTAAGTCAACGTTTTAAAACAATCTTACAGCGGAGTGTAATAAAATTCTATTCAATCAGTAGACTCATAACGATTGAAAACAATGTTTTTGTATTAGTTTGGGTTTGACCAATTCGTAAAAAAAAAAACTAATTAAAACATGCGTGTCCGTCAACCTCAAACAATAACCTTTGTCAATTTTACTTTTCAGTCTTTATGATGGTTGATACTTGATCTATCTCTTACATCCCCGGGCTCTCCTGCTAGTACATACATATATATAACGTCATCCACATACAGACTGTTTCGCAGCTCATCAGTGTGGCTAGACATCCGGTTATCTAGCTCGGATCGAAACCCGTCTGAATTGGTGTCAGTCGCAGATTCTACCACTAAGCCGTCGACGCACGGCAGATATTTAGCGTATTTATTTTTAGAAACACGCCCAGTGACTGACAGTGACTCGATTCGCTATGCAAAGAGTCTCGCTATATTAGCTAAAATAGTCACTGTTTACAAACACATACCTACACCCTAGAGAGCTCAACTGAAATCAATATCCAATTCAGGAGCCTATATATATATATATATATATATATATATATATATATATATATATATATATATATATATATATATATATATATATATATATATATATGGGGAGGGATGTTTCGTTTTATTGAGATTGAATATTGAACAACGAATGTTCTTTTTGGATCATTTATTTTATTTAATGTATTCCGAATGTTTTCCTAATTTCCTGTTAATATTACACTATTTATTTGCCAATGTCTAAATACATGTGTTTTTCACAAACCATTGCCAAACAGCGTTTATTTTGTATATGCAATTTTTGGCACCATCAGTGGGTGTGTTCATAAATGTTGAGTAAATATATATTAAATAGACTCGTCGTTGTCGTCCTTAGTGCGTCTGTGCATCTATCTATATATTTAGTTCTGTACCACAGCCAGTAAATATATATCTAAATATGTATATGTGTGAGAATGCAAGTTTTTATTTCATCCTGTCCCAGTTTGTTCATATCTATCTATCTATCTATCTATCTATCTATCTATCTATCTATCTATCTATCTATCTATCTATATATCTCTTCATTACTGTTCATTTTCTATCTATCTATCTATCTATCTATCTATCTATCTATCTATCTATCTATCTATCTATCTATATATATATATATATATCTTCATTACTGTTCATTTTCTATCTATCTATCTATCTATCTCTTCATTACTGTTCATTTTCTATCTATCTATCTATCTCTCCCCATATATATATATATATATATATATATATATATACAGAGAGAGAGAGAGAGCGAGAGACATACAGAGAGAAAGTGTGGTGGATAATCTAACTTTCGCAAACATGAAGATAAAACTGACAACTCCTTTTAACAGACATATTTACCAAAATTTCACAAAATATATTGAAATACTAAGAGTAAATTTTTTCAATAAAATTGACATTGGCTTCAACCACTGCCGATTTTCGGAATCTCATGCATATAGTCTGAACGGTTTCCTTATTTCACATTGGTGAATCTTTGCCTTCAGTTCATCTTTGAAGTTACAACTGCGCCTCACATAATAATTGAGGGAGTTGCACGAAATTAAAAACATAAAATGGCGACAATTCACCAAAAGCACCATCCATCTATCTATCTATCTATCTTTTCAAATCTCGTCCTTACATAATTTATCTATCTATAACGTTTTTGCGAACTAATTCCTATATCTATCTATCTATCTATTCAAATCTCGTCTTTATATCTATAAAGATTTTGCGAACTAATTCATCTTTTTTCCCTATATCTCTCTTTTCCTCTATCTATCTATCTATCTAACTATCTATCTATCTATCATTTCAAATCCCGTGCTTACATAATTTATCTATTTATAACGTTTTTG
>OZ010615.1:11881059-11918799 GCA_963932145.1 Acanthosepion lycidas | reverse complement strand
ACATTGCACCCTGAGATTTACCTCAGTGTCAAAGTCCTTTTTTCATAAAGTGAAGATTCATTCAGATATCTCTAACATCCTCTCAGAAATTAACACTTTTTAACTTATTCTCAACAAAAAGAGTCTCGTTGTAATTCTCCGTAATGATATGAATTGTAGATATACGGGCATTTAAACGCTTGTAAAATGTTTTTATATCCATCACAATGTTTATCCGCATCAGAAATCTTCATTCAGAGCTTCTTTGCAAGTTCAGCCTTCTTCTCCTGGTTATAGAACGAATGAGTCATCGCAATACGTGGCATTTTCATATTATCTTCTTCATTAGCTTTATAATGTCATAAAATCAGATCAGTAATATTTCATTTTCAAAGGGGGTTATATTTAATGTCAAATTAAGAAAAAAAAACATTGCAATTGCCATAGAGAAATAGTATTTCATAATTTCTATAAGAATGTCTAAGAATTTCTATAAGAAAGTCAAATAATTTTGGATTGCACTGATTTTTAGAAAATTCCGTGAACTATGAATATATTAAAACGAAACTTCTAAAACTTCACGAATTATAAAAAAAAAAAATACAGAATCATGTATTTGTGGTATTTTCCTTAAATACTTTCAAATATTCACATTTCCATAGAAAATATTCAAATATTCAGTCGGGAAGAATAATCTCGTCCACAATTCTATATGTTCGGATTACTTAATTTTGAGTTAATTTTCCTGATTTAGATTGATTCCCTGGACTGTAGTACTTAGAGTAATGTAATATGAAACATGCACGAAACTCAGAGATACACGAAACGGAAAGAATCCGAAATAATATTTTTCTTATTATCTATCTATCTATCTATACATATATATATATATATATATATATATATATATATATATATATATATATCATACTTTTATATTATTTTACTTAATTATTTCGAATGTATATGTTTCTCTATAAATATCTCTCTCTCTCTCTATATATATATATATATATATATATATATCTTTCTTTCATTCTCCCTCTCTCTCTCACTTCCTATATATATATATATATATATATATATATATATATATATATATACACACATATACATATATACATATACATATATATATATACATATACATATATACATGTGCATATATACATATACATATATACATATACATATATACATATATATACATATATATATACATATACATATATACATGTACATATATACATATATATATATATATACATATATGCATATACATAGACATATATATATATATATATATATATATATATATATATATATATATATATATATATATATATATATATATATACACTAGGATGCGGTTAACGTTTTATATTCCTTCTGTATAGGTCACTGAAACATTCACTGATTCGTCAAAGTCAGCCAAGTATGGAGGAAAAGATCGAACGGCACCCATCCCATGGCAAAAATTGATTTTTTGGCACTTTTTCTTTTTGGTTTCAGGAATTCTGAGATGTAGGTGGATATGATACAGTGGAAAATTTTGTATGACCTTGCAGAAACCCGGATGCCGGGGGAATGTTTGTCATAACACGTTGGTTTTCTACGAAAAGTTTCCATAGATATATATATGCACTTATCTAAGCACCAGGAAATGTGTGTCACTTTGTAATAGATAAAATACTACGTACCTGATTCTGATACAGTATTAACACAATATTATTTGCGCAGTAGCTTATATATTTTTATAGGTGTCATAAACCTGTCATTCACTCATTATCTCAGGAAGATGGCAAAATCTATATTATTATTATTATTTTCTTTGATTTCTGGCGTTTACACATTTCTTTCCGTGTCCCGCCCAGGGACCTAAGGTTAGAAATAGCATCATGACACTTTCCATTGACAAAAAAAAAAAAAATAAATTCATAGATAAAGCCCTTCGTAATGTGTCGGCTGTACTTGTCAGAACAATTTTTTGTATCTCCTTGAGGCGTGGACTTCCAGGAATCCCTTCAATTAGTCTACTGCAATCTTTTCCAACCACTCCTAGGGTTCCAACTACAACAGGGATTGTTGATGCTCCCATATGCCACATTTTCGAGATTTCGATTTCAAGATCCTTGTATTTTGACAGCTTTTTGAATATCTTCAAAGATACATTGCAGTCAGCAGGGACTGCCATATCAATAAGGAGACACCGTTTTTGTTTGTGGTCTTTAATAAAAATATCTGGGAGGTTGGCTTTGATTGTTCTGTCAGTGTGTATTGTGCAGTCCCATAGAATTGTAACAGGTCCTATCTCCGTAACTGGGTCTGGGTTGTGTTCATACCAGTTTCTTTCAGTTTCCTTCCCGTAGAAGTTGCATATTTTCCAGTGCAGATATTGGTCCACTCTGTCATGCCGAGTTTTATATTCAGTGGGTGCCAATATCGTGCAACCTGATAAAAGATGATCAATCGTTTCTGGATATTTATCACAGAATCTGTATTTTGGGCTAACACAATATTTTAGTATATGTGCTTGATAATTCCTAGTTAGCAAGCATTGGTCCTGTGCAGCAAGGATAAAACTTTCAGTTTCCTCTTTCAACCCTGTACTACGTAGCCACTGATGGGTACGATTATTATTATTATTATTTTTATTTTCTTTGCTTTCTGGCGTTTACACATTTCTTTCCAGGTCCCACCCAGGGACCTAAGGTTAGAAATGGCATCATGACACTTTTCACTGACAAAAAAAAAAAAAAAAAAAAAAAATTACATAGATAGAGCCCTTCGTAAAGTGTGGGCTGTACTTGTCAGAACAATTTTTTGTATCTCCTTGAGGCATGGGCTTCCAGGAATCCCTGCAATTAGTCTACTGCAATCTTTTCCAACCAGTCCTAGGGCTCCAACTACAACAGGGATTGTTGATGTTCCCATATGCCACATTTTCGAGACCTCTATTTCAAGGTCCTTGTATTTTGACAGCTTTTTGAATATCTTCAAAGATACATTGCAGTCAGCAGGGACTGCCATATCAATAAGGAGACACCGTTTTTGTTTGTGGTCTTTAATAAAAATATCTGGGCGGTTGGCTTTGATTGTTCTGTCAGTGTGTATTGTGCAGTCCCATAGAATTGTAACAGGTCATATCTCCGTAACTTGGTCTGGGTTGTGTTCATACCAGTTTCTTTCAGTTTCCTTCCCGTAGAAGTTGCATATTTTCCAGTGCAGATATTGGTCCACTCTGTCATGCCGAGTTTTATATTCAGTGGGTGCCAATATCGTGCAACCTGATAAAAGATGATCAATCGTTTCTGGATATTTATCACAGAATCTGTATTTTGGGCTAACACAATATTTTAGTATATGTGCTTGATAATTCCTAGTTAGCAAGCATTGGTCCTGTGCAGCAAGGATAAAACTTTCAGTTTCCTCTTTCAACCCTGTACTACGTAGCCACTGATGGGTACGATTATTATTATTATTATTTTTATTTTCTTTGCTTTCTGGCGTTTACACATTTCTTTCCAGGTCCCACCCAGGGACCTAAGGTTAGAAATGGCATCATGACACTTTTCACTGACAAAAAAAAAAAAAAAAAAAAAAATTACATAGATAGAGCCCTTCGTAAAGTGTGGGCTGTACTTGTCAGAACAATTTTTTGTATCTCCTTGAGGCATGGGCTTCCAGGAATCCCTGCAATTAGTCTACTGCAATCTTTTCCAACCAGTCCTAGGGCTCCAACTACAACAGGGATTGTTGATGTTCCCATATGCCACATTTTCGAGACCTCTATTTCAAGGTCCTTGTATTTTGACAGCTTTTTGAATATCTTCAAAGATACATTGCAGTCAGCAGGGACTGCCATATCAATAAGGAGACACCGTTTTTGTTTGTGGTCTTTAATAAAAATATCTGGGCGGTTGGCTTTGATTGTTCTGTCAGTGTGTATTGTGCAGTCCCATAGAATTGTAACAGGTCATATCTCCGTAACTTGGTCTGGGTTGTGTTCATACCAGTTTCTTTCAGTTTCCTTCCCGTAGAAGTTGCATATTTTCCAGTGCAGATATTGGTCCACTCTGTCATGCCGAGTTTTATATTCAGTGGGTGCCAATATCGTGCAACCTGATAAAAGATGATCAATCGTTTCTGGATATTTATCACAGAATCTGTATTTTGGGCTAACACAATATTTTAGTATATGTGCTTGATAATTCCTAGTTAGCAAGCATTGGTCCTGTGCAGCAAGGATAAAACTTTCAGTTTCCTCTTTCAACCCTGTACTACGTAGCCACTGATGGGTACGATTATTATTATTATTATTTTTATTTTCTTTGCTTTCTGGCGTTTACACATTTCTTTCCAGGTCCCACCCAGGGACCTAAGGTTAGAAATGGCATCATGACACTTTTCACTGACAAAAAAAAAAAAAAAAAAAAAAAAAAAATTACATAGATAGAGCCCTTCGTAAAGTGTGGGCTGTACTTGTCAGAACAATTTTTTGTATCTCCTTGAGGCATGGGCTTCCAGGAATCCCTGCAATTAGTCTACTGCAATCTTTTCCAACCAGTCCTAGGGCTCCAACTACAACAGGGATTGTTGATGTTCCCATATGCCACATTTTCGAGACCTCTATTTCAAGGTCCTTGTATTTTGACAGCTTTTTGAATATCTTCAAAGATACATTGCAGTCAGCAGGGACTGCCATCTCAACAAGGAGGCACCGTTTTTGTTTGTGGTCTTTAATAACAATATCTGGGCGGTTGGCTTTGATTGTTCTGTCAGTGTGAATTGTGTAGTCCCATAGAATTGTAACAGGTCCTATCTCGGTAACCGGATCTGGGTGGTGTTCATATCAGTTTCTTTCAGTTTCCTTCCCGTAGAAGTTGCATATTTTCCAGTGCAGATATTGGTCCACTCTGTCATGCCGAGTTTTATATTCAGTGGGTGCCAATATCGTGCAACCTGATAAAAGATGATCAATCGTTTCTGGATATTTATCACAGAATCTGTATTTTGGGCTAACACAATATTTTAGTATATGTGCTTGATAATTCCTAGTTAGCAAGCATTGGTCTTGTGCAGCAAGGATAAAACTTTCAGTTTCCTCTTTCAACCCTGTACTACGTAGCCACTGATGGGTACGATTATTATTATTATTATTTTTATTTTCTTTGCTTTCTGGCGTTTACACATTTCTTTCCAGGTCCCACCCAGGGACCTAAGGTTAGAAATGGCATCATGACACTTTTCACTGACAAAAAAAAAAAAAAAAAAAAAAAAAAAATTACATAGATAGAGCCCTTCGTAAAGTGTGGGCTGTACTTGTCAGAACAATTTTTTGTATCTCCTTGAGGCATGGGCTTCCAGGAATCCCTGCAATTAGTCTACTGCAATCTTTTCCAACCAGTCCTAGGGCTCCAACTACAACAGGGATTGTTGATGTTCCCATATGCCACATTTTCGAGACCTCTATTTCAAGGTCCTTGTATTTTGACAGCTTTTTGAATATCTTCAAAGATACATTGCAGTCAGCAGGGACTGCCATATCAATAAGGAGACACCGTTTTTGTTTGTGGTCTTTAATAAAAATATCTGGGCGGTTGGCTTTGATTGTTCTGTCAGTGTGTATTGTGCAGTCCCATAGAATTGTAACAGGTCATATCTCCGTAACTGGGTCTGGGTTGTGTTCATACCAGTTTCTTTCAGTTTCCTTCCTGTAGAAGTTGCAAATTTTCCAGTGCAGATATTGGCCCACTCTGTCATGCCGAGTTTTATATTCAGTGGGTGCCAATACCATGCAACCTGATACAAGATGATCAATCGTTTCTGGATATTTATCACAGAATCTGTATTTTGGGCTAACACAATATTTTAGTATATGTGCTTGATAATTCCTAGTTAGCAAGCATTGGTCCTGTGCAGCAAGGATAAAACTTTCAGTTTCCTCTTTCAACCCTGTACTACGTAGCCACTGATGGGTACGATTATTATTATTATTATTATTATTATTATTATTATTATTATTTTTTTTTTTTTTTTTTTTTTTTTTTTTCCTTTGATTTCTGGTGTGTACACATTTCGTTCCAGGTCCCGCCCAGAGACCCTAACATTAAAAATGACATAATGACATTTTCCACTGACACAAAACAATACATAGATAGAGGATATCGTAAAATGTGTGCCGTACTCGTGAGAACATTTTTTTTCTTTAGGGCGTGTGTTTCCAGGCATCTCTTCAATTAATCTACTGAAATCTTTTCCAACCAGTCCTCAGACTCCAACTGCAACACGTATTGTTGATGTTCCCATGTACCACATATTTGAGATTTCGATTCGAAGGTCCTTGTATTTTGATAGCTTTTTGAAATTCTTCAAAGGGACTTCCATATCAATAAGGATAAACTTTTTTTTGTTTCCGGTCTCTAATAACAACGCCAGGGCGGTTAGCTTTGATTGTTCTGCCTGTGTGTATTGTGTAGTCCCATAAAATTGTAACAGGTCCTATCTCCGTAACCGAGTCTGGGTGGTGTTCACACCATTTTCTTTCAGTTTCCTTCTCGTAAAAGTTGCAGATTTTCCAGTGCAGATATTGGCCAACTCTCTCATGCCGGGTTTTATATTCAGTGGATGCCAATACCATGCAACCTGATAAAAGATGATCGATTGTTTCTGGGTAATTATCAAAGAACCTGCATTTTGGGCTAACCTAATATTTTAGTATGGGTGCTTCAGAATTTCTAATGAACAAGCGCTGATCCTGTGCAGCAAAGATAAAACCCTGCACTACGTAGCCACTGCTATGTATATAGTTTGTCTACACCAACTTGTTTGGTTCGAGCAGAATATTGGCCATGACGCGGTTATTCTTGCCATTGTTTCTGTATCTGATCGGTTGAGTTTGTTTTTGTTGTTTTTATGTATTTTGTAGCTTCAGTCGGTGTATTGTACTTTACTTTTATTGCTGAATCTATTTGAAACTCCATTTTGAACTTGTTGGCTTATTACGGGATAAACACTCTTATTACTTTCATGTTCTTTGACGCATATCATCATCTGTAGTTTCCAGGTATCTTTGAAGGCCAGTTGTTGTTTGTGTTGTTTTGTATTATTATTATTATTATTATTATTATTATTATTAGGTTGGTTCAAAAATAATGACGTAATAATGTCGTTTTTTGACGTTAAAAAATAAGTCGAAAAACGACATTAATACATCATTATTTTTGCACCAACCTATTATTATTATTATTATTATTATTATTATTATTATTATTATTATTAGGTTGGTGCAAAAATAATGACGTAAGAATGTCGTTTTTTAGACGTTAAAAAATAAGTCGAAAAACGACATTATTACATCATTATTTTTGCACCAACCTAATAATAATAATAATTATTATTATTATTATTATTATTATTATTATTATTATTATTATTATTTCTTTGATTTCTGTTGTATACACATTTCTTTTTTTTTTAAACCGAGACATATGTTCGGAAATGCCATCATGACATGTTCCACTGATCATTTTTGTAAAAAAGAACAAATAAACCTAAGATAATACGCATTTTCTATATATAAAGCTCTAAACGTATCCAGTTCCTTATTGTTTGTGACAAACTCTACATCTTTCTTTAATTCTACATTTTCTGAATGTTATTTTTCCTCAATTATCTAATCCAAAATCCAATCGAATATCATCACGGAAACTTTTTACAATATAGAGGAAGCCTTTGAACTTGTTGTTGACAAAGATTTTGGCATCATCTACGTATTAGGTTTTGCAAAAATAATGTCGTTTTCTCACATATGTTACTATGTGAGAAAACGACATTATTTTTTGCACCAACCTAAGACAATAGGTGATTATTAGGTCGGTGCAAAAATAATGACGTAATAATGCCGTTTTTTGACGTCAAAAACGACATTATTACGTCATTATTTTCGCACCAACCTAATAAATATATTCTTTTGTGCATTGTATCCATAGTTATTCCTGTTCAGTTCACGCGAAACGGCTTTTAAAGAAACAGAACTGAAGGGGCAACGGGATTTCTCCTTCAAAGATTCTTCGTCGGACATTCAAACATTTGAATATGTCAGTACCTTTGATGTGTTATAGGTATAATGTAGTTATCCATAGATTCATGTCATATTTAAGAAATTTACTATCACCGAGTATATTTTGTACAGTTCCAAAAGCTTAAAGGTCTAAGAGTATGGCATTTTATCAAGGGCTTTACTGTCGCCTATACAACTTGTGCTGGGATTTCTAACATTTTATTGCCATTTTCCAGGAACATTTTATTTATTAGTATTTGATCGTTGCAACTATATAAACGTCTTCGAAATAACTTGTGTTCCAGGAGAGGAATGTTGTTTTCTTTGGGAAAGAGTAAGTACATTTCTTCTAGGCGGACGTGATCTATTTATGTGGTGGACAGATATTCTATTGGCCTATAAGTCTTTGGATCAACTGTTTCACTTGGTTTTTGATAGGAGATATGTAATACATTCAGTGATCAATTCTGGAATTTCATTGGGGTTATTAAGTTGCATTGATAAAGTTTGTGCAAGATTTTTACGAATTGATGCCAGATAATAGAGCCAAAAGTCAGATGCCCTGTCATATCCTGGAGATTTGCATTTTTGGATTTTGTTAGAGCGTGCCTAAAATTATTCTTGGATATATTTTTCCATTCTTGCACAGGTGTACTACTCATTCTTTCTTGCTTTCGTTTGGTCTACTCTGCTTTGAGATTATATTCCTTTGGCTTGTTCAAAATATTCTCTTAAAATCCTTGGATGTCTTCAATAGATGATGATGCATTGAATTCTATAACTGCTTTTCTAATTTCCATCTAAAACATTTTGTTACGTTTGAAACTTTTTATTTTGTGGATAGAACAGATTCATATTGTCTTGTTCACTGTTTCTACTTCTTCTTCTTACTATTATTATTATTATTAGTAGTAGTAGTAGTATTCAAGCAAAGCGTCCACATTTTAAAATTAAATTTTACTTCCAAAAAATACGAGACGATGTATCGAGGAAGTATTATTGTTTACGTTATCTCCGACGTTAGTCATTAAATCCATATCACTGAAACTTTCAATTCATTTCTTTTTAACGTACATTAATCTATGTTCAGAAATGTTTTACATTTCTGAACAAAGATTAATATATATTAAAAAGAAACATTTCTTCCTACATTGAAGTATATGCTGACATTGTTTGTTGAAATAACTGCCAGGCGAGAGGATTTATTATTTTGATGAAATAAATTCGGCCGTTAAATTTATTCACCTAATGAGAGCAGAAAAAAATGCATCCCCAAACGCTATTGCGAAATGGCTTTTTGTCTAATCCCAAGTTCCTTAATAATGAAGCAAATCGCATTCTTACTGTGAAACCTGACAAGCAATTTCGTGTATTAAATTATGTTTAAGAAGTAAGGACTGTAACAAAGCTTTAGAATCAATCCAGATCAGAGTATCGGATCGTGATTACGATTCTAATGTAATAAATTATAACCATGGTATATTGGTGTTTGAGCCTTTTTTATTATATTTTTACTCTGTCCTGGACATTGGGTTCTACCTGGATTCTATCCTCTTGGGAATTTATATATATATATATATATATATATATATATATATATATATATATATATATATATGTGTGTGTGTGTGTGTGTATTCATTTAAGTATTTTGAAAAATGCCTATAAAAAGAAACTAATAACAAAAAATAATTTACTGAAAAATATAAACAATATGCGCATTTAAATTTTATAAATTGATTTTTAAATTGTGTATTTGTAAAAGTCTTGTCTGTAGGTTTTAATATCAGCTGAACATGATAATTAGCTTCGACAAATGATATACTGGCAAATGCATACATGGAAGCCTAATAATAGTTGATTTTAGTCACGGGGTGAAGTGAATTGCTATATTTCCAGATAACACGACGGAACCCATCCCTCTTCAGAGTGGTTTTCATTTTAGACTTGATACGTTACTCAACTGGTTATTCAGCCAAGATTCAAAGACTGGCTTACCTTATTTAATTAAAATGCATTAGATTCCACATTCCCTGTAGTGACTAAAGAGAACACATTCTGCCGTTCCGTTTAGTCCAAAGTTGACGGACGAGGGATTAATGCTTTTTTCCCTGTCCATTAATGTAAGTCGAACTAAACATATTCTTTGAGAATATAATAACGGTACACAGCAGTACACATTCATGGCCATTTCTGCGACCACATCACCCCTTACATCTAACCACCTAACTCCGCAGATTGCAACCCACGCGATTATTATGTGTTGTGCGCAGTTCAGCGAGATACAAACAAAACACATTTTAACAGCAAATATGAATTGAAGACAAGGAATATGGCTGCATTCACTAACGTAAATATGGAAATCGTACAGGAAACATGGAGGACCGTTACGAAGTCATCCGGAGGCTGTGGTTGAATTCGATGCCTATTTTATTAAATAAATATATTCTTTAGTATTTCAAGATATTTTTTCGTAATTATGGGAAATATATCTGTTAAAAGGAGATGTCAGTGTTATTTTCTCATCTTTACGTAGTTAGGACAACGATGTATCCTTCGCACCACGGATATGTACTGCCATATTTATAAGCGCTACACGTGGAACCTCGAGGTGGTGTAATGGTTAGCAAGCTTGTCTCGCTAGAACAGTTACGAATGTGTAGTGAGTTCGATCCTCATTGGGTGCCCCTTACTTTCGGCCTTGTGCCACATCCAAGCTACACTTGGAAAATCACTCTATAAGCGCTACACGCACACAGAAACGCACACAGAAAGACGCAGACACACAGACAAGCACACACGCACGCACACACACAAATATATATAATATAATATAAACGGCCCAAACACTAATATTCCATGGTATTAATTTATAACATTGGAATCGTAATCACGATCAAATTCATCAAAAAGAAATCTGAAAATATAACTCCGGGTTTAAAAAATTGTATTTGTAGGTTTGATGAATTACATCGTGATTACGATTCCAATGTAATAAATTAATACCATGGAATATCTGTGTTTGAGACTTTTATATCATATTCTCAATGTTCCCACTCCCTTAGCGAGAGCGTCTCTTGATTTTGTCCCCTGGGAAGAATACAGCGGTCTCTCTGTTTTATGGGTTGGACGGTCCCTACTAACATCAATTATGATTAGTTTGTATTTGTGTTTATTTTAAGTTTATTATTGGGTTCATTTCCCTCCCCTCTCATTTTATCATTATTAGAATTGTATATATATATATATCATCATTAGAATTTTCATGGTATGGGGCGAGATTTTGGTAGGTCTCCCTTGAGAGCACGTGGTATTATGGTGGTTGAAGGATTGTTTGCTGATGGACGAGTTCTTTTGGTGAATGTGTAAAATGTAATGTACGAATGGGTCGCGAATCTGATTAGCTAGGTATAAGATAGTTAGTGTTGACCAGCCTCTACCCCTCCCCTTTATTGGCCTCGTGCCACAATTTGTACTTTTTGTACCAATAAATACCTGTCCTGGATATTATATATTAGGTTGGTGCAAAAATAATTTCGTTTTTTAACATATGTTACTATGTGAGAAAACGAAATTATTTTTGCACCAACCTAATATATATATATATATATATATGTGTGTATATATATATATATATATTTATTAGGTTGTTGCAAAAATAATGTCGTTTTCTCACATATGTTACTATTTGAGAAAACGACATTATTTTTGCAACAACCTTTTATATATATATATATATATATATATATATATATATATATATATATATATATATATATGTGTAAAAAATTACACATGAAGAAATAAAAATAAAACTACATACCACAAAGGAGGAATGTTAAAAAATGTCAATTCCATTGTGCAAACTTATGATACTTTTAATATTTATTTGCGTAAACTCGAGGACAAATAACAGTCAAATGTAATTTTAATATTCAGCCAGAACATATAGGTTTTGATAGAAGAATATTTGCCTAAAGCAACTAAAGTGTAAGCTTTCAACTGCGCATGCGTATCATAATAACGTGAAGGGAGTTGCCATAGACAGAAATAACTGGAGGTATGTTTTGCCAGAGTAGTATCATTAATTTCGATATCAGTAGTATTGACCGCGTAAGAGGCAAGAAACAACGACGAAAATCGTCATCAATTATTCCGGGTTGCTATGTCCGGAGACCTCACTGTGGCACAATATGTGGACTTATATGCAGGGCATTAGTGTGATATACGACACAAGCATAAAAACTGACTGAGTTTGTCAAATAATCATACGTCGAAATTGAAGGGAAAGTCCATTACATTTGAAGACGGTATGCTGTACCGCTTTGCATTTGCACTGTAAGCTTCAACAAGAATATTCCAGAGTGTCAATCTTAGGACAGTGCAGAGAACTGGGACATAGTTAAATGATTCTATTGGGGAATACGAAGATATTTGGAGTAATTACAAGTGATAGCAACGCTATTCCGCCTTTCATCTTCCTACATCGCCTCAGACTCATCATGGATGCCTACATCAAATGGCTTGAAGAGGCAGTGATGCCCTGGGTCAAGAGACTGTCTGTTGGAAGACACTATATCTGGCAACAGGGCACCATGCCATACAAGCTTTTTAGACAATATCTGATGAGACATCACTCCTTACTTCTGGCCACCTAAATTCCAAGACTGCAACCCACTTGATTGCTATGTTTGTGGCGCAGTTAGCGTGACACCAGCAAAATTCCTGGCAACACCAAAGATGAACTGAAGACGAGGATTATGGCAGCCTTCACCAACTTAAAAAAGGAAACCACCTTGAAGAGATTGAAGAGATTCTGAAGTCATCTGGAGGCCGTCTTTAAGTGAATTGTGAATTTATTGAATTAAATTACTGCTTAGTATTTTAAGATGTTTATGTGTAATTTTGTTTAATACATGTGTTGAAATAAAATGTCAGTGTAATTTTTGTTTTGCTTAATACAGTTGACAATTTATCCAGGGTATCATGTAAATATCATCTTTATATAATGCGCACTCCCTAGCTATGAATTTTGGAATAGATTGATTATTGCTTAGTAAGCAGTCCAATTACTATTTTCAATGAATGGGGAGCAAATTTTCTGCACACACATACACACACACGCATATATATATATATATATATATATATATATATATATATATATATATATATATATATATATATATATATATACTTTTAATTTTTCTCGTTGACGTTATCCTTTCATAGTGTGTGTGTGTGAGTGTGCACATGCGTAGGGGCGTTTATGCGTACATGTAGAATGTGGTGTTTATTTCTCTTTTTCGCCGGATTTAAATTGATACTCTCTCGTTCCCAATTGCCGGATGACATCATGCTACACCATTTGAAACGATTAGTTTGCCAAATACTATCAGGATGCCGATAAAGAAATTCTAACTACCACAGAAATACCACAAGGTACATGATAATGACTGCGAAATTCAAAATACCTGAACAAAAATGACAAAATATGAACTTTGGACAGATTTGCCACAACTTCAAGCACAATACTCAACAACTTAGCCGAAAATTGGAAAAATACAACTTGTTTGTTTGTTTGCATGTATGTATGTATGTATGTATCTATCAATCTATCTATCTTTATATATATATATATATATATATATATATATGTATAAATTTAGAAAATGGAATATATATAATCCTGGGCTTTTCGAATTTGCACCCCCCTGGGGGAAACTGACATTAGACCAACTGGGCCACCTAGGACATTTTGACCGAAAAAAAGCATTAGTGCTTTGAACGCATATCTTCCCGATTCTCAATATATATATATATATATATATATATATATTATATATATATATATATATATATATATATATATATATATATATATATATATATATATATATATATATATATATATATATATATATGTTTGGTCTTGTATCCAAACGTAATCAAAGACAATTTGTAGGAAATTAATTAAATCTTATATATTTTTACTTTATTTTATGAAATTTAGTTTAGATGGCTACCCATATTTGCGTAGAAACCTTATTTTTATTTATTTATTAAACATTATATTCATTTATTAACAACTACCGTCATGAATATTCGAGAATTTTTTTAGAAAAATATGCATTCTACGGCAGGAATGGAAACTGCGTCACCTAGGGGAAACGGTCATTACACCTGATGTGCTTTAGACCACTTGGTCACGTAGGACGTACTGATCAAACCCCGAATAGTGTTTTTGAACACATATCTCCCTGATTAAAAATAAAGATCCTACGTGGCCGAACGGGCTAAGGCATATCAGATCTAAGATTCGCATTTGAATATGGTGTGTGGTGAAAATTATTAGCGATATTAACTGTCTAAAATTTAGCCATTATCGTACATTAAATGCTCTCATGCTTAAAATTATTGGTATTTTTACATTCTGTCTATTATCTAAGGTTAAATATAGATAATATTTCAAAGATGTGAAATAATAAATATATTTCTCAAAGTAAGTGTTATCTCCTTTCATACTTCCACTCCCTGTTGCCATTATTCTCCTCATTTTAACGAATTACGTCAGATTAAATATAAAAATACAATTATATAATATACATATATTGGTAAATAAAACCCACCTTCGCCGCAGGCACTTCATCATTGCAAAGATCGTTGGCATTTTCATACGCACGCAAAGCTGCAGATATAAGAGGGGTGTTGGAGAGAAAGACGCAAATAATTATCAAGGATGATTCTGTTTTTGCGATGAACATATTCAAAGAAATATTTAATACGCAGTTGTAGTCTGGTCGCCTTTTGCAAATGATCTTATTGTTCTATTTCCGCAGCCTAATCATTGTGCTGGCATCTTTTGATTTCATCTTACTCTCGTTCAAATGTCAAACGATAAAATATCATTCAAATTCCTGTCACTCTTACCATTACTTAATACAGAATGTATTCTATTGATCGCGATCCAAAAATACGCCAGTGGCATAATGCGAGTTTGAAGGTGTGGAAGAATACATGTATGTATTATCCGGTAGGGATCAGATTAGTGTGTGGATTTATAGGTGAAGTCACCGATTGATTGGACGTACATCACCACTTGGTTACAGAGCTAATTACAGCTAAGCAAAGGTCATTTTTCTTTAAGAAAATTAGAATTGTCCACACTGATATGTTTTCCTTGAAAAGCTCATATCCCTCAGTTTTGCATCAGAGACGTAAACAACATTTCTAAATAATTAAATAATTTTCATAAGGTATTTATTTTTAACAATATATTTTCATTACATCAATCGTTATTATAGTGGAAACTCGTATCTAACAATTCTATGTGCCCGATTCATCACGTAACTGCTGTTTTAATATGATATAACCCAGCCTCTGTATACAGAAAATCGCAACGATGTTAATTATTGCATGAGAAATCATCTCGCAGTCTAGAATGGAGAGAAAAGAAAAACTGTTTTCTGAATACTACGAAAGAGAGGTCGTCAAATTCAGTTTCACACAAATAACCCGAAGAAAGCTGTGAATTATTTTTTTTTTCTCTCCGACAGAGTTATGAGTAAATTAGCAAGGATATAGTGGCCTCTTAGGGTTACTAGGGATAGCTCTCTAGGAGAATGAAAAAATTGAAATCTTGAATCTCGTTTTTATGAAATTAGTGTTTAGGCTATTTAAATGTGTTTTTTTTTTTTTTTTTGAGTTCAGTAGACATAGAATGGATTGGCGTAAACATGTAGTAATTGTTTTAATTGTATTTATATAAGTATTTATTGTTTCGTATATTTTATGCACTTTTCTTCTCAGGTGAAGAATGGAATGATGTGCGCAGTGAAAGTGTTTATAGTTAAAATAGATAAAAGAAAATATTAATATTAATTTTTGTTTTGGTTAAAATCCTTATTAATTCGATCATTCTTGACAAGTCTTGAAATCAAGTTTGTTAAAGTTTCAAATTAAAAAAAATATTGGAAATGTGAAGGTTTATGTTGAGTTGTACTTGGTGTGTAAATTCATAAATAAATTTCACTTGTTCCTGATATAATTAACGTCAAGAATATATATATATATATATATATATATATATATATATATATATACAGTGTAACCCGGATATAAGAGAAACCTGGATATGAGAGATTTTCTCTGGTACCAAATTAGAGCCTGTGTTAATGTATATAAAATAGACCAAACCCGGATATATATAAGAGAAACCCGGATATAAGATACATCTCCTTCCCCGGCAACTCTCTTATATCCGGGTTACACTATATATATATATATATATATATATATATATATATATGTAAATATATATATATATATATATATATATATATATATATATATATATATATATATATATATGTATATATATATACATATATATATGTATATATATATATACATATATATATATGTATGTATATATATATATATGTATATATATATATATATGTACATATATATATATATGTACATATATATATATATATATATATGTATGTATATATATATATATACATATATATATAAATATATATATATATATATATATATATATATATATATATATATATATAGTGTAACCCGGATATAAGAGAGTTGTCGGGACCGGAGAAGAGGTATCTTATATCCGGGTTTATCTTATATCCGAGTTTGGTCTATTTTGTTTAGGTAAGTATGGCTCTAATTTGGGACCAGAAGAAATCTCTCTTATACAGGATCTGATATGACTATTATAAATGAAGAGAAATAGAGAAAGATGGGTAAACAGAGTTTACTGATTTCTGATAAATTTGCGTATGGCATCTCAGGAAAGAGATTGAACTTTTTGGGTGAATTCAACTGTAATGTTCTTTTAATGGAAAAACCAAAATAAAGCGGTGGTTTTTATATTAAAGAATACAGCTTATTTGTTTGGAACAGACTGGATTGCATTGTTTGATCTTTGGGATCTTCCAGTTAATTCTTTTTGCAACAATATAAATGTTGTTACGACCTGTACTAATACGGCCACTGAAAAATTACAAAATTAACAGAAAAGAGAATTCCGGAAGTTTTCTCAGAAGGTCTCGAAGCATGCAAGAAAGCAAAAGCTAAGTTTGAGTTAAAAGACAATGTAAGATCGACATTTAAACCAAAAGGAGTGTACCTTTTCCGACCTTAGATCCAATTAATAATGTATTGGACAGACTACAAAAATAGACTATACCGAATCAGCATCATCAATAGTATACGTTAAAAAAAAAATATTAAAATCCACCTATGTTCAAATTTTTCATCGGGGTTAAATTATAGCTAAAAATAACATAACTACCCGTTACCAAGTCCAGGAAACTTTTTGCCAAATTGATTGCGGTTTTTTTTTATATTTTTTATTTTTTGTAAATTGAACCTATCAGACGCTTACTTACTCAAAATTATTAAAGATTAACACCCATAGAATTTGTAAATTGAACCTGTCAGACACTTACTCACTCAAAATTATTAAAGATTAACACCCATAGAATGTTATACAAATTCAACTAACATCCTTTCAGCATAAATGTAACACCAAACATAATCCACAAATAATGGATATCATACTTGGCGGTTTGGATTGTGCTCAAGATGATGTACTTATTAAAAGTAAAGCCAGAAAGCAATATACGGAAGATGTAAAAAAAATGTATTTGAGTCAATCAAAGAATATTGTTTGAAGATTAGTGAAAGAAAATGCGAATTGTTTATGTCCAGACTTAAATATCTAGGACAAATTATCGATGAAAACGGTAGATGACCAGATCTTTCAAGGGCGAGGGCAATAAAAGACATGCCCGCTCCAACAAATATAACAAAGTTACAAACATTTTAGTGTCTGATAATTACTATCATATATATATATATATATATATATATATATATATATATATATATATATATATATATATATATATATATATACCAAACATGTACGAATAAAGAGCACCCCTGAATAACCTGCTGAAGAAACATGTGAAATGGAATTTGATCGATAAATGTTAAAGTGCTTTCAAAGAGAGCAAAAACTTCACATAGAATTTGACACTAGCTCATTTTGGCCCTAGATTAAAGACTGTGGTTGCATCAGATGCAAGTGATTCGGGTATCGGAGTAGTGACACTACACAAATATGAAGACATAACAACTAAACCATGGGCTCATGTTTTAAGATCATTAATTGCAGCGGAGAGAAGCTACAGCCAAATCAAAAAGGAAACATCGACCATCATATTAGCGACGAAAACATTTCACAACTGCATATATGGTAGATAATTCATACTACAAACAGACAATCGTCCATATTGTCCATATATGAATCAACAAAGTTGTTCCACACATATAGCGGATTGACTGCAACACTGGGGATCTATCCTATTGAACTGTAATTATAAAATTAAGTTGCTACCATCCACTAAATTATCTTATGCAGACGCATTGTCTAGATTAATACCAGGATTCTACTAACCACTTGAATACAGAGTAATTGCAGAGATAAGGACTGAAAATAAAATTATAATTTATTATACAATAATGACCATAACAATGGTGGGAATAAGAATTAATTCATAAAAAGACGACTTTATAATGAAGCAATTAAGTTTTAAAGGAAAAAAAATATTACTGGAAATAATGCATTTTCATTATATAATAATCTACTTATGTATATAGAAAGAATTGTGATATCAGAATCGTTGCAAAAACTTATGTTCCAAGAATGAACAGGACATCCAGGAATTTCTAGAATTAAATCCTTAATGAAGTGCAATACTTACTGTCCAAAAGTGGATCAAGATATCGAAAATTTAGTGAAATCATGCAGAGATTGTGCTATGGAAGCGAATTCACCGCCTATCAAAAGGCAATCTTGGCCGAAGACCGATATGCCATGGTTCAGGTCCGTTAAACGGAGCATACTATCTAGTGGTAGTCGATATTTATATTAAATCGCCAGAAATATTAAAATATAGAACGACGACGACCGAGGTAAATGATAAATTTCCTACACGAGATTTTTGCAAGGTTCAGTGTTCATGAGTCTATCTCTTTAGTTAAAGGCGACTCAATTCACTAGCAATAGAACATATAAAACCTCCGACTTATCACACAAGATCAAACGGTCGAGCAGAACGGTTTCTCGACACGTTTAAAAGAGTAATAAAAAGTACTAAAAACGTCGGAGGGAGATGATTCAGATGAAGTAATGTTAAAACAATTTCGGAATGTTTACAGAATAACACCAAAATCAAATACCGTGTCTGGAATATTGCCTGCAGAGTTGATGTTCGCCAGGAAGATTAAATCCGTTTTTAATAAATTATTACCAGAAGGACAAGCGAAAACATCAAGAAATAACAATATAAGTAGATACTTCAATCCTGGAATTAAGGTATTTTTTTAAGATGCATCAGCGCGGAAAGGAATTCTGGGAAGATGGCGTTGTAAAAACCGGATCGTAAAAAAAAGGCATACATGGTGGGAACATAAGCGACACCTTATATCAGTTAAAACAGAGATTCACTCATGTAGTAAGTCCACGAAAAATAGAAATATTGTATGACATGTTTGACGTACCGACGCCACTAGAAATTAGTGAATCAAGGAGGTACAGTAAAAGAAAAAGAACAGCAACAGAACATTTGAATATTGAACCGAAGCTGAAGAAATATAGACTCCGAAGGAAGTCATCGGAAAGGGGAGGTGTTATGTAGGAATAATGTCGCTACTGACACTGGAGTTTGAACACAGATTACTATCTCCATTCTACCCTCTATTACTATAGGGACCACTCTATATACACTATCCTATATCTCTACGCTATTCACTATTTCTTCATACGGATTACTATTCGGATCACTATTCGGTGGTTACTTTTCGAGTGAATATTATCGAGCAAATACTATTATTGCGATTGTTAGTCGAAGGCATAAGACACCAGTATTGTTCAACGGCGTCACTATAGTCGTATCTGCGATTACAATGTCTCTACCACAACAGGCATTACGAAAGTGACAACGAGTATTCGTTGACATTACAAAAGTGGCAACGGGTGTTCGGTGACATCAGAAAACTTTTCCCCGACTTTTTTAATTTAATACTACATTCTAATTTTAAATAGATTTCCGCAAAGGGTGTTTAGTATCTATGTATATGTATCTATATATGTTTCTGTACATATTTTCTATATATGTGGTGATGTAAGCATATATATATATATATATATATATATATATATATATATATATATATATATATATATATATAAAGTTGCAAATAAAAAAAATAAAAATGTTTTTATGAAAGTATTTATTTCTTTATAGATATATGTGATATTTCAGATTGGCCTCAATCTTTCTTCAGAAATAATTGTTTGTTTACAAGTGGCTTCCGTCGCGAGATGCGGACGTCACGTGATATGGAACGCCACCGTGTTCAAATATTCTTAACGTAAATCTAGCTGTAACAATATTTTAGATGATGTTTAAAAAATAAATAAAATCAAATAAAATAAAAAAATATCTATATCTAAAAAAATGTTTATCTATTGAAATATTTATAAAGATTTAAAATGTAAAATTATAATGATTATTATGTAATACTTATAATAATTATTATGTAATAATTATAACACTTATTATGTAAAATTATAATAAATATTATGTAATAATTATAATAATTATTATGCAATGCTTATAATAATTATTATGTAATAATTATAATAATTATTATGTAAAATTATAATAAATATTATGTAATAATTATAATAATTATTATGCAATGCTTATAATAAGTATTATGTAATAATTATAATAATTATTATGTAAAATTGTAATAAATATTATGTAATAATTATAATAATTATTATGCAATGCTTATAATAATTATAATAATTATTATGTAAAATTATAATAAATATTATGTAATAATTATAATAATTATTATGTAATAATTAAAACTTACATAATAATTATTATAATTTTACAACACTATTACGTAATAATATACTAGAATATAACTTTTATGGCGTTTTGTTGTGTAATAAAACATAATTATGATTATATTCACTCTATCGTATATATTTATTTTAATCAGTTGGAATGATTATTTATTAAGTGTTTAGAAATTTATTAATATTATTGGGTTTTATAATATATTAATGTGTTGTATATATTAATATCTTATTTTGATATGTAGTATTGAAGTGTATCTTATTTATATATTTTATTATTTGTTTTGATGAAGTTGTATTTAAAATATATCTTAGTATAATATTTAAGGTGTTTATATATATTTTACATATTTTTATGTTTTTTATTATTATTTTATTAATATTTATTATTTGATGTTTTTGTGTAATATTTAATATGCTATTTAAAATCATTTTACTACTAATTAATTGAGTAAACTAATATATATTTATTTATTTTTATATAGTTTTATATAATAACATTTATTCTAAATGCACTTATATATTAGATGATAAATATCAACTGTAGATGGGAATTATTTAATGTAGATTTAATTTTAAATATATTGATTTAAATGTAGGTGTTAAAAGGGAAACCTCAGACTGAATTCCTATATTCATTTCAATATATTAATTTGTATATTTTTCTTCTTATTTTTTCTCATACATATATTTTTATTTTAATATATCTTTAATTTCTAATAACCTCTCTTTCATATAAATGGGTTTACTTCTTTATTTCTTTATTTGATATAATAGTATTTCCATTTATAGATTTAAGAAGTTTTTCTTTGTATCTAAGCTACCTTCTGTGAATAAAAATAGATAATATTTCTCTCTTTTTTCCTCCCCTTTTTCTCTTCTTTTCTTCTCTGACCTCCCCTCATATCTGGACTTACACTACTTACTAGTTTTTACTTGCACCCTTTTTCTCTTTTTCCTTTTTTTTCTTCTCACATTCTTTCTTTTCTTCCTATGTCTGGTCATCCATTGATTGTCTTACATGGTGAAAATGATCATTAACCTAATATAATCTTAATTCTTATTGTATTATATATATATACATTGGTATGAGACCTTACCCATAATAACATAATGGACTATTCCATACGTTATGAATACTGCGCCTCAAGAGGAAGCAGGGAGTTCCATTTGAAGTCTGGAGTGAAGTTCGTCAGGAGTCTATCTGTCAGTCAGTCAGAGTGAGCGAGTCAGTCAGTCGAGTCAGTGGTAGACCGGAACAGAGTCACGTTCAGGCAATTACTACTAAACCTGATTGTTCGTACTAACACTTTCTACTTCTCTGTATATATTCCTGTTTGTAATATATCTGTGTTGTTCCATATACGTGTTCGAGTTCTTCTTTATTGGTTCTACCTTGGACTATCACCGTGGTAAAAGGAACCCAACCATAACATATATATATATATATATATATATATATATATATATATATATATATATATATATATATATGTATATGTATATATGTATATATATATATATATATATATATATATATATATATATATATATATATATATAATGTACAGTGGTTTATATTGTAAATGAAAGAGTGCTCGATAATAGCGGTAACATCTATACTTTTTACATGATTATCGTTTATCATGATATAAATTCTGAGCATTTCTAAAGGAATGCAGTATGATATTGCAACAGATTGTTTTTTCTGTACATTTTGAACATGTGTCTACACATATTCCGCAAGATATTCGTAATTAGTCCTGACATGTAGAGCGAAAGCTATGCACTCCATTGAAAATACAGGGTTGTTAATGGCACGTCGGCTGACTCGTTCAGTTTTCCTACTAATTAACTTCTTTGGGAATTTTACGGAAGTTTAACAGAGGTTGTTGCCTATTTATTCATATGAGAGCAAATATTTCACTCACAGATGTACATATTACTATAATTGGCATACATGCCATCATACATAATTCTATATTCGTATTCTAAGGTCTCCCCAAAGTATTCGATATTTTCGCTCACAAAATCAGGTGGTTGTTAGCAGATATTTATTCTTCCAGCTAATAACCCATACCTGTATTTCTTTTAGTTGAGCGGCACTCGGATGAAATAATGTAGAGCATGAAATTACGGATTTAATTTCACTGAATTACTTCGGGAGGCAAATAATTTAAACTGTTGAGATTCATCCAATAAAAGAGTAAATGTGAGTGAGAATATATTTTTTTTAAATTTTTTATGTTTCATTTCATGTCATTATTACTCATTTTCACAAATATAATTTTCTCCCAAACTGATGCTCAATACATTTGACAACAAAAATTCCATGATTTGTATTAGGTTGGTGCAAAAATAATGATGTAATAATGTCGTTTTTGACGTTGAAAAACACGTTAAAAAACGACATTATTACGTCATTATTTTTGCACCAACCTAATAGAATTAACTGTTTTTTTTTTTCATTTAACTTCAGGCAAGGCAATAAGGCCAATAAATATGCAATGTGTTACTGAATTTTTAAAGAATATAAGAAAAATATTGTTTAACATGGTCAACAATAAAAGAACATCAAGTAAATAAACATAATTTACCCGTTAAATGTTTGAAGATCAAAGATTACTGAAAAGCCAGAACACGAAATAAAGTATTACAAGTGGTAGAGTAGAAGTTGTTATCATAGAATTTACGGTTTTATCTAGCCATTTCTAATCTAAAAGGATGAAACGTAGTTACTGGGCTTAAATTTGTAAAGTCGAGGTATTAAAACGAAAAGCTCAGCCAAATAATTACCATTAAAATATATTAGGTTGGTGCAAAAATAATGACGTAATAATGTCGTTTTTTGACGTTACGTCAAAAAACGACATTATTACGTCATTATTTTTGCACCAACCTAATATATAGAAAGGGCATTGGAATCCATGTTACAGTTGGCAAAAAAAAAGACTGAAGCTGAAATAGCATTTAAAGACCTATAACATTGCGCATTAAATTTAGAATCTATTAAGAGTCTCTAAACACATAGCAGAAGCATAAGATGAGATGTAACACCAATATTTATTGCATAGACAAATAGTAGACTGATAGATATGGAAGACCAGTTTTGGCGGAAGAAATTGTCTACTACGACAAAGTGACCCAGATTTCTGAGCAACAGAAATAGCAATTGATTCAATATAAACTTTAAATCCATATAAGAATAATTGATTAATCACAGAAAGCAGAAAGAGTCAGAGTCTCGGAGGTTACCATCAGCCACACTGATTGAAGACCAACGAGATTGATTAAGAGGATAAAAAGAAAGCTGTTTATTAGTGATTATCATCATTATAGTGCACTATTTCCTTCATCAAGATGACTAACGCCGAAGGAGCACAACTTTTTTGTAGATGTAAGCAGTACTATCACAATCGAAAGACACAAATATAATGATTGGGTTACATTTTAATTGTAAATAAATATTATTGAGCAAAATAGCAAAAGAATATATGCAACATATAAATGTTTGGGAGTCAACTCACAAAAATCATATATTTAAACTTTAAAAATAACCTTAATCATAAAAAGTCTTGTTTTTATTATTATTCTTAAAAAATCAATGTACAATTATATTTTATTCAATTATATATTCACCATTTAATGCAAATAGCTGTTTCCATTTTATTCTTATTAAAGATATTCTTTAGATTTTGAGTAAAATTCCATTAATGTGACCATTTTTGCGACGTACTTCTGAACGTGTTTTTCACTACCGAAATTTTAATCCTAAATAAGGTCCATTTCTGCGTATTCTTAATTTAATGCCATTTATTAGGAAGCTCTTCAATACTTTTTGGTAAAATTACAGAGGTTTTGCCATGAAAATTGTATCGATAGGCTTTTGAATCTGGTTTTCAATACAGAAAGCTTTCCCCAACAAAGTTTTTTTTTGTTTTTTTTTTACAGCGACCAAAACAGCCACTAATCGGTTGATAGAAGTTGATAGATAACTTAGAACAAAACTTAGAACAAAACAATCGACTTCTAAAAAAGTATCTGCAGGTTTTTCATCCGTTATTGCTTTTTCATGGAGAAGAACAGCATTTTCTTTTCTTTTCATGAGCTCTCCATGTATTTCTCGACCATACTTTATTGAGACGTTGTTTCTGCCGTACATGTCGATGTGGACCCAAAGAGTGTGAAGTGAGTGGAGAACATTCAGAGAGAAATTAACATGAGATAACTGATAAGTGACATCCATTAAACATGGCACGTGGAACTAGAACAGTCTACCCCGGTGAGCGAAATAAAGGGTTCAGTTTGACATTCCAACCACCTAAAGAAGGTCGGAGCGTACAACGCCCGAAACGTTGTGATAAATATGGCGACAAAGTTGAGGACAATAGTCCGAATAATGTAAATAATGTCGATGTACTTTTACTATTTCACTTTACCATAATGACGCGCGCAATATTAACTTCCTTCCATGTACCCCAAATTTTGTGGTCCTTCGTAAAGGTCTATCAATGTCTATCCGTTGGCTCTTGCGTACATTCGAATGCAATTGGTTTTCATAACCATTTATAATAAATTTAAGATTCTGTCCGTTAGACTGACGTAATTTCAGTTGGTTCTCTAAAACGAAAATTAGTAATGACTCAACTTAATTCATCTGTCGATATAAAACGATAGGGATATTAATTTTTCTACTATTCACATGGTATAATGGGCAAAAGTTGGTACATAGATCTTTTTATAAATTGTTGTTAAATAAAGCGCGAGAAAAAATAACGAATCCTTATTGATTCAAATGGTTAAACAAATACATTTAAAAAGATGCATATTCTTCTTAGTTTTATTAGAGGTTGTATTTGAAAGAAACATCTAGATGTCGACCAAGAATACTGTTTTGATTATTTCATTTAGAGCTGCTGGATATGAAACTGTCATACTATGGCATAAAATTCATCTTCATGACAAAAGTGTATTAGTAGATTCTCCTTGTTGGAATTAATATTAACCTGGCGAATAATTATCTAATAATTCTTTATTTTCCTTTTCTTTATATAATTTCTGTAGTAATTCTATTTTGACAGAAGCTAAAATAATTTGTTTTAATACTTTCTACTGCCGGGCTTCTAAAAATCAATCGATATCTTATAATGTTAATGCTAATTACGGCATTAACCCTGTTGGAACGTGAAAGTAAGATCCCGCCGGGTATATTTTTCTCGATAATATCTCACAAAAAATATGTCTATGAAATAGAAATGTTCCTGCACATCAGCTGAGAATATAAAGTTTAAGAAAACCAAACCTATTGAGAATATTGAAAATGAATATAGGCGGAAATATGGTCTGGTTTTAGAATATAAGAATAGTTTAAAAATTTTAGAAATAACGAATTCAGTTGTAAGTAATTGCTAGATGCTGTTTGCGAAACTTAGTATAGTTATTTTTATTATTAGTTTTATTATTATTATTATTATTATTATTATTATTATTATTATTATCATTATTATTATTATTATTATTTACGATATAACGAAAGCTATTACACTTCTTTTTGTTATTTTTTATCAAAATAATCCATGAAATTTCTACAGTTTACATTTGTTTTACTAATCACGGGATACGTTTATTCAGTGTCTGTCGACATTTCAAAATCCGATCGATACAACTTTGCTTTTGTCTTTCGATATTGTCTTGTTCCCATCTCCCTGTCAGTATCTAGAGACAGCGGGAAGAATTAGAGATGATTGGATAAAATATAAAATACAGAGAACTAATCAAGCGATTATGTAAAGATGATTAACTAAAGATGTCCAATAAATTTCAAAACAAAAACATATTCACAGACTCACTGAGGTCAACAGACAAATTAGTCTTTTGCATTGGAAAAATGGATTTATTTTCTCGGGCTATGGCTTCTAATTGATTATATCCTTTTGCAAAATATAAAATAATGAAAATTGTACAATAAATTAATCACTATCTCCGATAGCTGAAAAGTTTCGAGAAAGATAAAGAGACGACGGACATATTGTCCTAAAGCGTAAATAGTCTTACCCATCAACAACCTAAAGTTCAATATATTTGGAAGTTAACTACAGAAACGGTTTAAATGTTTCCGAAAGGAATTCGCTATGAAGAATTACAAATGTAATCTCTATCGTCGACATTTTTCGGAGGCAAAACACTAATCTGTCTGTTGACCTCAGTGAATCTAATAATATGTTTCGAAATTTTGTTAGTTAATTTACTGGACATCTTTAGCTAATCATTTTAATACACGATTTTTTAATGCAGAGAATTACTAGTTTGTTCAGTAATTGGGTTTCTTAATTTATGTGCAATAATTACTACACATGCTACATAAATAGTTGTTTAAATTTTTAATGCCTGTGTCTAACAGAAAATAAAAATATTACAACAGATCGAAACTAGTACATATATATATATATATATATATATATATATATATATATATATATATATATATATATATATATATATATATATATATATGTAAGCAAATATATGGATATAGATCCGACAGTATGAAGAAAAATATACAGAAAAAACAAACAAAAATCTTAATATGTAATTATGCTGTATTAATGTTAATATAAAGTCAACGTCGGACGTTTCGGTCTATTTTAGACCATCTTCAGGACATATTCATAAAACGTAATTAAGATTAGAACATATAAAATTCAACATGAAAAAGACGATGGACATAATTTATATGAGAAAATAGTTCAATCGAGTTTGTTTAATATTTTAATATTTTGAAATCATCTTACTTCTCATTGATTCCTCGAGATGATCAACAAAAGCAGAAAGAAACTTATAATCTGAAATTTCAAAATTCTTCATCAAGCAACAAAAGCCTGGAACCCTTCGAAAATGATATGCTCAATTGATTAGAAATATCAAGTTTAAGAAATCACTAAACCATTTACAGTCGAAAATCTTTAAAGATATTAGAAACATTTAAAAAATATGGATAAAGGATGGTAAGTCTAAGAACATGAAATGAAACCTGCTGACAAGTATCTTTTTTAAGATCTTTTTTCAAATTGTCATATATATATATATATGTGTGTGTGTGAGAGAGAGAGTGTGTGTGCGGGTGTTTGTATTTGAGTATAGCCATATTTTGGGTTTCTTGATACATATAGATGGCTTAGTGAGAGAAATACATGGATGTATTTATATATTTATACATATATGTGTGTGTGTGTGTGTATATGTGGTTATGATGAAAACTGATAGCATGATTGATCTGTAATTTGTGCTTTAATTAAATTTAAAGTATACTCATATCCTGGTAAATATTAGTAAATCTAATCTAGGATCTATAAATCTATATCTAAGCTACTCTAGGTAAATATGTTTCTCATAATACAATTAATAATCATTTATTCCAAATTTCTAAGTATTTTAATCTAAATTTCTTGATTAGTTATATATAAAAAAGCTTACGAAAAATTTTCGCTAGTTTCGAAAAATTTAAATATGTTCTCTTTTAATATTATTTACAGATAATTTTAATGGGGTTTTAAGTGTCTGATATTCTGTAATTAATAATAATAATAATAATAATAATAATAATAATAATATATATATATATATATATATATACATACATATATATATATATATATATATATATATATATATATATATATATATATATATATATATATATATATATATATATATATATAGTGATTTTATAAGCCCGGCTTAGATGTGGCACAAGGACGAAAGTATGGGACAACCAGTGAGGATCGAACTTAAAATAAGTCGTAATTTTAAAGTTTTTTATAGTTGAGTATGCTGGCTTCGGATAGTGTAATTCTTCCAACAATGTAAACATTTTTCATATTGAAAAGATTCAGTAGCTGCACTCTCGAGAATCTTTCATATTATTTCCTTTTTCTTTAACAAATGTGGCATATTTTAGATCAAATTTTACTTGAATTTATTAATGTGTATAATTAATGAACTTGAAAAACTGTTATGTATGGGACAATTTTGTGTTCATAGACACGTTTTACAAAATTTCTGCACGCTTCCCCAATGTATATTGAAGAGCATTTGCAACAGTTAATTATATATATATATATATGTATGTATGTATGTATGTATATATATATATATATATATATATATATATATATATATATATATATATATATATATATATATATATATATATATATATATCCCAAAATACTCATCGCAAGAATAATTCTGATGCAGCTATATATAAAAACAATTTAACTAATCTTAACAGTATCAAAATAATTACAACCACATCCAAAATTATCGTGCATATAATCGAATCCAAAAATACTCATCACAACAAAAATTCTGATATATATATATATATATATATATATATATATATATACCTGCATCAGAATTAAGTATTTTTACCAACAATAATTCTGATGGAAGTATATATATATATATATATATATATATATATATATATATATATATATATATATATATACACCTACGTCAGAATTATTGGATTCGATTATATGCATGATAATTTTGGACGTGGTTTTAATTATTTTGATACTGTTAAGATTATTTAAATTTTTGGGGGTAGTAGATTTTATGGAGTTAGTTGGTAGTGTTATGTGTCTCTTCTTTTATAGTTTATTTTCATTGTTATTATTTTTTAATAATGCTATTATATTTTGTATGCCTTCTCTTAAAATAGTGATTGAAGTAATGGGGATATTGAACGTTTGTTTTTAAAGTGTTTTCTATTTAAGTTTATTCTTCAGTTAAGTATTGTGACTGTTGATTGTTTGTGCTCTTTTAAAAAGAATCCTGCATGTACTGCAGGATTTTACTGATGCAATGCTAAGAATAAAAATTCATTCTTGTTGGTAGATTATGTCTAAACCTCTAACTTAAATTTGTTATTCTTTCTATGTAGAATGATATCTAGGAATGGTAAATCATTTTTAGATTATGATTCAAAGGTAAAATTTATTGTGTGTTTGATGTTATTAAGTCTGTTGGAAATTCGGGTAAAATATGTTTTGTGTGTCTCTTAATAGAGAATCATCTATGTATCTAAGATAAGAAAATTTAGTTGGAGAAATTAATTGAAACACACTTAACATTTAAACTTTTGCCTTTGGCCATATGACACATTCTTAAATGAATGAGTTTTATATGTTTTCGTATGTGTTATGTGTGACTTATTTTTCATAGTATAGTACTGCGTTTATTTTATTTTTCTTGCAGGCATTTATCATGATTTAAAATCCCTTCTCTAGTTAATTTACAGATTCAACTTGTGCGTGGATGACTTGAGATTCAATCACTATAACTACTGAAATATTTCATCATTCAAGAGGTTCTTTTTCTAAAACTTATTTGCTATTTCAAAACCATAGTAAATCTGGTAATCATATTCATAGACGTAATGCAAGTTTCTGGTAAGTGAATCATAGAACAGTGAAAGTATGTTGCGTGATACACCCAAAGGTCTGAAATGTCTAAACCTTTGTTCCTCAGCAATGTAGTGATGCGGTCAATATTTCTGCAAAGTTTCCTTATTTCTGTGTAAATATTAGCTTACTGGAAGTACACGCTAAATTTTGTTTTCTGAATATTGGTACAATATATAATCTTCTATGATACCATATTTTCATTCACTTCACAGAGTTGCCATGTTAAGAATTATTTTTTCGGTTATGTATCTCAAATGAATTTACTATTCTAGTCAATGAATGTAATATCACGAAATAAATACTCGTTGTTGCGTTGATGAAAACATATTGGAATTCTATGGTTAATAAGTGCGAAAAATGTTATCTTTGCCCATGCTTGCATTATGCCGTTCTTAAACTATTTAAAAAGGCGTTCGCTGATAGAACATCTTTCGGGACAAGAAAGCAGACTAGGATAGCTTCAGATCTTACATGGTGCAAGATACTCTTCAAACACACATCCTCCAAAACTGTTGCCCTTTTAATAGAATGGATCCTTACTGGAACGGAGAGTTTTATACCACAAAAAAGGTTCCAGCAGAAACCGATCAGTCAGACATTATTGACCACCGAATGTGCTGCAGCCAAAGCTTATCGTAACTGCCACTACAATATATATCGCTGTGTATTATGACACGTTCTGCATTCAAAACTGTATGCAATCGCTACAAGAATGTTCTACAAAATGAAAAGTGTAGTTATGCCCGCGAGGTCCTGGCTATGTTCTTGGAAGATCTTTAACACATTTCTAAATAGACGCAAAGCCTAAGTGCCTACTAATATAAATGGTGGCACTACAATATGTCACCTTTGTTAGACAATGTGAATCTCTTCCCATCAATATTTGTATCGAATTCAAAGTTAGATGATAAGAGCTGTCCTCTCCCCGACATCCCCCTTCCCTCGGAACACAACCACGGTAATATATTTTTTCAGCCCGAGAAGTCTCAACAATTAATAAAATCTTGACCCTAAGGAGGCTACATATCCAGGCAAAATCGCAGTGGTTTTCCTTAAGAAAATTAAGGCGATGTTATCTCTGATTTTAACAAAATTATTTAACCACTGCTTGAAGGGGTAAACTCTTCTCAAGACTTTTGAAGATGTCAAATGCATGCACGGTTTTCAAGAATGCCGATAGGCGCTCATTTCCCACAGTGTATAGAACATCAGCCTCCTCAGTATCCTTAGGAATAACTTTCTAGTTATAATCAATAAGAAATTTGTTGATCGTTTCAGTAAGAACAACTCATTGAGCAACAAGCATTACGGATTTCAAATCTGCCCTGTCAACTGCTGATATCCTAACGCAATTACTTACTCTGTTACTGAGAAAATTGACAGCAAATACATCAGAAGAAAGATCGCATTAGACATTTTCATGACATTTGACAAAGTGTTGCAATAAAGACTTACTAAGTTCACTAGCCATGGAATCTCTGGAAAAGTTTTCACTTCTTAACTGGTAATTCTCTGAAGGTAGTTGTTAACGGCCAATCCTCCAAATCCCAAGCGATCAACGCAGGTGTCCTCCAAGCTTCGCATCCTGGACCAACCCTCTTTTTACTATACATAAAAGATTTGCATACTCTGAGCATTTGTTAATATCTATACAGATGCCACAAAAACCAAACTAGTGACAGACTCCTAAGAGGTTCCTTCCCTTACCATTACAATCTCAACCTCCTCATGTGTTTAACCTTTTCCCCCCACACATATCCGCATCAGCAGTGTTTCTTACTATGTAAACCTCTACCAGGAGTTGCTCTCAGGCCTTTTACAGGGTGAATATCACTGAAAAAAGGAACTTACCTGGATAATGTTATTGCAGAAAAATAATTGGAAATAAATATAAAGCAATCTTTGAAATGGCCAAATGTTGGTTTTACATCTTTCTGCTTTTAATTATTTCTTTATATTTAGTACACTTTACTTTTCAAATATTCGGTATTAATATTTACAATTAAAAGTAAATTAGGTAAAGATTCTTGTGTTGTATTTTTTCTCTCTTCCTTTTATTCTCTCGGCTGGTGATCGCTCAATAATTAAAATAAATGATGAATAAATTTTCTTTATTTTCTCGTGGCCATTGATCACTAGTTGGTTTCGTTCTGAGATAAATAACTTCATCCAAGGAAATTTTAAACTTAAATATGTATTAATCCCATCGACGTATACATTTTTCCCTATCCAGTGGGGGTTGCTCTCTCACCTCCACTAAGAAGCCTCTTCCAGTCACGACTGAGAACACGTTTATATTTTTCGATCTTTAAGTAACGACTCAACTCCGGAAGCCCTTTCTATGTATTTATCATCCCAACGCTGGCTCAGACAATCAAAATCGACTTCATTTATTTTTTCTGGTATCTGACACCAAAGGTCAAACTCAGGAAGTCCGAGAAGAAAAACACTTCTTTAAATAATATTAATCTGCTAAAGTATTATTTAACATTTGTTACTGTAGCTGATATGCAATGCTTATAAAGATTCTCCCTCTGGAAATAGAGACGAATAAATCTGTTTAGAGAGTTATAAATGCACAAGGAGCCCAGCAATATAAAATACATGTACTGATATATAATTCCTGTAACAAATTATCGATCTTTTAATGACTGTTTTTTTTTGTTTTTTGTTTTTTTGTTTTTTTTACTTTTTTGCTTCTGTAGTATTTCATTTCCTTTGCTAATCTAATACATTATTACTGAAATTTTATTTGAGACATATCAAGCAGATTATATTTCTACATGATGCGCGTAAATTTTCGCATTATTTGTTGGGGGGGGTCTATTTCTATGAAATAATAAAGAAAGATAATTGATGACATTATTATTAAATTTATTCAAAACAGTTTTATATATATATATATATATATATATATATATATATATATATATATATATATATATTTAAACATACACACATCTTTAGCAAGTTCAGCAACTATGAGAATATTTTCAAAGTATTTTTTTTTCAACTTGTCTCCTTCTGACAACATAACCTTATCACTGAATATATCATCAGATGAAATATAATTTCTTTTTGATGAAACCATGTTTAATTTTCAAAGTAATATTCTAATCAATACATTTAATTCATTGGTGAATACCGATCGTAGAAGTGTTTTTTTTTTTTTTTCATTTTGGGGAACAGATGTTAGTCAAATCAGAAGAATAGTGAAGGTGATAAACCAGTTCAAAGCCGCAGTCATGCAAAGTAACCATTGAAACCAAGAACGTGTTTGATGGAGAATTGTCCTGATGAATCTAGATTCCACTTGTTCGTTTTGTTGGATTTTTTTTCTTTATTTGCCTTTGAAACTGTCTCATTAAGTTGGCATATTACTCTCCATTTTTGGTCTGACTTTTCTGTATATAGTCAATTGAAAAAAAACAAAGATCACGAGTTGTTTCATTAGATTAATGTACACAATAGTGTTCTTATAGCGTACAGAGCTTCGGTTATTACGTCTTTCCAATGTCTAATTGGAAAGTTTTGCTTTTCTAGTGCTAACTTTACGGTGTTTCATATTATGGCATTGTATCTCTCGCACCCCCCATCGTCTGAGTTCTGTATGAAGTAGACTGGATTACGGCTACTTCTTATAACAATCGGAATCTTCTTAGTTGGTTGAACATAAAAGAGGTCCCGCGACCTGTACGTATATAAGCCGGCGCTCCGAATATAGAGAACACTGAGAAAAGACAGATTATGACCGTTGTTTCACTTACATCTGTACAGGGAAACGTAAAAAGGGATTATGAGTACTTGTCGGCGACAGTTATTAGATATCTGTATCGGAATTTAGGTGGAAGAAGACCCTTAAAGTCCATATTCAGCCTCTCAAATTGCTGTGTAATTTTTACCAAGCCTCCAGGTTTGGCTTTGTAGAAACTTGCTTGTATTCGAGCGCAAAAACTGACAACTGTTTGTTATTCGTTTCACGGCCTCAACTGAAAAGGGCAAATTCCGGCTTTGCACCATATGCATTATTCTGGTGATGTCTGGATAACAAAGACCGTTATGGACGTTTTGTAGATATTTGGTGCTGTATATTGAACCACACACACTTGACAGAGGGTCCGCCGTTGCTTTTTCCTTTCCAGACCGATAGAAAACATTAAACGAAAACAGGAAAGCTTTACCCTCCATCTCGCTATGTTTTTATTTTGCTTAACGTTTTGTGATTAAGGATAACAGAGACTGAATTTTGATCAGTGATTAATTTCAAGCAATTAAGAAATTTCGCCGTTTTTTATCACTTCTTCTATGACATAATCCTTCTTTTCGACAGCTGTATATCTGCGCTCAGATACTGACAATGTTCTGGAGAAGAACGCTACAAGGCGCCCGGATTGACTTAAGGCAGCAGCTATGGCGTGGTCGGAAGCGTCGGTCTCTACTTCTAGGGGAATTCTAGATTCACCAAAGTGATAGATGAGTTGCAATATCTCTTTTTAACTCCTCCTATAGCAGGTGAAGATAAAGGAAATTTGGGAAGTGTGTGTATTTTTTTCAGAAAAGATAAGTATCCATCGAGAATAATAAACAAAAATATACCTAGTTCTTCACAAGTTGTCTATGATGTTGGGAATTGAAAGTTTTCGCAGTGTCTTTAGCTGTTCATCGTCTGGCTTTAGGATTCATTACCCACAATATATCCAAGTACTCTGATGTCTGTCGACCGATAAAAACTCTTGTTACGGGACAGGGTAAGATTATATATTTGAAAGTCACAAAAATTCGATTTAGACTGCGATTGTTGTCGGCTCACTCATGGTCGCACACCGTCGCATTATTTATGTAGGGAAAGGTGCCTTGTAGTTTTTCTTTAAGATTTATTTTATCGAGGAACCTTGGTAAACTGGAAACCTAGTTAGAGACCCCAAACGGAATACGTCGAAAATGATAAATTCGTCCGCACGCTTCAATATCCATATAAGGCTTATATTTAGGTTCTATAGTTAATTGGCGGTAAGCACTCCTTAGATCGAACGTGCTAAATATTTTGTATTTGACGATCTCGTTTATCATCATGTGTATACAAGGTATAGGCTATGCATCTAGGAGGATATACATATTTATGGTTTGGGATTAGTCGATGGCGATTCTTTTTTTTCTTCTGATTATTATCAGAGGAGGTTATTAATACTTGTGCCCTCCATTGTGATCTTCATTCTTCCATTATTAATTCCCACAACATTCTTGTTATTTTTGCTTCAATAAACGTTTTGTATTCAAGAGAAAATTTTCGAGATTTGGTGACCATTGTTTTACAATTTTGGGGGTTAAGCTTTCGAAAAGAGAGGACTAGTGAACATTTATAGCGGCCATGACAAAGAAGTTCAATGCCAAAAAAAAGAAATTAATACTAGAATATTGTTTGAGAAAATCCTGGCCCAGTATGACATCGCAGCACATAATTGGCATCACGGAATATTTGATGTTAATATAGTTAGTCTGATTCATCTCTCCTCCGGCCAAAATATATCATATATAATATCCCTTGGAAGATAGTGAACCTGTCTATTAAAATGTACAATTTTATATGAGAGATAAAAAATAAAACTGAATGAGTTCCATGTGTCGACTAGAGCATTCGTTTCTACTCAGTTTATTTTTACCGTTAATATAGACTTTGAAAACATTCAGGGTTTGCAGTTGATACGATACTAACGGCAAACGAAGAATTCGAACCAGGTAAAAAAAAAAAAACAGTTTGGTTGACAAACCTTAATGACATTTCTCTTGTTTCTGGAGTTGTGAAATTTAGTATCACTGGCTGGGCAACTCGACCTGAAGTGTACTTTGAGACAATAAAAATAACATTTTCATCTGGTGTCAACACTAGCAGTGTCTTCCTGAGAAAGAAGATTTTGAACTGGCGAATTGGGAGGGGGGCAGAATGAGGACGTCTATCGTAGAGGTTTGTCTTTTTTTCCTTGTTTGGGTCGTTTGAACTGGTGGGCTAATAGTTGTATGAGTAATTAGAGCAGCCTCTGCAATGTTTGTTTGTAGGTATGAACAAAATTGCTTTTCCGCTGTCTTTATGGTAAGTACCTGCACTAAAGATGTCGCTAAATTTATTTGTTTATTTTCCAGCAATATTTGACTGATATAGTTCGATTCTGATTCATTTATAAATATCTCTGATAAAAATCATCCTTTTCCTGATCTGCTGTCGTTGCTTGAATGTCGCAGTCACGACTTTATATTTTCAAGCGCTGGAGATACTTTTTGAACCGCTTTTCAGGGGATTGGCGATATTTGCTAATACATGACAGGCAAATATTGTTTTTTCTCTTTACAAAATATCTATCGAAAATGTCCATAGCAATATAATAATTTTTTGTATTGAGAAATATCGATATATATGGAAACGTGCTGCATTAGCAGTTAAGTCTATCAGTAATAGGAGTGGATGAACTGTTTTCCAGTGCAACCAAGAATCCTTCAAATAATCGTTTCCAATATTGCCAGGCGTCAGTAGAAGGCGGACCAGCAGAGTGCAAGACGTTCTGGTTTAAGGCATTTGTCCATAATTGAGTTCAATAAATTGTAATGAAAATTCGGAGTCTAGTTCGGATTAATGTTTCTTTACTGAACGTAACTGAAGACTCTTGCCGTTTTGGCTAAGACGTCGTGACTTATTTATACAAATCATAAGACAGGGGAGGTAATCCGGTTGTTTTACCGCAAGAATATAGATGGAAACTGTTAACCTCTGTCAGGAGTAATCTCAGATGTCACGCTAAATGTACTGATCATTTTGTCCACTAGAAACTATGTGATAGTCTCTGCTGAGGTATTTCGAATATCAAATGTAGCGGGCCACCGACTGTTGTTTGTATATAGCTGAAACAGTGTGCATTGTGGGACTTAAAAATTTATGTTTGCAAATGAGTGAACTTACCGCCGGATCTCTGGAATTTACCAATGGACGATTTTGTATGTTACCCATGTTGTGTTTTTGACGCTGAATGCATTTTTGCTGCGTTATCTCTACACCAGAAGACAACATGAAACTAATTTGAAAAACTTGCACAAACAACCTCGAACATATTCTTCCTAGTCATATGCCAAAAGATTGATATTGCTCCTAAAGAAATTAAGTTGAAAAACAAATTTCCAGTACTCAACGAACAGATCCTAAAGGTCCTATAGATCTAAGGCATAAAAAATCTATTAGGTTGGTGCAAAAATAATGACGTAATAAT
>OZ010615.1:11833559-11876059 GCA_963932145.1 Acanthosepion lycidas | reverse complement strand
ACTCCTGAATTTATTCTATTCATCAGAAACTCCTGAATTTATTCTATTCACCAGAAACTCTTGAATTTATTCTTTTCGTCAGAAACTCCTGAATGTATTCTATTCATCAGAAACTACTGAATTTATTCTATTCACCAGGAACTCCTGAATTGATTCTATTCACCAGAAACTCCTGAATTTATTCTTTTCACCAGAAACTCCTGAATTTATTCTATTCATCAGAAACTCTTTAATCTATTCTATTCATCAGAAACTCCTTATTTTATTCTATTCACCAGAAACTCCTGAATTTATTATATTCATCAGAAACTCCTGAATTTATTCTATTCATCAGAAATTCCTGAATTTATTCTATTCATCAGAAACTGCTTATTTTATTCTATTCACCAGAATTTCTTGAATTCATTATATTCACCAGAAACTCCTGAATTTATTCTATTCATCAGAAACTCCTTAATTTAATAAAAATGAAATATCTATTTTATATGAGAAATATTTATTTTTCTACATAATTCACTTATTTTATTAGTTCTCGAAAGCCAACTCTTTTCGGGTATCAAAAATGAAGGTCTGAAATTTTCAGATCACAGTTCCCATAATAAATGTATTAGGCTACGAACTTATCGAGATATTCAAGTACAAGCTTGGGCTGAAATGTTCCTAATCCAAACATGAATGTCCTCCCCAATGATATGATTTCTGATGCTTTTATTCAAAATTTGGAATGTAAGTTTTCCCCGAAAAATCTTCAGTAATTATTTATATATGTGGGAAATTCCTTGTAAAGAAATGTATCGCTGTATGTGAAAGTTTATCTCCCGTGATTAGTCAACTGTTTATATAAAGCAAAAAAAACAATTGTGCATATATCTTGATTTTAGTGGGTATCCATCTATTTTGGAGAAATATTTAACATTTTAAATAATACTTATTTTGTTTGGCTCTTCAAAATTATATGACACTTTTAAGCTAAAACTCACATCTTATTTCTGTCAGTTACCTAATCAAAGTCGTTATTTGATGATCAGACATACACATATTTGGTAAAGGACGATTTTCTATCTAAAAAAAAAACTCTGAATCAGTTTCTCTCGACGTATATAATCAGTAATTTCATTATCTTTTCTTCGTCGTGAATAATATTTTTATTCGGTCACATTTGTCTATACTAATCAACCATTACCGAGAAAATATATCTAACTTCATTAGATTTCATGCCATTTTATGTCGCTATGATATAAATACAATCTTGTACATTCGTTCTCCTATTATGAGGACAGAAAAATAAACATTCAGAAATATCTGAACAGACTAAAATGTTCAGATGGTTTAGATATTATACAAAATTAGCTGAAACCTCCGGTTTTCTCTAAATCAATGTCTCTTTTAGATAACAAAAAAAAACAAAAGCAAAAAAAAAAACACTATGTTTAAACTAGTGACATGCGGATTAGTGGCAAATGATTTGTTGTTAAGTCAATATGTCAGCCCTTGCACCACCACACCAAAGGCTTTCAAAATCTATATATCAACATGCGTAACCTACAGACATTCCGAACTGAACACCTTATTTAATCTACAGGTATAGATTTTCTCGTCCCAGGCCCATATCTAGGGTATTTTATTTATTTCATATTTCACAGTTCAATTATTGATCAACCCCTTTCCATTGAGTCCATGTACTCAGTGCCTGGTCCAGGGATTGAACCCACAATTAATATGTCAGCAAATACACAAACCAAAGCTTTAATCCACTAGGCTATTACTAGGGAACCAGAAGAGGAAAATATAATTACACTCCGATCAAATTAAGGTCCAGCAGACAGCTCTTCCAATTACAGAGGCAACCTGTCTAGACCTAAAGTATAATGTCTCTGTTATATTAAAATGGTGATCGCCCTGCTGGTTATGGTAAAAAAAAAAACAATTCCGGTAAAGACCATGGCATACACGGGGTTAATCTTTAGGTGACCATCAATCATTGAACATGAAGCATTAACCACATGACGGGCCTTAGTACGTGGTCATCTAGACTAGTCTTCAACATTTGATTAGTGTGTTATTGTCCGTTCCTTGTACCACGGTGATAGTCCAAGTTAGAACCAATAAAGAAGAACTCGAAGGCAGATATGGAATAACACAGATATATTACAAACAGGAATATATACAGAGAGGTAGAAAAGTGTTAGTACGAACAATCAGGTTTAGTAGTAATTGTCTGAACGCGACTCTGTTTCGGACTGCCTCTGACTCGACTGACTGACTCCTGACGGACTTCACTCCAGACTTCAGATTGAACTCAGACTTCAGACGGAACTGTATTTAGTCACCCCCACCACGAGGGCATCATGTGGCACAAGGCCGGTTTAACGTGGAGTTTCCGAGCCCGTGGGGTTTCCGGGCACGTGGGGTTTCCGAGCCCGTGGGGTTTCCAAGCCCGTGGGGTTTCCGAGCCCGTGGGCTCGGGCAGAAATATGACCTTTGAACCCGTATAAACGGGTTCAGGGTCGGTCTACCTCCTCGAAAGAGACTCCGCCCTTCGGCGTTGCCTCCTCCGGGTTCCTCCCCGCTCGTAGGCAGAGAGTTCAACCGATCAGCCGGTCGCCCGACTTCGGACTGAACGGTATTTAATCACCCCCCTATATCATCCCAAAGGAAACAGGACGAAGAAAGAAAAATGATTGGATGACTGATCAGATTCTCGACATGATGGAAACGAGACAGAAAACCCTGTCAACATACGGAACGCAGTACAGAAACTTATACAATGAAATGAGGAGCAAACGCAGGGAAACTAAAGAATAATGACTAAAGGAAAGTATGCAAAAATTGAGAGATTGAGTATCATCTGCAAAGGAGTTATGCTCAAACAAACAAAGCAACTTACATGTTAGAAGACATGCTTGTTAACATGCTGTTTAAAATCAAAGGAATACACGCTCATATAGACAAGGAAAAACAACAGAACTACATACAGATTTGAAATTCTGAAAACTGAAGAAGAAGCTGCACTGGCCAAATTGAACAGAAACAAGGCGGCAGGGCTAGAGGGAATTGTAAAGGAATTGCTGACTGCCTTAGATGACTTTGGCATAGACAAGGCAACAGAAATAATAAATAAAATCTACAACAGTAGGCATATACCGGGAGATCTTAGCAGATCTTCGTGGGGTTTTGGTAAAATTCAAAATCTAATTTATTATCATTACGTATTAATAGGATACCGAAGAAATATAAAGCGTTATTTGTTTCAAATTCGCGTCTAAATTCAATGGTTGCTTCCTCAATGTATCTTTAGTGCAAAGTTTTAATAAAGTGAAACACATTAGATTAAGATCTATTTCCTATTTGTTCTTTATCCTATCATTCACACACACACACACACACACACACACACACACACACACACACACACACATATATATATATATATATATATATATATATATATATATATATGTATGTATGTATGTATGTTTGTATGTGTGTGTGGGTGTGTGTGGACATTGAATTCAACAGCTAGAGGCGACATTCTGTTTCAGATTAGACACAATAGTTGAGTCATATGCATTGGGTTCTTGATCGATTGATATATATATATATATATATTTAGCTAATATTAGTGGTAAATATACACATGATTATCCAAAATATATAAATATATATATACATAGGTGCATACACATACATCTATATTTTTTTAATAAAAAATTCCAAGAGAATAGAATCCAGGTAGAACTCAATGTCCAAGACAGAGTAAGGATATAAAAAGGCTTAAACACTAATATTCCATGGAATATTAGTGTTTAAGCCTTTTTATTATATATATATATATATATATATATATATATATATATATATATATATATATATACGTCGGTGATCAATTCTGGGTATTCCATTGCATTGTGGCTAATCTATTGTATTATTCTAATGGATATTTTCGAGCGTGAATTTTGTTAGCTTGTTTACTATTTACTTAGTTTATTTACTTATTTATTTGGATTAATTTATTTTACTTGTTTTTGTTTAAATTATTTTATCAGTTTTCATTTATTCTTTTCAGTTTTGGATAACCCATTAAATTGTTTTTGGTATCTTCATTTTTTTTACTGCGTTACAATTTTTTATTAATTTCTTTGAATATTTGATTATTGAAAATATAATGAGGTTTTGATTTCAGAATTGTCGTTTTTCTATACCGATTGTCATCTAAAGACTTCTAGCTGTTTACCTATCATTTTCCCATGGATATTAGCACGTAGGTAAATGTAACGAACTCTGATGGAATTTGAACTCGGCTCTCCAATTTTTTCAACCTAAGACATTATCAGTTGGTACACGTAGAATAACAATATCATCCAATGAATATATACAATTATTTTTGCGACTTCTATAATTATCAATATATTAAATATTACTCATAATAATAAAATTGAGAAAAATATTGATATTTCTCAAATATATATATTCCAAATCAATGTTTGTATTAAAATAAACTGAACCTTAAAATTGGGATAAAAATGGCAAAAGAAGACTTTATGCTATCACATAGAAGTGATATATCTGTAGAACACTAAAAGTTTTAAAAATGCAAATAATATAAACAATATAAAATATATAACCTAAAATTATAGCTAAAACCCGACTCGGTTTGAAGACAGTATAAATTACACAAGCAGACAAGCCTGAATGTTATCCTGGATAAAACCTGTAATTTGAAATGGTAATTACACCAATTATTCGCTTGTTTTCTAGTTTCTGTACAATCATTGAAAACAAGTGTCTCCTTCTGTCTAAAGCGTTGACAGTCCATCCAAGTTAAACCCTATCAAATAAACTCACATACCTTCTACCGGTTGCTTTTTTTTCTGTTTGATCTCATTCAGTTTAGTCGTTTTAAACACATTCCCTACAGAATAATCTTAAGATTTAGCGTCTTTAAATTTTCTTCATCTCTTTCTTTATAAACTGTCATTCTCCCATTCTCTTTTCCCAGTTATTGATTTATCTATATTTCTCTGGTATTTACTTTGCTGTTGCATGACATCTAAATCCCGTTGTACCTTTTATACAACTCAGAAAGAGAAACAGAAACAGAACAACAGAGGAAAAAGATATGTAAATATATATGAACAGTGTTATATAAGCACGTTTAAATCGTAAAGAAAGCGAACATTGTAAAAGGATACAAGAGATTTATTGGAAATTAATCGCTTTTTAATCCGATGTGTTTTAACAGCTCAGCTAAAAAGATCAGTTCGAATCTTACCGGATGTCGTATTTTTCTAAATAAGTTTTGTCGAATATTCAGGTATGTAGCGAAAACAAAATACGGTTAAAAAATAAATGTAACGTATATTCATATACGTGTATCTACCAAAAAAAAGTCGGAAATAAGACACACACACACACACACTATATATATATATATATATATATATATATATATATATATATATATATATATAGTTTATGCAAAACTAGGTGATCAGTATGGGTACAGCCAAGGAGGATGATATCCAGAGAGGCTCAATTTAAATTCAGAGCAAATATGTTCGAATAAAAACAGATCACTTTAAGGTTCCATGTAATAAGTTATTTCACCACAACCCTTTTAACGGGCTCGGGATCATCAGACTTTACTTCTAAAAGTTGAAATGAAAGATGAAAAGAAACTTACACATTTTTGAGTACGGACCGCACCAAGCATATATAAAATTAACGAAGTGAGTAAGTTTGGTGGGAGAGAAGATATGAGTGAGTTAGATGTACCATTTTCAATTCCTTATTCTTAACCCCACTCTGTGTAGGCTAGACGCCGCATAACTTAAGGTATGCTATCTAGATATAGATGGGTATGGGGTGAGGAAGAAGACCGACTTAAAGGGGAAGATTCAGTTAACAATAAACTAATAAATCATGTCCTTGAGAGCAGGATTCACTCAAATTCTTAGACGCTGTTATTTCGCAATACTTTAAAGGGTCTATTTGGGGGTAAAGTTTGATATAAATCTAAATGTCTAAAAAATCTACGAAGAATTTAATGTGAAGTTTGTATTATGCTGGACCGTACGTAATCTATTTTTAAGATTTCAGTATTCATTGTTACAGTAGATTTCATAGGAATGAATTTTAATATGAAACGTAGTATTGATAACGAACTAATGTTTAAAATGTATGATCACTTTATATTGCTATGTTCCTTCTGCCCAACAATATGTCATGATATAGGAAATCAAATATGTGTAAAATAAAAAATATAATATGTATATGAAGTGAGACTATTTATATGATATTTAAATAGAAAAGATTCGGATAAATTCTGTAGGAATATTAATTTCTCACTTTACAATATTAAAAGATGCGTATTGAAAAAATTTAAATGAGGACATTAAGACTAGGCAACGAAAATACGTCATCAAATCCGCTTCAATTAATTAAAGAAAAAATCTTAAAAAATAATGTTGTTTGTACATTATTTACATAATTCGGACTATTGTCATCATCTTTGTCGTCATATTTATTACAACATTTCGGTCGTTGTACGCGCCAGGCTTCTTCAGTTGTTTGGAATGCCGAACTGAACTCTTTATTACGCTCACTGGGATAGACTGTTCTAGTTCTACGTGCCATGTTTAATGGATGTCAGTTATTAGTTACCTCCTGTTAATTTACCTCTGGAAGTTCTCCACTGCCTTAACTGGGTATTGAACTCACAATCTTTGGGACCTTTCACTGGATCTAACTAACGTCTTTATCCAATGTGCCATGTGTCCTTGAGGATATAAACATAATATCTCAGCAGCCATTTTTACAAGTGCCTCATCTTGCATTTTATTTCTGATATCATTTCATGTTTTTACTAGAACTCATATTGAAATTTTGCTATTATTATTGCTTTTCTCTGACTCTCCTTATTACTGGTTCCCATATTGTATTCATTTCTATGCTTGGTCGGCTCAGGATATTTTTGTGGTCTAACATATGTACTGATTCCTTAAGTTTACGACTTTTCCAATGCTGTTCTTTGTCTATGATCTCAACCTTATCCCACAGAAGGTGGTGATCTCCATTCTCTTTCCATCTGTGGTCAGCCGCATCTGATTTTTTCACTTCCCCTTGTGTTCCAGCTTTCTGGTGTTCTTGAAGTCTTACCTTAAGGGGAGACAGGCCGCCCCTTTATATTTCTTTCCACAGCTGCACGGGATAGCGAACACACAGTCTTTAGTCACGTTCTACTCTATGGCGTAGGGGGGTCTTAATCGGGAGAGATATCTGCTAAGTGTCGTCAAGCTTTTGAAGGTCGTCCTGATGTTATATGAACCGCAGATCCTTTGTATTTTCTCTGATATCCCCTTCACATAAGGCAGGCAGACTGTTTTCTGAGTGTTGTTGTCCTCCTCCTCTTCTACCACCTATCCCAGTTTATTGCTACTGCTGCCGTGTACCCAGGCTAGTTGTTACGTTGTAGTGTACTACTTATACTGACCAATTCTTTATCTAATGTCTTTGGGTCGCCACTTATGACTTTTTCTCGGTGTTGTAAGCAGCGGATGATCCCTTTCCCTACGCTGTATGGATGGTGGGAGTTAAAATTTAGGTACTGTCTAGTGAATGTCGGTTTACAGTATACGGATGTCTTGAACCCATGCTCTGTTCGAGATATTAGAACATCCAGGATTGGGAGTGTATTGTTATTCTCTTTCTTCATTGTCTATCGAATGTCTTATTGAGTTCACATGGTCCAGTAGAACCTGGACATATTCCAGGTGTGGTCAGAGTATGAACGTGTCATCTACGTACCATAACCATATAGTTGGCTTTAGAGATATGGATTCTAATTCCATTTCTTCAAAGTATTCCATGTATATATTCGTCATTGCTGGTGAAAAAAAATTGTTGCTGAAGACATTAGGCTTATAATACCCAGAAATTCATACACATGAGTCTTTAAGCCACAGGGCACAGCAGATAAAGGCGTTAGTTAGTTCCAGGGACATGACCCAGAATGTGAGTTCAATACCCGGTTGAAGCAGTGCAGAACTTTCAGAGGGAAATTAACAGGAGATAACTGATAACTGACATCCATATTTAGAACGTGGAACTAGAACAGTCTACCCCAGTGAGCGAAATAAATAGTTCAGTTCGACATTCTAACCAACTGAAGAAGGTCGGCGCGTACAACTGCCGAAACGTTGTAATGACTATGGCGATAAAGGTGAGGACAATAGTTCGAATAATGTAAATAATATACATAATACCTCATCTCAGAAATATACAGATAATATTGTTTAGCTTCCTTTGTTTAACGGCGTCTCATACCGAAATTTAAATGTTTTTGGAGATTTGGATTTTTTTCATCTTTTTACTATTAAAATATATTGCTGGCATGTTTACTATAAAAATGTATTTTTATAATTTCATCCCAGTTTATGGATTCACTATTAGTTCATAGTTAGAACTCTAAGAGGTGCTACCTCTCGGGTCAGGTTGGGCACCTGGGAACAACAGGATGTAAGCGTTGGTTTCATGCTCCTATGAAAAGCTCCAATCTCACGATCAGAGACCTTGCTGACGGAAGTATTTTATCGCCATACCAAGGCCGGAAAATAGTGTCGCATTATTAGCAGTTTGCACTACACAAGGATCCCAACATAGACTCCGTTAACAGTCTAACGCAATCAATTAATCGTAGAATAATTAAGTCCAACACTATAAAAACTTGAATCATGTCCTTAAATAGACTCGTAAGATTGGAAATTAAATATGGATGCCATGAATGGCCTAAAACACATTAAGATATTCTAAACTGGTTAAAAATGGCTATGAGCGAGTGGAATCTGTGGGTCTTTGCGAAGACTTTACTTCTTCCATCTTTGTGGAATGGTACTACATAATTACCAAGAACAGTACCAAATAACAGCTACAATATCATGTGAGGAATTTCAACAACTGCAGTAACTAAAATTGATATCACATGTGACTCGAAGTGTAATATAATGGCAACCACACAATTTCAAAGACAATTTTAGGATGGAATCCGCCATCATTACTAGCAGCCATTGTGCTTGAAAAACCTATTTACCCGAAAAATATGTCCTAACAGAAGGCTTTTTTTTAAAAATTTCATCTGACTACTGAATGTTCGCTCAATGACTGCTCAATATTTCCATGTAAGGAAACGGGTAATATTACCAGTAGCATTATCAATTAATATATTTAACCATTTGTATAGCTAGATAAATAGTTTTATTTATTTATTTGTTTGTTTGCGACCCAAAACATTTTTTACACTTACATATAAAAGGATCAGAAAAAAATCTACTGCAATTTCAAGGCAGGACTTAAGGATTTAGAATTGGATATGATGTCAGGAAAATTATTTTCTGCTGCTATCCTAATATCCAGTAAACTGAAATGTTTGAGTTCTCTATATCTCGGAAAGTGAGGCAGTAATCTAATACACTGATCTATCTATCTATCTATCTATCTATCTATCTATCTATCTATCTATCTACACAAAGAGTGAAAGATATACAGACATGAATATAATGTGGATGGGTGGCGACGCGACTTACCTGAGACGGTGAGAGTTGGAGGAAATAAGGAAATCAGCTCGGTTAAACATTTATGTAGAATTGCCAGTGGCTTGCAGAATTTCGTCTCTAGGAAAGGGGTTGAAGATTAGAAAATAATTAATCGCCAACATGGCTGCGTAGACGCTTTTGAATTCTGTCAAGATTGAAAAGTGAAGATTGGGACACTCCAGCCAAGATATGGCAAATTACTCTGTTTTCGGCTTGATCTGGCTCTTCTAAAGTTAAAGCAGAGCAAGCAGAAGAAGTCATATACTTATTGATTTGATAAAGGGACACAACCACTTTTCCAAAATCTTTAGCGAGGGATCGTCTATACAAATTTCAATGTGTCCCCTTAAAAGATCACGCGTTCGTCCTGATAGACATAAAATCAATGTCTGATTGGTGCTACGGTTGGTATAGATACAATATTAGGTTGGTGCAAAAATAATGACGTAATAATGTCGTTTTTTGACCTATTTCTAACGTCAAAAAACGACATTATTACGTCATTATTTTTGCACCAACCTAATATCATTCTTTTAAAATATACATAAAAGCCTAAACGCACATTAAAACATATTTCTCGTACATATGCATACATACGCCTGATTCAGAAAGTACATTCACCGGTCACTTTTTTATGCAAACATATCTAGAACCGGGTTGAATTAAGATTTGAATTTAGAAATGTCTCTTTTTTTGTCATGGATTTGACGTTGTTTCTTATTCACTCATTCAGAATTTGCTTCTTGTGGTTATTATGGTATTTGGCATTTATTCTCGATTATATGGATCCGTATCAATAATTCGAATTCTGTTTCTACCATATTTCAAAGTTGCTTAATACGATTGGCGCCAGTGACTGTGAAGACGAATTTAACACTGAAACGCCTTTACTGTTTCTCTTGATCTAATCTAACACATTGGCAAATTAGATCAAGAGAACATAAGAGGGAACAGAAGGTCAGAATTGAAAATAGACTTGTGGGTATGTCTTGACTACCAATTAAATTTCAGATCTAAGGTAAATAGAAAAGTAAGGTCAGAGGGCGGAAGTGGTTAACTTATTTTTTTTATTGAGCTTAATTATTGCCATGTATTGCCGCCTATTTACCATTATTAACACCGTATATAGACTTTGCACATTTTTAATTTTATCTTTAGGCCTTCTTAAGAAGCTTCTTTTTTTTCTGTTAACTTTACGTCTGATAGATCCAGCCTTCCTTCAACAAATAGAACATGTCATATTTGTCTACAACCAGGATACATTTCCCGCCGTCATATTCTCCGCAATTGTCAATGATGACATGTCTCTGTGTCAGTTTATCGTGAAATGATAAAATAATTCCCCCACCTGCATGCTCTGATCTTACTTTCTGTTGAACATAGAGCTGACATTTAATTGGTTAATCAAAACATACCCAAAAGTCTATTTTTAATTCTCACCTTATGTTCCTAACCTTTAAATTTTGGAAAAGCGGTAAGAATTTGTTTTTAAATTTCCTTTAAAATAATTTTATATAATATAATATGATATAATATTATATATATATATATATATATATATATATATATATATATATATATATATATATATATATATATATATATATATATATATATATGGATATACGATTCGAACTTAAAAAATTAAACTGAACTTTTAAGTAATTATTACCAAATTTATTTCTAATACACTTAAAATTCAATCTATGCCAATAAACCTCTTCGTATTGTCACAGAACTTTCTGCCGTTTTCTGACCTGTCTAAATCATTCTGTAAAGAAGAAATAATTAATTTTTACCTTAGTGTTTTACTATATATTGCAGGCATGGTATTTGCTATCATAAGTTTTTCTGACAAAATTGACTGTAACAGAAATTGTGAGACTATTGATCTCAACGTCTTTTCAGTGGATTATCAACTGATTAATTCCGAAACGGTGATTCTGTGTAGTGAAATGCCCACACTGTAGACGCGTCGGCTTATTACGAAATGCAAAACGTAAACCTGTAGAACACAAAAAGACGGCAAACGGAATGAATGCCCGTAGAATTGAGAAGAATTGAATTATTAGCTTGATGCAAAAATAATGTCGTTTTCTCACATAGTAACATATGTGAGTAAACGACATTATTTTTGCAACAACTTAATAAAAGGAACGATAAATAATTCGGTCTTTATTGAAAGCGGCTACATAAAGGAAACGCGGATCTGATCTCTTTCCATATATATATATATATATATATATATATATATATATATATATATATATATATATATATATATATATGACTCGAACTTAGGCAAAAAATTAAACTGAACTTTTTAAGTAATAATTACCAAATTTATTTCTAATACACTTAACGTATGAGTTTGTAGGGAAAAGATCTACACAAAGTCTCTAAAAAGTTTAATCATGAGTATGAACATCAGTCTTCCGCAAAATAATAATCTTGTGAAAATTGTCTTTGAATCTCTATTATTACCGTAACTTAAAATTGTCAGCACAAGATTACGATATTGAAATATCTAAAGAGTATAGAGCCATTTATATTACGAATGCATTTGACAAAATTAGCACCACAGTAAACCCTTTGGCTACTTTTGGAGTAATGCGATATTTTTTATACTAATGTTTACTCAGAAAAAGGACTAATAGACGCTTAATGTAGCGCGTTATTGTGTGGTATTGTATGAGTGTAAGAAAGGGTAAAATATGTCCATGGGACTAGACAGGAATTTTCACGGTTAACGGTCTTGAAAGTTCAAGAGCTACTCGGTAAAAACAAATATATATATATATATATATATATATATATATATTGACAAGGAACACCATTGGAGAATTCGTAAGCTTAAGGAATCAGCACATATGCTAGGCCACAAAAATGTCCTGGGCCGAACAAGCATAGAAATAAATACATGGGAACCAGTAATAGGGAGTGCTAGAGAAAAGCAATGATAACAACATAGTTGCAATATGAGCTCTGGTAAAAACCTGGAATGATACGAGCAAAATTGCAATATGAGCACTGGTAAAAATGTTTGCTGAAGATATTAGGTTTATAATACCCAGAAGTTCATATCCAGATGTCATTACTCTCCTTTCTTGTTAGAATACAAAAGCATCTACATGACACATGACACAGTGGATAAAGGCGTTGGTTAGATCCAGTGACAGGACCCAAAGAGTGTGAGTTCAATACCCGGTTAAGGCAGTGGAGAACGTTCAGAGGGAAATTAACAGGAAAAAATTGATAACTGACATCCATAAAACATGGCACGTGGAACTAGAACAGTCTACCCCAGTGAGCGAAATAAAGGGTTCCGTTCGACATTCCAACCACCTTAAGAAGGCCGAAACGTTGTGATAGATATGGCGAAAAAGATGAGGACAATAGTCTGAATAATATATATATATATATGTATATATATATGATCTATTCTTTTAACTAGACGTAAATAATTTGTTTATCAATTTCACTAAGCTCTATTGAGAGCGCTCGTATGAAAGTGTAATTCGACCAATTTTATTGTTATTCCATTTATAAAACGTAGTGCCTCATTTCTCCTGCGAACATAAATCTAAGAGAAAGAACATGTCTATTATCTTTTTTTCCGCGGGTAATTTTTTTAGTGTTTATAAAAAGCAAATCTATCAAATTTGCTACGTAAGTCTGAGTTTTAAGAGAAAAAAAAACATGAAAAAATAATAAGTAGTAAGTAGTACATTGGATTATTTTGTTTACAACTACTGAAGGCGACCTACATACAAGATTAAATAAGCTTATTCGCTGTTTCCTTTAAATTCTGTCCGAATTTGGCTTGGTAAAAAACAAACACACAAGCACACACACAAAAACTGACATACACTCTCTCACACACACACACACACACACACACACACACACACACATATATATATATATATATATATATATATATATATATATATATATATATATATATATATACGTGTGTGTAAAATATATGTCTGTGTGTATGACAATGCGATGAAAAGATCATTGAATATTAATTGCATTTGAAACGAAAACTTTGGCTGAGCACACTGCTTTCTTTTGATTCCTCCTTTGCTTGTTCCCTTAATCGATAGGACTCATATATTTGAGTTGCTATCGATTCTTCAACCGGACTGAAATAATAATAATCAATTAGACTCTAAGTGAAAAAAAAATTGAGTTTTCTCTTTTCCTTTTTATATTTTTTTCTTCAGAAGACAATGTTTCCTTGGATGAATAGGTTCACTTTTTTATGTTTATTGATGTAGACCTCAGTGGATTTTCAGTCTATTTTTTTTAAGCTAACAATTGTCTTGTGAAAAGATTTCGTTTTGCTCTATGCATCATTATATACTCTGGCCATATGTACTATTATCAATGTAGATGTTGTTTTAATAAATGAATAAGACAGAACATTTTGCAGGCGTTTTCTATTTTGCACAGCTATTGCAAGTATGTCAGATTCTCGAATTTACACGAATATTCATGCAAAAATACTGATGGAGAATGTCATTTACACGAATTGCTATTTATTAATCTAGAATTAGGTGTGAATAAATATTTCTTTGAATTTTTGCATATTATTCATTGCCTTTTATCTAAAGGCATAATCTGTTTCTAGCATGTCTCGTGACGATACAAGGCTTCTTGGATATCTACGACTTCCTGTCTGTGGTTTCAAGTATGCTTTCACGTGTTGTTTTTTTCTTTATTCTTTGTTATTATTCTGACATCCCTTTAATGTGAATGTGACTCACTGTCTCACATGTTTCCCTTGTGTTAATATTTCTTGTGAGTGTTCAATTTTCTAAATACTTTATATATATGAGCTTTCCCGCATTTAAGATTTTCTTTAAGACTTGTCCATTGCTCACATATACAGTTTAAATAGGGATACCGTCGATAACATTTTCAGTTGAAGTTCCGTGGCGAAATGATGCGCCGTTTAGCATATTCTGCCGATGATAATAAATAAATTTAGTCATAAGATTTTTGCATTGGCAGTAAGTGTTAACAATTTGTCTGATGCCAAAATTAGAAAATCCAAAGATTCTTTAGGTTTAACATGCTCCTCTTCAAATTTATTCCATGATATCTTTATTTTCTAAAATATTTTAATAACTTTGTGTATTATAAAAAAAAAATATGGTTACTGGAGTGCGGTGCCCTTTCAATACATAGATGCGGTACCTCTTGGAAAGACTGGTTACTTTTAGTGACCTCCTACAAAAAAAAACAAAACATTCTACTTCAAATAACACAGACATGTTACTTCATCTTCTATGTACCGTATCCGTACAAGACGTTGGAGATCATAGCTCGCCACAGTTTGTGGCTTTTGTAGATATTGATAATATTTATATTTTAGTCATCTCTCCCATACATGGCTCCGGCATCTTTAAAAAAAATGCAATCCCCAGAGAGCGCATATTTATCAACAATACTGTTACTCGAATTCTTAGCTCAGTAGTCAAAATTAAATAAATGTACACTTTAATAAAATAATGGGGGCGTCTACTCAAATATGGGTATCCACTAAAAATAAATATGGGTATCCACTAAAAATAAAGTTACACACACACACACACACACACTATATATATATATATATATATATATATATATATATATATATATATATATATATATATATATATATATATAAAAGTGAACATAGAAGTCAACGCTTAGAGTCGACAGTCTGTTTCATGCTATATGCAATATTGTATATAGCATGAAACAGACTCTAAGTGTTGACTTCTATGTTCACTTTTATATTTACAGACGCTCTATCTCTGATATTGAGCACTTTATCCCATAAATATAGCACACCTTAAGACTATATTTCTTCATATATATATATATATATATATATATATATATATATATATATATATATATATATATATACTGGTGCAAATATAATATATATATTACACATGGCCCGCTTCATTATACAATTAAATTCAACGTCTGAGTTAGTATGTGTTGGGCATAGTTTCATCATCTCCCAGGTTAGAGGTACTCATATTCAACTAGATTAGAAATATTAGGATTGAACAGATTCGCACACGAGGGTTTTTCTTTTTTTCTCACGTCTGGCCTACTGTCAAACACATTTCTAATATAAGCATAGTATTTTCATTTATAGAAATTGCGAAATGTAAATATTAACGTTATCAACGGCGTTTTTGACAGGAACTAAGTAAGGAAAATATTGTGCTGAAGCATGAAACAGAATACCTCCCCCTGGTCATGACATTAGTGTCCACTTACATACATATACGGATGTATGGTCGCACTGAGGATTTGTGATACAGCGAAACAGTACTGTCTGCGAATTATATATATATATATATATATATATATATATATATATATATATATATATATATATATATATATATATATATATATATATATATAGTCATCCATAGACACGCCCAGTGACTGACAGTGACTCGATTCGCTATGCGAAGAGTCTCGCTATATATAAGCTATAATAGTCACTGTTTACAAACCCAAACCTACTCCCTAGAGAGCTCAACTGAAATTAATGTTTATTTCAGGAGCCAATATATATATATATATATATATATATATATATATTTCAGGAGCCAATATATATATATATATATATATACACACACACACACACACAAACGGTGCGGTGAAACAAATATTCGTACACATAATTTTTTTAATCTATTGTATAGACAGACTGTTTCGCTGTTTCACAGCTCATCAGTGTGACTAGACATCCGGTTGCCTCTAGCTCGGATCGAAATCCGACTGAATTGGTATCAGCCGGAGATTCTACCACTAAGCCGTCGGCGCAGGTGGATTTTTAGCGTATTTATTTTTAGAAACACGCCCAGTGACTGACAGTGACTCGATTCGCTATGCGAAAAGTCTTGCTATATATAAGCTATAATATCACTGTTTACAAACCCAAACCTACTCCCTAGAGAGCTCAACTGAGATTAATGTTTATTTCAGGAGCCAATATAACGTCATCCACAGACAGACTGTTTCACAGCTCATCAGTGTGGCTAGACACCCGGTTGCCTCTAGCTCAGATCGAAACTCGACTGAATTGGTATCAGCCGGAGATTCTACCACTAAGCCGTCGGCAGCAGGTGGATTTTTAGCGTATTTATTTTTAGAAACACGCCCAGTGACTCGATTCGCTATGCGAAGAGTCTCGCTATATATAAGCTATAATAGTCACTGTTTACAAACCCAAACCTACTCCCTAGAGAGCTCAACTGAAATTAATGTTTATTTCAGGAGCCAATATATATATATATATATATATATATATATATATATATATATATATATATATATATATATATATATATTTCAGGAGCCAATATATATATATATATATACACACACACACACACACACAAACGGTGCGGTGAAACAAATATTCGTACACATAATTTTTTTAATCTATTGTATTTTCACGTAATGAATAAACATATTTTTCATATAATTAACTGTACACAAGTGGATAGAAACAGAATATATTTTTTATTTAATACAAACAATTGCCATTAATCCAATTCAATGGTCGAAAAAAGTATTCATAAAGTACAAAAACAGTAAATAATGCTCATTTAATACTTTGTAGAATAGTCATTATTCACTTCTATAGCAACCAAAGTCATCTTGAAATTCCCAAGTAATGATTTGCAATTTTTACTTTGTATTTTGTTCTCATATGGCCTTCAGATCCGGGATGTGTCTTTGAGCTCTTGATAGGATTTGAATTTTCAAATAGCGACACAGATTCTCGATTGTTTTTAAATCTGTGGATTAACTTGGCCATTTCAGGTTACTTACATTATTTTCAGCAAGCCTCATAGATTTTGCAGTGACCTTAGGATCATTATCTTGTGGAAAGATCTTTTCAGGAGAAATTTCAAGATTTTCAACCGAAATCATTAAATTTGCATCCAAAATATTTTGATATGCTACGGCATTCATTTTACCATCTATTACTGATATGTTGGCAGTAACTTTTTCAGAAGAAAACATACCCAAATCATGATGCTGCCATCACCAAATTTCACTATTGGAACTATTTGAAGTGATCGCCGTCATGTCTCCATATCTGATTTCTAGAATTACGTCCGAAACACTGAATTTTTGTTTCGTCTGTCCATAATACTCTTTCCAAATACGATTTTTCCTTACGAATTTTAAGCTGACATCTATTTTAGCAGTGGATTTATCCGGGGTTTCCTCATGAAAGCTAATCATCCTGCAACTCTTGACGAGTAAACACTGAATTTTATTTAAATTGACGCATTAACTTTTTCGAAGCTCGTAAAGATCCTGTGCTTTGATTTTTAAGAGTTTTGAGTTTTTTTTTATACTTTGCAATAAATGAACTGATAGTAGTAAATGCAATATGAAGGTTGTCTGATATTTTCCTGTAACTATTGCCTAGTTTTTAGACTTTATAATTAGTTCATTTTTACCTCCTGCTACTTGAATAGTGGAATATTTTTGACTGTTCCAGTAATGTTATCGGTAGTAATTGTTAGCCTAAAAATACAAACAGGATATTGGAGTAATTGATATTCGTGTAATAATGTCGTCACCGCGGCAAATTGATTTGCAAATAAACAAGCCAATACCAAAGGGAAAAAATGTATAAAAAAAAGAAAGAACCAGGAACATGTACGTTAACCGAAAATAATCGCCCAGCATGCAAGTCCAAGGCCCAGAAAACAAAACCCCAATGCGAGTATGTAAAACAACTAAATAAAGTGCTCAATACAATGAGTAGAGCAGACCTAGTTAAACAAAGAGAGGCAGACAAACCTACCAAGGTTTCACCAGCGTTCCCTGACGAACCGCTTAGGCAAAACCTTGGTAGGTTTGTCTGGCTCTCTAGGTTTAACTATATATATATATATATATATATATATATATATATATATATATATATATATATATATGTGTGTGTGTGTGTGTGTGTGTGTGTGTGTGTGTGTGTGTGTGTCTGTGTGTGTGTGTGTGTGTGTGTGTGTGAAAATATATAGAAAATAGGAAAGAACTTGTTAGGTAAATAATCCAAAGTTCTTTAGTATTTTTGTTATTATTTTTAAAAAATAGTGCTTGATACAAAAGTAGAGCATAAATATAATTATTTATTTAAAAATATGATTCCAACATGCTACATAAGAGTTCTCATGTTTCAAAACAAGAGCCGAAAACTTCAATATAATTATTTGAATTAAATTGAATTAAAGTAAGCTCTGTTCCATTTTCAAGCGAATTTTTTTGGGGAACAGAGCTTACTTTAATTCAATTTAATTCAAATAATTATATTGAAGTTTTCGGCTCTTATTTTGAAACATGGGAACTCTGATGTAGCGTGTTGGAATCATATTTTTAAATAAATAATTATAATTATATATATATATATATATATACAGAGCGAGGAGAACATTTTCAAGCACATACACATTTTTAATTTATTGTATTTTCAACTAATGAATAAACATATTTTTTCCTATTATCATCTATACATAGGTGAATAATAACTAAATATCCATAGAAAACACAAACTATTCATGTAATAGTAATGAAAACAATTTATACATTTTAATGTTTGAAAAAGCATTCGCACAATGCAAATTTCAGAATTTAAAACCTATAATTTGCTCTAATACCTAAGATCGATTGCACTTCTATTGTTCTTACTCCTTGCTAATGTTTCTGTTTTCTCATTCCTCTCCACCCAGTCACTCCAGGTGTCTTACTGCTTTTTAATGGATTGCTTAGCGTGAATTCTATTTCAAAATAATATTGGTATCAGCTAAAATACTAAATTAAAACACTATCATCTTTTATTTTGCGCCTGATTAAATAAATATGATGAAAAACATTCGAAATATGATTTGCGTGAACATATCATTCGATCTATTGCATATATATATATATATATATATATATATATATATATATATATATATATATATATATATACCATTTGCAGTAAAAAATATTTAGAATGTTTAAAACTCAGAATTAAATTATTCCATTTTCCGCGCATACACGGCACCCTTTCAGTGGTTTTCCTAAGCCACTCGGTCAGATATCTATCATCACATCACAAATACCCATAATTGCCTGACTTGACTTGCCACCCTCTATCTGTAGTAACTACAACAGGGACACGAAAACGAGACACCCACTCTGAAACAAACATATTTGCTGTGGTATGTGCAGTAATGTCCGACATTGGAATAGTCTCAGACTAACAGGAGAGGTGTGTCTATAGATATGTCTGTCCCTCACATGAGGGAAGTGGTCTTGTGATGTCCACGTGCACATGTGCAAGCCGCTTATCGGGAAGGTAAAAGAATTAAGGAGGTGAGCTCTTATGTCTTGCCACTTTGGCAGTCTAACAAAGCACACGTTTTTGACCAATGACGAATGTCAGTTTTCATGCGTGGCCAAAGAAATCTATCTGTGATTAGGCGTACTGAGGCGTTAGCATTAGGGTGGGACAAAATGTCCATGGAGGAGAATATTGTCTTCACATTGACTCAAGCACAATCGTCTAGTGCTGATGTCATATACAACTTCCAAATCTTCCAAGTATTTTTGACAATGACATGGACGTGTGGCTCTCTCGTAGAAGATACTGTAATTGCTGATCCTTTTCCTGTCGTTCGACGAATGTTCGATATTCCAAGCACGGGTCCAGCACAAAAGCATTGATCCTACGAGACATGGTGCTGCAGGTACGTTGTTGTTTCCCTTGATAAAACGGATATCTGAAGTGAATTGTAGCAGATAATCCAAATGTCTGGTTTCACGTAGGGAATACTTGTCGAAGTTTGACTGAAAAACTCCCAACAGGGTTTTGTGGTCTGTCAGTGAGTAGAAATAATCTCTTCCAATAAATGTCGAAAGTAAAGAACACCGGAATAAGCTGCGAGAAGTTTACGTCCAAATGTGTTGTACCTGAATTCTCTAGAAGTTAGTTTCTTGGAAAATAACGAAATTGGTTTTCAGTGGTCATCAATCTTTTGCTGGAGTACTGAACCTATACTGATAGAAGAAGCTTTAATTACCAAACACAACTAGCTACCTGGAACAACATGTGACAATTCAACTACTTGGGACAATAAAACCTTAATTTGATGGAAGGCTGGAAAGGCAGGGTCAGAAAAAATCTATATCACGATTTTTTACATCGGTTAAAACATCTGTCAAAGGTTTTATAACCTGCGCACACTTTGGCAGCAACCTTCGAATAAATTCACCATCCCTAAACATTGTTGCAACTTTCTCATCGTATCTGGTAAGGGAAAATCAGAAATGACCGCTACTTTAGAACGGGAAGTTGAAATTCCAGCTGAATTAATGCAATAACCTATGAAAATTACTTCACATTTTCCAAACACACACTTTAATGGGTTGATAATCCCAAATTTCTCAAAACGTTCGAAAACGAGCTGCAAATGTTTAATATGTTATTCTGTAGAGGAATGGCTATAAGGACATCATCCACATAAAATGCAAACAGTGCAATACATGGTCGATAAATCTTTGAAAGAATGTGCTGCATTTCTTAGTTCAAATGAGACACGTAAGAACTCAAAAATTCCAAATGGTTTTGTTATGGCAGTGTTTGGAATGTGTGCGGGTTCTAACGGAATTTGATGGTAGGACTTGATATGGTCTAATTTATAAAATATAGTTATCATGAATGATAGCCGTTACCTCATGTATATGAGGAATGTGATAACGGTCAGGTTTAGTGGCAAAGCTGAGTATTCTATAATCACTACAACCGCAGCAGGTAGTGCATCCCAAAGTTAGGTCTGCCACATTATCTGATATTTTAGCGGGCTTTTCGAAATAAACAAAACAAACGAACAAAATAATTTAAAGAAAAGGTCAGAAGTAGCCATCACTGCTATTACCACTACCAACCTCCTACTCTAACTAATGGATGTTGTCAACTCTAGCAATAAGCTAATGATCAGCCTGCATCCAAAAGCGAGGCTAAGGATGCCAGACGGCACCAAATTCAAATTGGGGATAGAAGAGGGAGCAATTGCCATGTTATATGGGTCGTCATTCTTATATCGGACATTATTTGTATCGAAAGAAAAGTTTTCTGCTGCACAATTGCAAAAATATACTGACACAGTGGAGTCAACACTTATTAGTTTAATTTGTCAGCCATTCACTAAAATTGAATGTGAATATATTAGGTTGGTGCAAAAATAAGGTCGTTTTTTGACATTCAACTTTATGTGATAAAACGATATTATTTCTGCACCAACCTAATAGAAAGATTAGTTATCCGACCGTAACAAACAAAACATTTAATAAAGCAAACACATCACATACACATATTAAAGGATTTCTATATGCCTCCCGCCAAAAAAAAAAAAAATCATTGTCCATACTGTCCAACGGACGAGAATGTTTACAGAACAATAATGAAAAATTATGGCCTTTAACCGTCCGTTTACTAAGAGAATAGAAATTATTTTTTTCTTCATGCTAGTCTGTGCACATGTTGACCAGTTTCCACATGTGTGTACGCCCTGATGGTCAGTAATATAGAAGCCGTTCCTCAAGAGAAAAAAATATAGCAGTCCTATGACCTCCCTCAACCCAAGGGAAAACAAATGTGGTCTCCCTACACCTTCAATTTAATGTCTCCACTTACTATTAGATTTCGGCCTAAAAGAGAAATACTTGATTATTACTATATTAATACGTCATTTATTTAGATCAAGATCTCTTTCATTAAATTAATATGAATCGACGTTGTTTGGCCAGTCTATGTGAAATACAAGTCAATATAATAATCTAAAAAATATAGAGAAAATTCTCAGCTGGATGAACCGATTACAACTAGCCCCTAGTCACTTGTCCCTCTATTTACCCATTCCTCCTCTTTCAACTTTCCTCCCTACCACCAATCTAATGTATACTTCCTGTGTATCATCTCCATTTACGCAGATTTCGATCTGAAGAGTTGAACATCTCGGTTTTCACGAAATAAATTTATAATCGAATTAAAGAAGATCCCTGTCATCCTATTGTCATTATATATATATATATATATATATATATATATATATATATATATATATATATTTAAATAAAAACAGAACACTTTAAGGTTCCATGTAATAAATTATTTCACTACAGCCCTTTTAAAAGGATTGCGGATCATCAGATTTTACTTCCAAACAAAAAATGAAAAGAAAATTTACACATTTTTGACGGGTCGTATTAAACCTGTAAATTAACGAAGTGAGGAAGTGAAGGAGGAGAGAGAGAAGACATGAGTGAGTTAGCAGATATTGACATATTTAAACGATTAACTTAACGGAAGTTATATATTGAAATGGAAGGTGTAGAGAAGGAAAAACTCATAGAGAGAAAAAGAGAGAAGGAAGTTAAGAGAAAAGAGAAGAGATGTCACTAATTTTCTTTGTAAAAAAAGCTAGAAACAGACGCTTTTATTTTGCTTTACTTTGACAGTGTTATTTTGGGGGTTCATAACGATTAATGTTTGATATAAATTTGAATGTCTCTAGACTGTCAACAAATAATTTAATTTGATGTTTGTTAGTGATTTAATTTTTTTAAATTTTGGGGGTTTTCTATGAAATAGTCGATTAGAAAAATATTCATAGAAAATACAAAATTTTATTTTAAAATATAAGTTTACTTCTAGTAATGTTTTTTTAAACTCTTAAAAAAATATCCTACTTAGGTATACCAATACGGATAACCAAGTTTTTCATAAACTAACTATATATATACATATATATATATATATATATATATATATATATATATATATATATATATATATATATATATATATATATGAAACAGCCAGTATATGGCTGAGGAACACTGGCATTGGTTATGCTAGTCTGAGGTAATGCTGGATTTTCTGTAAAAAATATATGTTGTTATAATAAATACATTCAGATCTCTCTCTCTGGATCAGTTTTCATATCTGATATGAATCCACCCAGATTATATACGAACGGATCTATTACCTGTACTATATATATATATATATATATATATATATATATATATATATATATATAAACTTATCAAGAATAAGAAAGTGAAAAATATACTGAAAACAACTAAAATAATTAAAAGAAACGCCAATCTAAAAACCTAAAATACATATTAACCAACACACAATACATGGAGTCACAAAATGCAACAAAAAAAAATGTGGGGTTTGTGACATCATTAAAAAAAAATTGCTACACATCTGAAAACCCCAAAACCACATTCATAATGAATAAAAACTTAAACTGAAACTCCAAAAATGTGATTTATGTACTCAAATGCACAAAATGCAAGAAGTCATATATAGGTATCAATCAACAACTTCACAACAGGGTTTCCCGACACAAAAGCAACATAAAATTACCATACAACAGAAAACTTTTTTCATCGCAACACATATTCAAGTGTAACCAGGGTAAATTTAAAATAATGCCAATATATCAAACAGACAATTATTCTTACCTACAAATACAAGAAAATAAAACTTCATAAACAAATTTAAACCAGAACTAAATAGATGATAATACCACACGCAAAAGCACACATAGTTACCAAATACAGTGATGAAACCACTCACATACATACACACACGCTCACACGCGGGTGTTTGTGGGGCACGAATATATATATATATATATATATATATATATATATATATATATATTGACAAAAGCAGAACTACTCACTGGCACGCACACAAACCGCACACAACTTAGAAAGTATGTGTGTATGCGTATACATATATATGTGTGCGTATGTATGTGTGTGTAAACTGATTCCATGTAACTTGGGAAGTATATCTATGTACGTATGGGTGTATGTCTGTGTGTATGTACTGATTCCTTATAATGGAACGGTATGTGTGTGTGTTCGTGTATGTGTGTGGGGGTGTACAGATGTGTTCATTGATTCCTCGTAGTGAGACTGTGTGTATGTATGGAGAGGGGATATACACCTATATACACGCATGCTGACAAAAGCACACGAAAATGGAAATAGATCTAAGAACACACAGGAGCCATTAAAAGATAAGCATGCCGATACCTACTCCATCATTTTTCGAACCAATCTTAATTGTTTTATAACCATTCACGCAGAACTTTAGACGGTAAAAATTATGTTCGAATGCAAAGCAAAAATATTCACATATACAGAAAAGTAAACATTTGATAGCCAAAATGAAAATAAATAAATATCTATAATATATTATAATGATGCGTGGATATTACCCTGAATTTCCATGTAAGCTAGTATATTTATTAAGTTAATCCTAATATTCTCTATGGCTTTGCGTGTAGATAAATATTTCCTGAGTTACAGAATGTAAGGAAAACTACAGGGACGAAAAATGAAAGATAATATAAATGTCGAAGAAACAGTGATAATATTATCAGCAGATTGTATTGACTAGTCAGTATATTTATGGGATAATTCGCTAATAGTGACATGGACAATATTTAATTTATGGGCTGTCAGGAATATCACGCAGATCAGAAAGGCAGAATATGTATGAAGTCGTTAATGTTGCCAGTATCCTAAATATATGGTTGGAATGTGAGAGCTCAATAGAAGAAAGTTATTCGCACGCGAGAAATCTCTCGTCTACATAGAGAATATATATATATATATATATATATATATATATATATATATATATATATATACGCACACACAGAATCAGAAATATATTCCCATACATATACTTTGAGTTATATTCACACAAACACACACACGCACATATATATATAATTATTTATTTTAAAATTATAACATAAATATGTTATAAAATCATTACAAAAATAGCCATTTTGTTTCAACACTTCTGGTGTCTTATCAAATGATGATAATGAATGTAGATTGGTTATTGGAATTTATTCTGTATACACCAATCATATACTTGTGTGTATATATATATATATATATATATATATATATATATATATATATATATATATATATATATATATTCTGTTATGGTCCGGTTCCTTGTACCACAATGATAGTACAAGGGAGAACCAATAAAGAAGAACTCGAATACGGATATGGAATAACACAGTTATATTAAAAAACAGGAATATATACAGAGAAGTAGAAAGTGTTAGTAGGAACAATCAGATTTAGTAGCAATTGTATGAACACGACTCTGTTTCGGACTGCGTCTGACACGACTGACTGACTCGCTCGCTCTGACTGACGAACTTCTGACGGACCTCACTCCAGACTTCAGACGGAACAGTAATTATTCCCGCCTCCACGAGGGAATCATGTGGCATAAGGTCGGTTTAACGTGGGATCTCCGAGCCCGTGGGCTCGGCCAAAAATATGCCCTTTGAACCACGGGTTCAGGTTCGATTTACCTCCCCAAAAGAGACTCCGCCCTTCGGCGTAGCCTCGTTCGGGTTCCTCCCCGCCCGAAGGCAGAGTGTTCAACCGATCACCCGATCAGCTGGTCGCCCGACTTCGGACTGAACGGTATTTAGTCACTGCCCCCGCAATGAGGGCATCATGTGGCACAAGGCCGGTTTAACGTGGGATCTACGAGCCCGTGGGATCTACGAGCCCGTGGGCTCGGCCAAAAATATGCCCTTTGAAGCCGTATAAACGGGTTCAGGGTCGGTTTACCACCCCGAAAGAGAATCCGCCCTTCGGTGGAGCCTCGTTCGGGTTCCTCTTTGCCTGAAGGCAGAGAGTTCAACCGATTCGCCGGTCAGCCCGTCGCCCAAATTCAGACGGAACTCTCTGCTTTCTCTTGAGGCGCAGTATTTATTACGTATGGAATAGTCCATCATGTTATTATGGGTAAGGTCCCATAACAATTTCATATTCATATATATATATATATATATATATGAATATAGATGTAAGAAAACTAAAGGTAGATTGTTCAATATTCAATATCTGCCTATATTTCTGAGATGAGGTATTGTACTGTAGTTATTTACATTATTTACAGTTTTCGGACTGCTCTCCCCATCTTTATTGCCTCTCAAGAACACATGACCCAGTGGATAAAAGCATTAGTTGGATCCAGCGATTCGACCCAAATTACTGTCAGTACAATACTTTGATACCTGGCTACTACTATATATGAAGAGAGAGGGTGAGGAAGTGTGAAAGAAAGAGATTGGGAATGATGGAGTCAAAATAATTTAGAATAAAAACATTTATGTAACAGAAAAAAAGCACACATGAACACAGAGATATAAATTAATGCTGATGTTAAAGCAAAAGCGCTTGTGATATGTAGAAGTTTATTTCGATTCCCCATTAATCACCACTTCGGTACTACTACCGAAGACAAAAGCAACATCTGTAAAATAATGAATAACCTACATAGCTGAGTTGTTAAAGACATAAATCTTATGACACAAATCGCATAAAATAATGAAAGTTACAAATTTTGATGACAGCAAATTTAAACAAAATGAAACGAACTAGCTAATATTTTTCACACAAAGATTTAATTCTAGTACATTTGTTGTAGTGAAATGTAATTTCATTTACTTAAACATCTTTATATTTATATTTTCATTTTGTTCTTGGTAGCTAAATTGTTGGGATCATTTCTTGTGAAGAAAATATGTCAATAATGATAATGTAGAATGTGTGTGTGAAAGAAAGGGAAAAGAAAGAAACAAAAGAACAGACTAATTTCCTGGATACTGCGAAGACTGCTTTCTATGAAGATGTACAACTCACATAATCTAAATAATAATAATAATAACAATAATAATAATAATAATAATAATAATAATAATAATAATAATAATAATGAAATATTTCTTCATTGACAGAATTGTTTGATATTGTATTTTTAAAATATTTTATGATCACAAAAATCAGTAATTATAGCTCAATATTCCTCGGTTTTTATTGTATCTGATAGCTGCAAATATTATCAGTATAATTTTTCTTCGCCGTCTTCTAACAATTAAAACTTAGCATTAATTAACCCTGGAAATACTCAAGTATTTTAGATGCATTTATCAATCATCGAAATTTATATTATGCGAAACCTTGTCATAAAATAGTAATTATGTGCATAATACTTATAATTCATTTCAGTATCTGTCAAATCCAACGTTTCGGATGCTGTTTGCGTAATATTCTGAAAATTCACTGAATAACTTACAACCCTGATTCAGAAGTTTTCCAAAGAGCCAAGTCGGCTTCCTTGGAAGCTCATATCTACAAGGACAGGTGGCGGTGGACTGGATATGTCGTTCGATAGTAGGACCACTGTATTCCTAAACAGATGCTGTACGGAGCACTGGAGTTCGGCGAACGCCCACAACATAAGCTCAAACTACGTTTTAACGAATGTCTCAAAGACTCACTCTCTAAGCGTCACATTGGCGAAACCAACCCCGAAGAACACGTCACAGACGGAGGCCCATGGACAACCAGTATTGATAATGGTACCAAGATCTTCTATGAATCATCCTAAAACCATCAGAAATAATAATAGAAGTCAGGAAAGGAAATTGCCTTATTCAGTTTTTATGGTTTTGTCGTATGAGACAATCAGTCTCGATATTTACCGGTCAATGAGACTGATATGGAAACTTCTAATACCACTCTTGCATGAATATCTCCAGTTATTCTATACAGGGCAACTCACTAGAAGTCTTTATGAGGCACAGTGACTGCTAAGATGTTACTCTTAAGCTTGTCTTTATATCTAAGCAACGGCCGTCCAACAGTCCATTGCCGACTGTTATACTGGCTATATATGAGGACCTTATTTTTTCTGTCATCACTCATCCTTGCAACATGACCAGCCCAGTGAAGTTGTGACTGCATAACGAAAGTTTCAATTCCACCAATGTTGCATATATATATATATATATATATATATATATATATAATATATATATATATATATATATATATATATATATATATATATATATATATATATATATATATATATATATATATATTATGTTGGTGCGAAAATAATGACGTAATAATGTCGTTTTTTGACGTATTTTTAACGTCAAAAAACGACATTATTACGTCATTATTTTTGCACCAACCTAATATATATATATGAATTTCGGCCCTTGTGCTTTTGATAACCATCAAAACACATAGTGTCCCCTGAATGTTTTAAATCAGCGCAGGAGGGCGTTGCTGCACAGTTCCACTTGCAAGTTATCGAATATCTTAAACCAAGATAACTAATTTATCGTGAAAAAATACACTCCTTCTCCGGGTCATTACTAAACTTACTCTTGATTATCGTTACGCTGTCCATTTCAAAAAAGCTGCGATGTAATTAAGGTCTTATGAAATAAATTAAATCTTTTGTTGGTTAGACAGACAATCTTATATTGACATATATTTAAATGCATATTCAGTGTGTTTGATTTTGATTGTGGTTATACTTAACTACGATAAAACATATCTTGAGTATATTAAAATTTTGTAATATTTACTTGAAAGTATTTGATAATTCCCCTTTACATTTTAAAACTTGGATATCAGTGATATAGAATGTAATCTATTCTTGCCAAGCATCATTTTTCATATTCCATTAAAAATATTTTACTAGTCAGACTTTTTTTTTCTCTATATTCTTATATAATAATCTATCCCAGCCAAAAGTGGTTTCATCTTTGCAAATGTTAGCAGTGGAAAAATAATGTGTGGAATCAATATTTTAAAACATCAACATGCTAACAAATAATTATCCGGTAAAATTGTAATTAATGCGTGTAAAGATATAAACAACCCTGCGAGAGAAAATAAAACTTAGAAAAAATAAAGCACCTTGTAAAAAGAATTAGTACTCTAAAGACAATTGTGTATCAAATGAGATATACTTCTATTTTCAGTCTATTGAATCTAATTAACACTTGAATGACGCTTTTCACAGCATATGTGTCAGAAATTAGAATCAATTAATCACTCGGCTAATTATATCCGAATTGGCCTCTTTCAAATAAAGTTCATTTGGTATTAATTATAGCCATAGGTGATCCGGTTCAGGAAATCTAATCTCAAAAACGCAGTGTAAATTTGTGTTTTCCCTATTTTGGTCAATTCACAAAACGTTCACAGCAAAATTTAGCACAACCAAAAACCATGCAATCTTTCGTAAGCCATTGACATGAGATCGATATATCAAGGTGCAGGCGAAATAAAATTGCTTTTGCTACAGTTTTATATTTTGCAGAGAAAATTTTAAAAAAGAATAGTTTTATATTCGGTATTAAATTAGAAAGTGTTTAAAATCCCATCGATTTCCTTTTTGTTTTGTTTTTTTGTTTTCTTGTATATATCAACAGTAAAAGAATGTAATAAGTCATAAATTAATTCCGGTCTCGAATGCTCACGAAGCATCCAAGTACAAAAATTTAAATTTCTAGACAGTTTTTTTTAACAGTGTAATAAAAATGTGACAGTGGGTTACACAGATTATACAAATGCATTGAAATTAAAAAATGTCTTCGAAAAACAGTCTTAAGAAACAGGGAAATTCCGTTAGAAACCTCTCTTTATTTGAACTGTATTGTTAACTAATATCAGCATTCCTATATGGCAATGAATGCTGAAGAAGTTCCTGTGAACAAAAATATGGTTCTATAGAAGGATGTTGAGAATTCCATCAACTGAAAACCACAGTGACGTCGTAGGTCTGGCGAAAATGAAAAAAAAAACTGACACTATGAATCAGAAAAAGAAGAGTCGATATCATCTCTCGAACATACAGTGTTGTTCGATAAAAGTGACTCACCTAATTTCTTTTTTACTTAAAATTTTTTTCGCTTATTGTTTTTCGGGACAAACTAATTTTTAATCTAACTAATATAAAGACCATGGCCGTCGAACACTCCATTGTCGACTGTCATGCTGGCTATATATGAGGACATTATTTTTTTCTGTCATCACTCATCCTTGTAACATGATCAGCCCAGAGAAGTTGGGACTGAATAACGAATGTCTCACCCTAAGGTATTCTATTGATAATTATAATTTGGGAATATAAATGAGATTTAAGGAAAAAAGTGACTCACTTATTTCCTATAAGTAATCAATAGAAACACCTTTAAATAAAGAATAATAGAGGTATAATTTATTTATAATAGGTAATATAGTTCGAAATATTTAATAATCTATGTGTTCTCCTTTATTTTGAATAACATTTTCAACCCTTTTTGGCATTGACTTGATTAGGTTCTGGCAAATCTCATCTCCAAGCATTGAATTCCATTCGGATATGAAATTCACAATCAAATCCTCTTTGTTGCTCAACTGCTTCCTCGAGAGCCTGTACTTTATAATGCTTCATAAGTTTTCTATGGGGTTGAGGTCAGGAGATTGGGGCGGCCATTTCATAACACTCATCTGCTTCTCATCAAAGTATTCCTTCATCAATTTTGATTTGTGACGGGGAGCATTATTCTGCATAAAAATGAGCTTAGTAGAGTCGATTTGCAGCCTTTCAGCAGAAGGGAGCAGACAAGACTAAAATTCTCTTGTACTGCTCGCTCCTGAGGGATTTTCATTAGGTTTTAAGAAACCAGTTCCATGAAAAGAAAAACATCCCCAGAACATTATACTGAACGGATGCTTGACAGTAGTTAGTGCTAAATTCAAAGATCTTTCAAAGCTTCTTCTTCGGATTTTAGATCGCCTATTCTTTGAATTTAGCTCAACTTTCGTTTCATCGGAGAAGAGAATATTCTTCCAGTGTTCTACGGTGGATTTTTTGTAATAACGAGCCCATTCAAGTTTCTTGGTTTTGTTGACTTTGCTTATTAGCGGCTTAAATCTTCCTGTACAGGTTTTATAGTCTTGTTCTGACAGCCACCGATTCACTGTTGAAGAGGCAAGACTTACACCTTGCTCTTCGCTTAGACTGGCTGCAATTTCTTAGCTAGTTATAGTCCTATTCTTCGCAACTTATCTCTTGATTACCCTGCCATTTCTATCATCAATCGTTTTCTTTCTTTCCCTTATTTCCTTCCTTGGAGCAGGAGTGGCATCATTATGTGCCCTAACCACTCGAAAGACAGTTGATTGTGTGGTTATAGCAATTTCTCTCGTAGATTTGCCTGCATTTGAGAGGGCAATGATAGATGCCTTAAGTGGTTCTGAGTGGTTATTTCAAACTGTTTTAGAGTGTATGAGACTTTCTGGAATATTATGGAATACTTTAGATTTAATTTAAGCCGTTCTAGACTTCTATAGAATATTGTTCTTAATGTATTGTAAAATAGTTTTCAATATTTTGTCAAAAGCTCTTTAAATTTACCAGTTTAATCATTAGAATGCGATATCTGAGTCACTTTTTTTTTGCACAGAGTGTATTGTTTCCTGAATATCATTTATATCCAAATTTATAATTATCAATAGAATACCTTAGGGTTAATAAACTTTTTTCCTCGGTGGTCGGGAAGGTGTCCTTATATTAGTAAGATTAAAAATAATTCTAACCCCCAAAACAATAGACAAAAAATAGTTTTAGTAAAAAAAAAAAAAATCAGTTGAGTCACTTTTATCGAACAGCACTGCATAATGAAGAATAATGGCTTGTTGAATTTGAAGTTCACAGGAGATATTGAAGGTAGGAGTGATGGAGAAAAACAGCTCATAACCTATATACCAAGAGTGAGTAAAGAACATGTATTAGGAAAGATAACAAAAATATAAAAAACTTAATAAGATTAAATAGGACTGGAAATTGTGGAGAGCCATGAACCCCAAGTACTAAAAAGGACAAAGTACATAGAAAAATAGACAACACGAAATTCCATTAGATTTTTCTTTTAAATTAATATTAGGTTGGTGCAAAAATAATGACGTAATAATGTCGTTTTCTGACGTATTTTTTGACGTCAAAAACGACATTATTACGTCATTATTTTTGCACCAACCTAATACATTTGTTTGATTCATACTGTAACAGTTTCACGTCATAATATTTTAACGAGTGCATGATCGTGAAGCGTCAATTCATCCTCACTAAGCCTTGCTAGATATGAATACAAAAGTAATATTATTTGATAACACTGAATGCGAGCTGAATGTATAGACATAAGGTATACTGTGTGAATTTCATATATTCTCCTTGAACCACTGGTCGTACTCCGAATTATAAAAACCTATGTTATGTTTACAAATATCGATTCACGAATACTTCCTAAGAAAAAAACTGGCGGTAATTTCCTTTAAAATTATGAGAATATATAGCAAAGGTATTTGCAATTGACAATTATCAATATGAACAAAAATTCTACAAAATATAGATAAAATTTTTTACCACCCAGTTGATTGTAACGTCTTCCCATTTTCCAGTATCTCCGGCAAGACATCTAATAATAATAGATTGTGAAACGCTCCGTAATTATCAATACCTTGATAGAAAACACTCTCTGCTGTTTTCGCCCATGTCTTCTTTATTATTATTATTATTATTATTATTATTATTATTATTATTATTATTATTATTAATATCACCATCATCATCATCATCATTATTATTATTATTATCATTATTATTATTATTATCATTATTATCATCATCATCATCATCATCATCATTATCATTATTATTATTAATATCATCATCATCATCATCATCATCATTATTATTATCATTATTATTATTATTAATATCATAATCATCATCATCATTATCATTATTATTATTATCATTATTATTATTATTATTATTATTATTATTATTATTATTAATATCACCATCATCATCATCATCATCATTATTATTATTATTATCATTATTCTTATTATTATCATTATTATTATTATTATTATTATTATTAATATCATCATTATCATCATCATCATCATCATTATTATTATTATTATTATTAATATCATCATCATCATCATCATTATTATTATCATTATTATTATTATTAATATCATAATCATCATCATTATTATTATTATCATTATCATTATTATTAATATTAATATCATCATCATCATTATCATTATTATTATTTTATTAATATCATCATCATCATCATTATTATTATTATCATTATTATTATTATTAATATCATCATCGTCATCATCATCATCATCATCATCATCATCATCATCATTATTATTATTATTATTATTATTAATATCATCATCATCACCATCATCATTATTATTATTATCATTATTATTATTATTATTATTATTATTATTATTATTATTATTATTATTAATATCATCGTCATCATTTATTATTATTATCATCATCGTCATCATCATCATCATCATTATTATTATCATTATTATTATTATTATCATCATCATCATCATCATCATCATTATTATTATTATTATCATCATCATTATTATTATTATTATTATTATTATTATTATCATTAATGTTCGCTTTACTGTAAACTGATGGCGACATCATGACAGACCACGCAGCATAGCGAAGGGCGTTGTCCGCTGGGACTTACAATCGATCAATCTGGCATTGGAAGATGAGCGGTGGAGGGACAAGATGGACCTCTTGTTATCAACGTCTTTATATCTTAACTTTTAACAGCAATATTAACATTGATATTCAGTAACAATTACCAGATTCATTTCAATTCATTTATTAACTTTGTCTAATTTTTCAAGTTTGAAATTACAGCAGATTTTATTAATTCTGAGATTATATATTTTATGTGATCTCCCTTTCCGTATCACTTATAACGTCAGGTTACAAGTATTCTACAAATGAATATCAAGAAAGTCTTACGTCTCTTCCATTTAATTCTTTTCAAGGAAACAGCATCATAAAGCGAGAAAATAATTAGATTTATAGAATGCAAAAGAGCATTATCTTGCATGAATACAGGGTGCACCATTTCTTAAGTAAACTTTTAGTGAGTTATATAAGATGACCTAATTAGAGCATTACAATGTATGATTCCATTCTGGTACACGAAAGAAAAATACATCTCATGGTCGAAGGTGTAACTGCCAATATTATTTACTCATAAAAATTAGCCTTATTGATTGTTTCTACCTGAATATTATTGGCAGGTGGCTCTATCTGAGTTACGCTGAGACAATGCAAATAACTTCACATCGTCTACGACAATGTTTTTTTTTTTTCGATTGTTATGAGGGAAGCAAGAAATTGTTTGGGTATCCCGCCGGTTAGAAGTGTGTGTTAGAGTATAATTCCTGGTTGTATCTACCTCTTTTAAAAGCAAAACGATGCACGGTGTAACCCGGATATAAGAGACCCGGATATAAGAGAAACCCGGATATAAGAGAGATTGTCTCTGGTCCCAAATTAGAGTCATACTTACCTAAACAAAATAGACCAAACCCGTATATAAGAGAAACCCGGATATAAGAGAGATTGCATCTCGTTCCAAATTAGAGCCATACTTACCTAAACAAAATAGACCAAACCCGGATATAAGAGAAACCCTGATATAAGGGAGATTGTCTCTGGTCCCACATTAGAGCCATACTTACCTAAACAAAATAGACCAAACCCCCGATATAAGAGAAACTCTGATATAAGAGAGATTGTCTCTGGTCCTAAATTAGAGCCATACTTACCTAAACAAAAGAGACCATACCCGGATATAAGAGACTTCTTCTCCGGTTCCGACATTCCGTATATGATTCCCGTTGATATTTCAGATTATCCTTTCACATATTCAATGTTCCTTGGATATTTCCCTGGATTTTCTCAATATTCACTCTGATGTTATTCTTTATGGTAGTAGGGAGATGGATTTCGAGTTGTTTTCCTAACCCAAAATATTATTGAGCAACTCTTTCATTTCATCTGGTATACACATGAATTATGAGGTCCAAATCTATCATGATATTAAGATTCGGATATAGGACATATAAAAAAGCGATTAATTAATAGCGGGATTCGTTCTAAAGAAAAAAATAATCAGTGCAGTCCTCTTGACTTGAGTTTTATCATACAGACGAAAATGGAAAACAAACTGAGAAAATGAAGATAATAGCAACCACAAAATTGCAAATATTTTGAAGCTTGTACAAATTTAAATCTCAGGGAGACACCATATACAAAATAAAAAAATTCGCGAAATGAAAAAGAATATTCTGAAGATGGATTATGGAATCAATTCTACTAGTGTGATAACAAGACTAACTCTCATAAAATTAATCTGTGTCGAGATGATTCAATGGAGATACTCTACCCACAACATGCGGAACAATTTAAGTAATGATTCTCTATTACTATATTTTGCATCAAGTTTGTAACCTTAAATGTAAACTAAATCGTTTTTTAGTTTGCTCATTGTGTCCCATCACAACTCCTAACTTACGTATGTACTGCGTCGAAGATGTATTCGTCCCACTCTCTTCGTAACGTTCCCATGAATTCCAATAACCACTTCGGATCTTAAGGATAAGGATCTTCTCTCCTTTCAGGTTCCGTTAACCTTCATCGTGGTTTACATTCCCATTACTTGTCGTTAACAGAATTATTCCGAAGAGCCATCATCTCTATTGGTTTAAGTCTAATCTTCATCATTTAGTAAAATTGACAAGCATTAACGGAGAGATAAGAGAAATGATATGACGTAGCAATCCAGTACTTTGTTTCTAAAGAAATATTCCTGATTCTTAATAGTCTCTTTTGGAAAAGAATCGTTCGTTATTCCAATGCAATAGGGTGTGTGTATTTCATTTCATTCCAAATTATAATTTTATTTGGATATGTTTTCTTCTTTTGTCCTAAACTAAATGTTTCATTCATTTTTTTTTTTGCCCTTGTACTCCTCTTGAATCTAGTCCAACCGCTGTAGAAATCTCTACTGAACATTCATTGACGTTATTGAAGTCTCGAGGCACTTTTCTCGTTATGGACTTACACATTCTTTGTCATCATTAGCATTATTTTGCATTATTATATCTTCATGTTCATCAATTAGTAAATTTGTGAAGCATTCCCGGAGAGATAACAGAAATAATATGACGTAGCAATACAGTACTTTATATTTGTTTCTAAAGAAATTAATAGTTTCCCTTGGGAAGAATTGTTCGCTATTCCAAAGTTCTTTCGGGTGTCTGTATTTCATCTTATTCAAAATTCTTATTTTTTATTTGGATCTGTTTTCTTTTGTCTTAAATTAAATATTTCATTCATTTTGTTTTCATTACCATCCTTTTCAGTCTAATCTGATCGCTGTAGTAAACTCTACCTGAACAAGCATAGAAGCTATGATGTCCAGTGTCAATTTTCTGATTGTTTACACGAAAATTCCTTGTAATTATCATTATCCTTCCGTAGAGACATTATCCCTGTTGCTTTAATCTCGTCTCTATCAGTTAGAAAATGGTCAGGCATATGTTGAGAGTTAATTCAACTGATAAGACGTAGAAATCCAAATCCATTTCTTTCTAAATAAATATTCCTGACCTTTATACTTTCTTTTGGGATGTCTCGTCCGGAATTCCATTGCATGTTAGCCTGTCTGTATTTCATTTCATTCAAAATATAAATTGATTTGTATATAATTCTTTTTTTCATGATCTAAATGTTTCACTGACTTTCTATACATAACCATGCACTTGAGGCTAGTTTGACAGCTGTAGAAGACTATCTGAGTTTGCATAGACGCTGCTGATGTCTAGCGGCAGTTTTCTCATTGTTTACGTGCACATTCCTTTCCATTATCAGCACCATTCCTTTGAACCATTATCTCTGTTAACTCGTTTTCATAAGTTATTAAAACCGTCAATCTTTCAACGAGAGATAAGAGAACATTTATTTGTTTTTAACAATTAATAATATTGCTCATTCTTTATAGTTATCTTGTGTCTGTGTGTGTGTGTGGTTAGAGGGTCACTCGCTATTCAAATGCGCCTTAGTGCGTCTGTATTTCATAATACATAATCTTATTTGGGTATTTGTTTTTTCCTTTTGATATCTTTTTGATTTCTTTTTCCTTTGATCTAAATTAAATATCTCATTTATGTTGCCATAACCATCTTTTTGTTGCTAGTCTGACTGCTTTAAAAGAACCTACCTCAAATTGCATTGACGATATTGATAGTTAATGGCATTTTCTCGTTGTTTACTTGCATATTCCTTGTCATCATCAGCATCCTTTCGTAGATCCATCATATCTGTTAGCTTACGTCTCATCTTCATCAGGTGGTAGAACTGTCAATCATTCACGGAGCAGTAAGTATAGTGATATGGCGTATCAATCCAGTACTTTTTAATTGTTTCTAAAGAAATATTCCGCATTCTTAATAGTTTCTCTTCGGAAGAATCCTTTGCTATTCCAATGCAACTTAGGTGTATTCAAAATTATTTGGATATGTTTCCTTCTTTTTTTCTTAAACTAATTGTTTCATTCATTTTCTTGTCATTACCATCATGTTGAACTTAATCTAACCTCTGTAGAAACTCTACATGGATTCGCATAAACGCTTGCAATGTCTAGTGGCATTTCGTCGTTGTTTACAGGCACATTGCTTGCCATTACCAGCATCCTGCCGTAGAGCCATTATCCCTGTTTTCTTGAGTCTCATCTTCATCAGTTATTAAAATATTTAATCCCACATAGAATGATAATAAAACTGATATGACGAAGAAATCCAGTAGAAATATTTATGATTCTTAATAGTTTCTCTTTGAAGGAACCATTTGCTATTCCAATACATCTAAGGATGTCTGTTTCTTATTTTAATTAAAATAGTAATTTTATTTGCTGATGTTTTCTTCTTTTGCCCTAAACTAAATCTTGCATTCATTTTGTTGAGATTAGCATTCTCTTGGGGCTAGTCTGACCGCTGTAGAAAATTCTACCTGAACAAGAATAGGCGCTTTTGATGTCCGATGGCACATTCCTTTTCATCATCACAATATATTCGGAGAATATATATTATCTGTTGACTTAAGTCTCGTATTCAACAGTAAGTAAAATTGTCAAGTATTCAATGATATATAAGAGAACCTATATGACTTAAATATCCAGTACATTTTTTTTCTAATGTAATATACCTGACGCTTAATAGATTCTTTTGAGAAGAAACATTCGCTATTCCAATGCTTTTTAGTGTGTCTGTAATTTATTTTATTCAAAATTAGAATTTTATTTAGATATATTTTCTTCTTCTCTCTTAAACTAAATGTTTCATTCATATTGTTGCCTTTACCAACCTCTTCAAGCTAGTTTGACCGCTGTAGAAAACCCTTCCTGAACATGCACAGATGCTGTTGATATCTAGGGGCATTTTCTTCTTTGTTTACCTGCACATTCCCTTTCATCATTCTTTCGTCGAGCCATTATCTCTGTTGGCTTAAGTTAGTGAAATTGTCAGCCATTTACTGAGTGTTAAGTGAAATGATATGACGTATCAATCCAGTACATTTTATTTGTTTCTAATGAAATATTCCTGACTCTTAACAGTTTCTATTGGTAGGAATCGTTCGCTGTTTCAATGGTCATTAGTGTGTCTATATTTCATTTTATTCAAAATTATGATCGTATTTGGCTATGTTTTCTTCTTTTGTCATAAACTATATATTTCATTCATTTTGTTGTCTTTACCATTCTCCTGGGGCTAGTCTGAACCCTGTAGGATATTTTACCTGAAAATGCTGATGTTCTGATTTTAATCAGAATTGTAATTTTATTTGCCTATGTTTTCTTCTTTTGTTCTAAACTAAATGTTTCATTCATTTTGTTAATATTAGCATTATCTTGGGCCTAGTCTGACCGCTGTAGAAAACTTTACCTGAACAAGTATATTATTATACTTCATTATCTTACTCAATATAATTTTATATTATTATAAGATATTTCATTATCTTACTCAATATAATTTTTTACAGCATCTGCTTCCAATACGATTTTTTGAATCAGAGATATTGCAGTTAATATTAATTATATTACTCATTATCTTACTCAATATAATTTTATATTATTATAAGTTATTTCATTATCTTACTCAATATAATCTTTACAGAATCTGCTTCCAATACGATTTTTTGAATCAGAGATATTGCAGTTAATATTAATTATATTACTCATTATCTTACTTAATTATTATAAGATATTTCATTATCTTACTCAATATAATTTTAATTCTACGATGTATTTGGTAGACGATTTTTTTTTTTGCACATACAGGTTGATATTTTAGAGCTAAAATTAAAATATTACTCTTTATCTTAATCAATATAATTTTTACAGCGTCTGCTTCCAATACGATGCTTTTGATGTTTAGTGTCACTTTCTTCGTTGTTTATACACACAGTCCTTGTCATTTTCAGCATTCTTCCGTACAGCCATTATCTCTGTTTTCTTAAATCTAATCTTCTTCGTTTAGTAAAAGTGTCAAGCATTCACTGAATGATAAGCGAGCCGGTATAACGTTTCAATCCAGTAGTTTAAGTTTGTTTCTAAAAATATATTCCTGACCATAATATTTTCTCTTGGAAGGAACCGTTCGCTATTGCAATGCTCGTAAGTGTGTCTATATTTCATTTTATTCAAAATTATAATTTTATTTGGATATTTTCTTCTTTTGTCGTAAACTAAATATTTTATGAATTTTTTGGTTGCCATTACCATCACCTTGAGGCTAATCTGACCATTGTAGAAAACATACATATATGTGTTTCTCTCAATTACGCTTATCAGTGTTAAACATATTCTTATATTCCTTAATCATAGAAATAGTCGTTATTATTTATTAGGTTGGTGCAAAAATAATGTCGTTTTCTCACATATGTTACTATGTGAGAAAACGACATTATTTTTGCATCAACCTAATACTTTTACTCGGTAAATTGTCCGAATTCAGTATACTTCACTTTTTATGGCATATACGTAACTGAAATTAATGCGGAATGCTAATACGTCTGAATACCCAGGCATGTTCTGTGTCGCGGAAATTTTAATTCTACGATGTATTTGGTAGACAGATTTTTTGTACATACAGGTTGATATTTTACAGCTAAAATTAAAATATTACTTATTATCTTAATATAATTATTTATAGCGTCTGCATCCAATACGATTTTTTGAATCAGAGATATTGCAGTTAAACTTATTGAAAAGCTTAAGGTCGAATAGGCTTTGAATTTATTTAAACCCAAATAAGGTGAATAGCTTATGATTTACCAGAAAAATGTATATACTTATCGCTTCTGAATTCTTTGCAACAACATTTGAATATTCTTGTTAAAACTTGTTAATTTACTTCATTTTTGATATTTTTTTCACATCTAATTTTATATTTGATGAAACATTCAGAACCAAAACGAATTAGCATATGAACAATATTTTTTGATTATACGGGCATTGTAGAAACAAATTTTTAATATGCTGTTAAATTATGTATTGAAAAATAATCACATTGAAATAATCAAAGTATGTTGGTATAAAACATATGTCATATTTTAATGTGCAAGTTATTGTTTTAACAGAAAGACTGGGAATAAGACAACAATAAATGAAAAATCTTCATTATAAAATTTCATTTATATTAGGAACCACTAAAAAACAAATCCTAACCATTAAAATTATATTTAAGAATGAAATACATTTTTCAAGCTCCTATTTTTAGTTCTAATTTTAACCTATTAGGTTGGTGCAAAAATAACGTCGTTTTTCTTTTGAAGTTGAAAGTCAAAAAACGACATTATTTTTGCACCAACCTAATAATAGGTTAGATATAATATTTCCAAAATGCAAGATACTTTGCTGTATTTGAAAGACTAATGTATATCGATCGGGGTGAGTAGTTTTCATTTGCTAAAATACCTTTCCGTCATTCATCGCAGTGTAATTCTATTTCTTAAAAGAATCTTACGAAATAAAATGTACTTTTCGGAAAATTTATTTGAGGAATATTATCTGATTTAAAGTATGATTAATCTGATGAGAAACAAATATTATTTACTTTATGTATTAAGTTGGTGCAAAAATAATATCGTTTTTGACGTATTTTTTAACGTCAAAAAACGATATTATTTTTGCACCAACCTAATATAAATATCACAATAATGATTTTTTTTAAATCGAGTGTAACTGTGTTTTTAACAGACCGTAACTGTTTCCCCGTATGACATATCTAGTGTTGTTCTACGGAGACTTTTCTTCTATGAAAGCACATTGTTATATAATTTTTAAGTCCTCAGTATTCTTTAAAAAATAGGAAAATATTCTCCATAATCTAATGTTCTCTTCAATTTTAGAAATGATGGCATTAAATTTAGTATCGTTATCGCTCTTTTTTTCTGATAAAGTCGTATATACTCGCCCGTACTTACAAATATTGGCACGTTTATATACACAGAAAAATATTCAAAATTATTTTAAAAGAATTAATGTTTGATGATTTCTATTAAGTTTTTTTTTCCATTTATAATTATGAAATATATTTTTCGCTTATTAGTAATAACAACTAAATGACTGTTACAGTTTTAGAAGATTAAAAACTTAATAATTTTTTCTAATATAATTTTTTTTTTAATGCAAGAAATTCTTGTAATTATACATCAAACTTTTTTTAGAGGTATTAGGTTATCATTTTGGCAAACAACGTTTTTCTTGTCTCCAGTTTTCTCTTATTCCGTGCGGAGATAGTCCAGAATTTACTTCTATATAAGAGGATATATATAATATGGTATTCTTTTATTTTTGTTCATAACGATTTTTATATTACTTAAGATGTTGCTTAGCTTTTAAAATGCCTTTTTCGCTAGTCGAATGAGTGTTTGGGTTAAAGTGTCACACTTTCCAACCTGTTATAACACTTCTCAGATATTGACATGTCTGCGCTGGTTTGATGTTGATATTTTCA
>OZ010615.1:11803559-11831059 GCA_963932145.1 Acanthosepion lycidas | reverse complement strand
GCAAAGGAAGAATTTCAGCACATACTGCAGCTAGTTTGCAGTATTTACTGAACACAAGCCACTCACTTATACCCTTTACAGCAAGCTTGACAAATATTCGCCACGTTGAACAAGACTTTTCGACTACATTTCAAAATTTATTTCAGACCTACAGGAAAATAAGTGAAGAATATATTGTTGCAGATGCACTTCCCCGTATTTCTATATCTTCAGTAAATACGGAAAGTTTAAGCTACAAGTCTATCGCCGAGCAACAAAAATGATACTTCACTGCAACTTTCGGACATTCGACTTTTATGTGACATGAAAAAGGTTACCCTTGAACATATATATATATATATATATATATATATATATATATATATATATATATATATATATATATATATATATATATATATATATATATACGTCAATCGTTACGTTTCAATCACCTTCATGGTTTATCACATACTGACACAAATCAAAGTAAACCAACAGACAACTTGCCTTCACCTAAAACTTTAATACAACAGTAACATCACAAAGAGGTCGCAGTGTACACTGGAGACGACATTTACAGATATATATAAGAAATCAGATTTTATAAGAAAATCTTTTTCAATCTGACGGGGAGTAATATTGGATTATCGCCCCCTGGTTAATAAAATCTCACTGCGAGATTTTGGAATATTCGCCGCCTGTCGATTTACAGGTGGCGCAAGAATCGAAAGCCTTAATCTCTTTCTTGTCGAATTTTAAAAAAGGCAAAATGTGGGTAATCAACTACGGACACTTAAAGCTTCTTTATATATATATATATATATATATATATATATATATATATATATATATATATATAAGCTCATAAGCTCCTGAAAAAAATAATTTCAGTTGAGCTCTCTGGGGAGGAGGTGTGAGTTTGTAAACAGTGACTATTATAGTTGATATACGGAGACTCTTCTGCAAAAGCGAATTGAGTCACTGTCGGTCACCGTGTGTGTTTATCTAAAAATAAATACGCTAAAATTCACCTTCATCCTTGACGTGCGCCGACGGCTTAGTGGTAGAATCTGCGAATGACGCCAATTCAGCCGGAGTTCGGTCCTAGCTAAAGGCAACCGGATGTCTCGCCACACTGAAGAGCTGCTAAACAGTCTGTCTGTGGATGACTTTTCATATATATATATATATGTTTGTGCTTATTTATAGTTCTTTTACAGATATAGTTTAGTTACATCAGAATGTTATAATTACACATACACACACACTGAAATACATGCGTGTTTCGTAAATCATCAGCTCGAATAACAGAATTCCGCGCCCCAAAATAAGGTTTTGTAAATATCTTAATAAAACTGATATCCTGAATGTGCAATTTACGTGAAAGCTGTAACCCACAAATCTCTGTATAACCGGCAAATACTAGCTACATCATCTGCATAATACCACTTATATTTTGCAAAAAGCGAATCGGATTATAATATAACATGATGTAAAGGCGACAAGCATCTTGCAGCTGGAATTTTTATCATAATCGCAACCCATACTAATACTTCAAATGTTATCAATAATCGTTATAATTGTATCATGATCCTAACATATATTAAGCGCCAATATCTTCTATCAAAATTGAAATTGGAATGTGACACAGGAAAAACACTCATATAAATGCTACCTGCCTGTATTCCATTAGTAATCTGGTCATGTATTTGATAATGTCCAATAAAATACAGAACAGATATGAAGATCATAACTTTGGAAAGCATTTAAACGTTTAAGTGAATAATTTTTATGTTACAGTTAAAAAAATTAGTTGTTTTTTCATTCTATTTTTTCTGTTGTTTCAAAATTTTAAATGAAAGCGCAATCTTCCTATCAGTTTTATCTCTGATAGCCGTTTTTTTTTCATTTCAGATATCTTCAGAATATTTTCCTTTCGAGAAAATGAATATTCTTTGAAATTCAAGATATTTCATTGAACGTTAATACACCCACTTTACGCAGAGATTAATTAAATTCCAGAGAATACAAAGTCTACTTGGATTATTGCGCAGTATTTCAGCTCTTTCTAAATTGACAAAACTTTAATTAAATTCCGAGACAAAGAGAAATTCTAATATTACCATTTTATACAACGGTTATCATATGCATATAAGAACGGACCTGAAATTAAATGTCTATCAATCTCTGAAAGCTTAATCATTTTTAGACAGTTTATAATCGCATATAATATTATACATGTACAAAATAATACAATATTGTTATCCTGTCTTTGATTACAAAGAAAAATACGTAACTTTTTGAATTTATTTAACATTCTAATAAATTGAACAATGGTATCAGATACTCATTCAATGTTTGCAAACCACTGCTCAAATTGTCGCGTTATTTGGATCATTTGTGCAAACCAAGAGAAGGACAGATAATTGCATCTTTACATTGTGAGCATCATTTTTCGAATTATTTTGTAAGGATCAGGTAAACACTACGAGTTAGATTAAAGTATCTTAGACAGCTGAAACTGTAAAAAGCTAATATAGACGAATAAAAATACCTTATCTATCGCAGGCTTTCCGTATCAATGTATTTGTTGGTCCAATAAGTATAAGCTAAATAGAAAAATCGTAAGCTAAATGTGATTCTTAATGAAACACCTAGACTTACAAATTATTAAAACCTTAAAAACTATATTGATATAAATTTATTAGACGGGAAAACATACTGATAAAGTTTTTCCCGCATAATATTTTAACTGTTAATAAAAGAATGAGAAATGGTAATCTTAATGGCATATCAGATGTTACATTATAAGTAAATAGGCGGCATTCATTGAACAAGCAGCCACTGCTGCTGTCAAACTTGAATTTCGAACTGAACACTTTATTTCGGTAGTTTGTTCTAGTTCCGCATGACATGCCTCTTCTGGATATCTCAGTCATCTCCCTTTAATTCAACTGTCCAAATGTTTATTCACCACTCCTGTAGCCAGATATTCAACTCATTTGTTTCGGTATCTAGCCACCCCCACCAGGAGGGTTGCATATGGCACAAGGCCGAGTTTAACGTGGGTTTTACGTGCCCGTAGGCTCGGCCAAAAAAGGGGATGGCTAGATATCGAATTTCCAAGTTAAATAAAGTGTATATTTGTAGCTATAATTAAGACTAATAGAATTAATTACTTATAAGGCATTAGTCAGTTCTTCATCTTAGTTTGTGCTGGTGGACTAATATTAGCGGTTTCGCTTGAATTCTGGAAAAATAAGCTTTTTAACATTTTGTGACCTTGATTGGGTTAAAGAAAAAATGTTTGAATTATATATATATATATATATATATATATATATATATATATATATATATCTGTGTGCGCAAACGCGTGTGTATGTGCGTTCTTTTCCCCATACTGAAATACCGTATTTTAAAACCCAATACATTTGATTAAAATTGACATGAATGTATAATACACGCTAATGGTGACTCTTAGATTAAAGCACGTAAAGTACTTAAACGAATGAATATTCCTCGTCATATCAATTTCCATGCAAACAGATATTGATTAGCGATAGTTTGACGACGTTTCCCCGGTGAGAAAGGGTTTCAGAGTAGAAAATATTTCATCACGTAGAAGGTAGCAGACACACTTATAAAGGCTGGAAAGATTGATTTGGGCAACTCCAGACTTGTTATAGCAGTAATACTCCATAACTGGTATGAATTGGATTTTCTAAGGAGAGAGCATTTCAGGAGACGTTAAGAACTTTTCGAATCGGTATAGGGAATTGACCATTTTTGATTTCAACTGCACAAAGCGTAAGCGCGTACATGATCGTATATTTTTGTCATCCAATGCCGTCAACTACTATTTTGTCATGTTATTCTGATTATTATTTCTTACTTTTCCTTACCTTTTTTCATCAAAGACGCTGTTGCATTTTGCTTCCTTACTTCCTCACTAGTTTATTATTCTTTCATATATATAACCACGTTCATATCTTAATAGACTGCATTGTCATTTATTTTCTCATTTCTTTTCCACTCCAAAGATATTCCTTTTTCTCATCGTCTTCCCGTTGTGTCATCTGGTTCATTCGTTTCTTTGAAGATATAAGCTGTTAATATTTGCCGACCAGCATTTACTTCGGTTTGCTAACAACAGAAACAAAAATACAGAAGATGAATTATAGAAGAAATAGCTCGCAGGTAAAACGCAACCCGTATAATAATAAAAAAAAAACAAGTGTGAAGAGATGTAAATAGGGACATTTTTCGCCATGTTCTATATACACTAATTGGTCAAAAATTATGTGGTGCGTCTTGCATTGTTCCTGACGGATTCCAAAGACATCGACAGTGTATCGACTCCATATGTAGTCGGAAATATATAAATTGAACCATAACATCTAGAGAGCTGTTAACAGCTCTTTATTAATTTAAGTACAAGATCTAGTTTGTGAATAGACCAAATCACCATGTCACATAAATCTTCAATAAGGCTCATTTCGTCCATTTTTATTTGGCCACATCATTTGGATGACGTCATCAGAATCCTCCAAAAACTAACGTTTGGGAAATTTAATGCGATGAGATCGTGAATTATACTACCTCAAAAAGAAATTTTTGTTAAGGTATGTTTAATATATGAAAACGGTTACCATGGAGTTACGACCTACCTTAACACCGAAATAACAGTGATTTAATAGAACATACCACGTCTCGCGATACCACATAATTCGCTTAATTCTGGTGATCTCAACACTATTCTTATCAATGTTAGCCACATGAGAAATAACACCCAATTATCTCCAGAGAAAAGTTGCCTCATGCGTACGCACCAGAACAGACACGAACATAAAGCTAACCAAAAACTTGCCAAAACATTGCCAGTGTCCGCATTAGAAAAAGTTTTGCTGAAAAATTATTTCTATACAGGTGTAGCAGAACTCGAACGACACCATATATTCTATGCCTAATCTATAAGCTATGTTATTGAATTTTAGCCTATTCAACGTTAATCTATAAAAGACAGACAAATCATAGTTATCGATGCATTTCGGTGCTCACACACACACATATATATATATATATATATATATATATATATATATATATATATATATATGTGTGTGTGTGTGAGCATATATAGAAAATAGGAAAAAACTGGTTAGGTAAACAATCCAAATTTCTTTAGTATTTTTGTTATTTTTAAAAAATAGTGCTCGATACAAAAGTAGAGCATACATATTTATTTATTTAAAAATATGATTCCAGATATTTTAAATAAATAATTTTACATACTACACATTATTAAGCTTCTAAACAATAAAAACCTATTAAACAAGCGGCAAGAATTAACGGTTTTCTGCCGATACAACCGAACTTACGCTCTGAATAACTAGCTAAAAACACGCATACAAATAATAAATTTTAAAATCCATAGCCCATATACATAGTTTTAATAACCTACAAAAATTGATAACCCTTTATGAAGTCGTCAAATAACAAACGTTACGGCCTTTTCATATACACAAATCCCTTTCATAAAGAGATATAATAAAAGTATAAAATAAAAATAAATAAATAAATCTCCGTAGACGCTCAAGCCAGACTATGCGAAAACTTCTTCCGTCATAAATTTAGCCACCCCCACCTTACCGTGACCCGGCATCTATGAAAGTAACTCTATACTGATACAAATTATTAACACCCCACCCCTGCCGATTCTAAACAATCTGCCCTTGATGTTACCATGGACATTTTTGATTTCAATTCTGACCATACTATTAAAACTCAGAAATAAGTCAGAAATAAGTCATTCCCAAAAGATTTCGCTTGAAGATGGAACAGAGCCTACTTTAACTCAAGTTAATTCAAATATTATTTTGAAGTTTTCGGCTCTTGTTTTGAAACATGAGACCTCTTATGTAGCGAGTTGGAATCATATTTTTAAATAAATAATTATATATATATATATATATATATATATATATATATATATATATATATATATATATATAGCGGAATTCTCTCTGGCGTAAATCTGAAGCTGATCAGTCGTCAATATCGAGAGATGGTAGTTTAATGGAGCGTAATATATCGGAGCAAAATATTCTTGACCATGGCACTTACTTGGGAAATGATCAAACGTCAGTGCCCAATACGACATTCGCCGCAAAGGGAAATGAAACTGAAAGTATAGGTTCTAAAAGCAACATAATACTTCCAAATTGGTTCCATTTCAGAGATTTATGCGAACAAAACAGTCCCGAATCACAAAACTTCCGTTTCTTGAGCCTTAAATGCCGATCTGCTCGCAGAACATTATTTCACCTTACGTCTAAAGTTAATAGATATTAAATAGAGTTCCATTTGTCCTTCGTGTTCGCCAAACACTTTGTTTCGGTCAGTGATTCCGGAAGTTGAGTGTTCCGTAAACCAAATCTAGATGCGTTGAGTCTGGAGCCATGGAAACACCAGAGATCAATGTGTTTGGGTTTCTTTGCTCTGGTTTCTTTGGTATGATCTTGGACTACAGAATGTTAGTTTTCATTTAGACTTTTTTACCGTTTCTTTAATCGACATTGACGCCAACTGCCATGTAGAACCTCTTCGACCAGCTGGCACCACAAAATATCTTGAAAATATCTTATAACTAAACGATAATATTACTTTGCAGGTGGACCATTTTAACGAATTGTATACACAAGTGTAGAGTTCTTTTCGTTATGGTATTTTTATGAAGATATTATAAGACTAAATCGTCTGTATTGTTCACGATATTCAGTATAATTGAAGCGGACATCTCCCAAAAGACCTAGCACTGTTGCTCACATCTTGTCCTTAAATATCTTCAGGGAATTTTTAACACTTTTGGGCACATTTGGAAACTAGCTAGTGTTAAATTTGACTTTTCATGAGACCCTCATTCTGCACACCGAATCTGAATGTGATAGCTTCAGAAGTTACATAGGCTATGCTCCTATCACCGAATTCTTCAAATTTGAGTTTTTGGAATGGATGCTTTCTGGCATGGAAAAATTTATCTTCAGAAAGAAATATTACCATAAGCCGAATAACACGCTTTGGACCCATCCAGAATGTGCAGCAACCATTTCTCCCTTAACCCCTATTGTAGCGGATGTTATTTTTCCTTATATGAATGGTGTTAAAGTGAAACTACTTACAATCATTGCCAGAGAGTTCTAGAAAATGAAAATAATAGCTAGTAGTACAGGTCAACTTTGAAATCAAAAGACTTGGTTCCCTGTAAAATAGCAAACAAAAGAGGCAGAACATCACTGCATGCTATCACAAATGACTTTGACGTCATCTAAACTTCAACAAATAAAGCTAAGCTCTTCATAAGCGTTCTTGCTTCTAACTGCATGTTAAATTAAAATAGCCATCCTCTACCCGTGTTTCTCAATCAAACTTTCTATTTCTACCACGATCAGAGATTTTCCATAAAAATGTTAACCCTAAGTAGGTTCCAAACACTGACAAAATCTTAGATATTTTTCTTAAGACTCATAGTTATCTCTAATCTTGGTAGAATTGCTTAACCGCTATCTGAAAGAGGAACAGTTGACATCTTCCCGAAAGCTCAAGTGGAAATCTTACTTATTATAAAACCCAGGTTGTGTGTGTGTGTGTGTGTGTGTGTGTGTGTGTGTGTCTGTACGTTTATATATTGGATCGGATTTCCTACATTTTTTAACCGATTTCAACAAAACTTCATAGGACTACGTAAAATTACCTTGCGGTGGTTTTGACAGTTCCAAAAATTGGAAAAACACAATTGTTTTTGCACAAAATCTATTTGAAAACACGATTAAGTGGCATTAATTAAAGGGAGACAACTCATATCGAGTTATACTTATAAAACCCAGGTTTTTTGTGAATGTGTGTCTTTGTTCGTTTATATATGGGATCGGATTTCCTATATTTTTCAACCGATTTCAACAAAACTTCACTTTTTTGGTGGTGGGGGGGCAGGTAGTGTTTCTTGCACATTTTTTTTTCTTTATTTTTACATTCAGAATGCTTTAAAAATTCCATTTACCAGACAATTGTTTATAATAAAATTCTATTCAATCGGTAGACTCATAACGATTGAAAACAATGTTTTTGTTTGAGTTTAGGTTTGGGGTGACCAATTTGTAAAAAAAAAAAAAAATAATAATAATAATAATAATAATTAAGTCATGCGTGGCCGTCAACCTTAAACAATAATCTTTGTCAATTTTATTTTTCAGTCTTTATGATGGTCGATACTTGATCTATCTCTTACCGTTACATCCCCGGGCAACACCGGGCTCTACTGCTAGTCATATATACGAGGCATCTTTAAAGACGATGGACATTGTGCGTTTCCTCGTACTGCTCTGTTAATTGCTGAATTCACTTATGCCCTATCATTATAAGAGGCATAGGCCGAAAATGGTGTACTAGTGCTAGAGCTGCCGTAATCTAACCTTCTAATTTTGAGGGAGTTCAAAAACGTCTATTGGGCTTTGTGGGTAATTAAATATTGTCTAACCTACGACTATTTCCCATAGACAAAATGTCGTGAGATTTTCTCTACGCTATCACTATTTTCTTTGTTCACTATTTGAAGTCCCCAGGCTTAAGAGGCTCTCCTGGGATCAATCGTTCCCATGCATTTTATATTCTATTAGTAAAAAGTAAGTTTCACTTCGACAGCGTCTTTCCAAGTAAAGCTGCTTTGTGGAAAGTGCCCATGCTTTCACGACCGTTTCAAATCTTTCCTCTTAAACAGCATTTATCTCTTAGCCATATAACATATTTAATTAACCATCCACTTTGAGTGGCTCTTGGGACCTGAGATGTATGAACATTAAAAATATATTGCATAATCTTTTTAATACAAATTTGTAATTTAAAGATGAATCTTTCTTACATATGTGATAACTGTATAGGTGAAGGTGGATATTTCGACATTATTATTAGGCTTTAAATATTGAAATCAATATTCTATTATACTTGAGACGTTAAGTAAAAACTTTTCTATTATACATGGTTTTACATGTAATGTTGATAATTTTATTATTCTTGAGTCTGTTGATAAATAGTATTTTATTACATTTGTGACGTTTATAAATATATCTTCTGTTTTACTTGTCTATACCTAAGTATTGGGAATTGACTCTTGCGTCTAAAAGCATTTACATTGTAGATGATCTATTTTGAGGGTTCTTACCGCTTTGCTTGTTATACAGTCGGCATATTAATAACCTCGACACGATTTTCATGAAACTAAGTAGCATACATATAAAACACTATCCTGGGTCACCTCGAAGTGGTGTAATAGTTAGCAGGCTTGTCTCGCTAAAACAATTACGAATGAGTAGTGAGTTCGATCCTCACTGAGTGTCCCTTACTTTCGGCCTTGTGCCACATCCAAGCTACGCTTGGAAAATCACTATAAAACACTATCCTATTGGTCGTTCGTTGATGTAGTCAATTAACATTGCTGGATCTGAAATAATATCTTGTGTAAGCTTTATAGCCATTAAAATGATAGGCATCTTCAAAATTTACGATACTCTGTCGAGAAATACAGAATATTCTTTTATATTTTGGGTCTTCTGAGTAGTACAAATCTATACCCGTACATATAGTGAATGGCTGAATATTTCTTTACTAAATACACATAATTAATCAAGTAGTTGCTAATCTCTCTAGATATTAATACAACAGAAAATTTCTGATTCATAATTAGGTGAGTTGCATAAAGGAAGTTGGGAAATATTTAACAGATATAAGCAAAAGCTGCTGCATAAGCGAAAACAGTAGAAAAATAAGAATACTAGTATCTGTCTATACATTTGAGATGTATTGTTGTAATTATTTACACTATTTACATTGTTCTGGCTTTTGAGTTTATCATTGTTGCGCTGTTCACGATATTTCGGACGTTGTACGCTCCAGCCTTCTTCATATGATTGGAATTTTGAACTGAACGCTTTATTTCGTTCATTCGGAGTAAATTGTTCTATTTCCACGAACCATGCCTCATTCGGATGTCTATGTTCACCGCTGCAGTCAGATATTAAAGTCAGAACTCATTGTCTCAAGTTAGTAGGTCCAAGCAACGCTTTTACTTACTGGGCTGTGTCCTTCAGGACATCAGTGTATGGATTTTTGGCAATTATAAAGTATATCCAGTTGTCTTGATCTATCCACTGTTCCTCTCATCCTTTCTTCTATCACTCCTATCTGCTCTTGCTCCAAATCCTCTGCAACCCCCTGCATCCTAGTGGCTTCACGCCTTGCTCGGGGCGTAATACTTAATATATATATATATATATATATATATATATATATATATATATATATATATATATATATATATTTAAGTTATGAAGAACTTGGTAAACCGAAATAGTAAATCCAAGGAGGATGAAATCCTGAGAGCTCAATGTGGGAACAGAGCTAATATTTAATGAAAAACAGACCACTTTAAAGTACCAGTACAATAATTTATTTCACCCAAATCCTTTTTAAAGGACTCCGGAGTCCTTTAAAAATGATTTTGGTGAAATAATTTATTGTAATGGTACTTTAAAGTGGTCTGTTTTTCATTAATATATATATATATATATATATATATATATATATATATATATATATATATATATATATGAGTGTTGTGACTAAGTTATCAAAAACAACAAAAGAATACCGGAATTGGTTTAACAACTAGTTTATTATGTTTTGGTAGGGGTAAACGGTGTAGAATAGAATCCAGGAGAGAGAATGTTTACACGTAAATGATTATTTTCAGCAAAAGCCGCAACCACTGCTCCTTTTGATGTAGAAGTATTTTATGTCTTTCGTCTGACGACCGAATCCAAAATTGTAAAGGAATATTCTTCCACACAACTCCCCCTGTTTAGCTTTCACCTCCCCTGGAGGCCATACTGCTTTCTTTTGGGACCCATGTACAGGATCTGTTGGGCTCCTTTTTCTTTTATTAATCCTTTTAGTAAAAATTGTAGAGTTACATCTAATACGTCGTATAATACCTGCATTTTTTCTTACAGTCTTGTATTTTTATTGTCAGAATAAGTTTCCTTCAACTGGTTTCGGTGGCGTTTATGTACCCACCTCGGACCTTTAATCATATATAATATTCTGCCCATACGTTTTTCAATTAAACCTTTTTCTAGTGTTCCTTATTGTTTTTATATTTTAAAGAATATATTTTCACCTAGATTAAATTATTTAAATGTATCGGTCTTTTTTGTGTCCATTTTTTTTCTCAGGCAACAGTCTCACATACCGATTTTACCTTTCTGGCAAAGATCAAATCTCCTGGAGACATAGCTGACACTGTGTTAGGATTAGGTGTGATACGATATACTTGCAGGAATTGTGGAATTCCAGTTTCCTCCGAGTCTCTACAGTCTCTCTTCCGGGCTTTCTTCAGCGTATCAACAAATCTCTCTGCTAATCCATTTGATTTTGAGTGGAAAGGTGGCGTTGTGATATGGTTAATTGCAATAGATTCACAGAACAATTAAAATCTTTTGACGTGAACTGTGTTCCATTATCAGATACAATGGAGTCTGGGAGACCGAACCTTGGATAAAGTTTATGCGAAAAATTAATAAAGTTTGCTGTCGGACACTTTAGCACCTCTGGCCATTTTGTAGAATTGTCAACAACGATAAAGTAATAAATTCCACTGAGTGATCCTGCAAAATCAACATGTAATCTTTCCAACGATCTATCGGGGGACAGGCCAGTTACTAAACATTATCGGTTTTGCCTTAGCCGCCAAAGAACAATTTCTAGACGGCTTCACCAATTCTTCTATGACCGTATCCATATTTAGCCAGTACACATAGCTACGCATTAGAGATTTTATGTGTGAACTTCCTGGCTGTACTATGAGGAAATCATTTAATACCTGTTTCTGCGAGGAAATTGGCATAACAATTCGCGCTGCCCATAACATTACCCCGTCATATATGGAAAATAAATACCTACTATTAAGGTACCTTTTCTTATTTTCTTCCTTTAATTCGAACCTATCTTCGTTTTTTTTTTTTTTCATTAATTAAAACAGCCAATCTGTTCTTATTTTTATATCAGCCACAGTTGAATCTTGCACTAAATTATATACCAGATTTTTTATTTCGTTTTTGGTCCTTAATACTGTTATCACTGTATTTTCTAACGGTTCGCGTAACCTAGGAATTAAGCCTGATAACTCGTCGGCATGCCTAAGCTTATTAGATGTTAAAAAAAATCTATTATGAAGTCATAATTCAAATGTATAGTACACCATCTCTGCACTCTATTGGCAATGTAGTTTGGCAAACCTTTTTTTAGATCCAAAACGTTTTTTTATTAACGGGCGGTGATCAGACTGTATTAAACACACACACACACACATATATATATATATGAATATATATATATATATATATATATATATATAGTGTGACTCGGATATAAGAGAGCTGTCGGGACCGGAGAAGAGGTCTCTTAGATCCCGGTTTCTTTTATATCCGGGTTTGGTCTATTTTGTTTAGGTAAGTATGGTTCTAATTTGGGACCAGAGAAAATCTCTCTTATATGCGAGTTATACTGTATATATATATATATATATATATATATATATATATATATTTATGGAATTTCTTTACGCCAAATTCTCCTTATCGATTTGAGAATATTTTGTTTCAGAAGGTGGTAGTGTTCCAGACGCATGAGCCAATGCTTTCATTGTCACCTCTTTGTATTTGTGCAAAATTACGGCCTCAATACCATAGTTTCTGTCATTTCTGGCGATAACTATCTCTTAATTGGAGTCAAAATGCGTAAGGAATAAATCGTATGTCAAAATTTCTTAAATTTTTTCAGAGGATATTTGGCACTCTTTGAACCAGTGATATGTTACTTTTTTTCTTTTTTTTTTAAATGTTTAGTAGGCGCTCGTAAATTGGGCATACTTTTTTTTTTTTTTTTTTTTTTAAATACAGTGTAATAGTTACCAAGCCCTAAAAATGCTTGTAATATTTTAAGATTTTTCGGCGCCGGCATATCCATAATTGCTGAAGATATAGCAGGGTCTGGAACTTTACCATTTTCGTAACTTATACGTCCTAAGTATTTTATATTTTTCATGAACAGATCTCATTTCTCTTCACATAATTTGCAACTTCAGTAAATGATTTTTAAAAACTTCGTGAATCTGTTCAATATGTTGTTCGCGCCTTTCGCTTTTTATTAGATTGTCATCTAAATATGCGATGTCAAAATTAAAATCTCCAAGGATCACATCCGTTGCTTGTTGAAAAATACCTGGGACAACTTTTACCCCAATAAGTTAACATATGGGATTTCTGGGGCCCCTTTTTGGGTATTATTAGCGAGAATATTATAATACTCACCATTCACAATATGCCTCCGAAAAATACCATTATGAAAAAAATTTTCCGCCGCTGAACTGGGCGAAAATTTATTGTTGTTTCGGGATCGGGTATGACTGTTTCTAAATCATTCTATCCTGAGCTAAAATCTGCACATACCCTTATTTTCTTTCTTTTTTTCTTACATGAATGCATGGCGCATCCATTCGGAATAATTTATTGTAGAAATTAGTTCCATTGTTTTCCAACCTATCAAGTTTCTTACTGAATCAAATGCCGCAAAATTAACATTCCTTTTTTGTTTGTTTACGGATGTAGCATTTTATTTTAAATTTTGCAAATATTTTTGTACTGCCCTAGACCAAGATAAGAATAAAAAAGATCTTCTGGGTATCGAATTTTATTACTTTTGTTGTCGAATCAGAAGATAAAACGTTTATTTAATTACAATATGAACTCATTCAAAAGTCCAATAACTTAAACTGGCTTATCCAATCTTTCCCAGAATGATTACTGCTTCTTTCCATCAGAAATACCTTTGTTTTTATGGTTTTACCCGAAAATTCTGCAAGACAATTAAATTCTTTGAATCTGAATTTTTCCTGTGACGACTCTGCAAGCAATCTTTTTTGATTCATGTGTATTCATTTAATGTCGTTAAATGCGACAATGTATCGAGATGAAAATTTACCATTAAGTTTAGTGTGGCACCATTTAACGAGGCAGAAAGGGAAAAGAAATAAAAGAAGAAAAGGAGAGGCTAAGAACCGAATCGTGAGCGATAAGCAAGAACACACACACACAGCTAAGAGACAATAGATAAAAGGATATTTTTATAAGTAACAAATGGCGAAAGAGTGTCATTACAATGACAGGGAAATTCTGATTAAAAAGAAAGCGAAAGAAGGAAAGAATCAGATATATTTTGGCATCGGCTGTGTTATCTAAGGATATGAAAACAAACTATTGGTACGGGAAGACATCTTATTATCAACTACAGTCCGGCTGGCCAAAGAAAAAAAAAATTAAAATGAAAATGTTATTTCGTTAAGTGACGAAAAACAGGCAACTAAAAGGACTTGGACAGAAATGAAAAAATTAAAAACCACCCACGAGAGTCCGACGGAACATCCTTGGCCTGCGATAATAAAATTTTGTTATCAGGAATTTGTACCGAAGGAAAATGAACGTGTTTTTTTTTTCTCTTTCTTCGAGGCGACAGACTGACTGGAAATTTGGAGATGTTTCTTTTTGAGACCGTGTTAAGAAGACCACACATTCTGATAATTAGCGATAAAATACCTGACGTAAACCACGTGTAGAACAAGAGTTATGACCGCCATTGTCATATTGTCCCGTTCGCGGCTGGAGAAATAATAAACCATTAAGGGGAAGAAAAGGGAAAGAGAAGAGATACTTTTTTTTTTTTTAAGCAAGATATTTTTCTCTTCCTGAAACAAAGCCGCAGATTCGTCCACGCCCGACTAAGACATCATTGGTCGAGTGGTGATCACGTGATGCACGAGGGAGGCTGTTGCCGCCCATCTGGAGGATGAGTAATAGAGGTTGCCACGAAGATGTGGGGAGGGCAGTTCACGCCCCTCTGAAATATGATGAGAAGGTGGGAGTGAGGAAAGGTTCCCAAAAATGGAAAAAGGTGGAAATTCCTAACCAGAGAGGTGGATATGTATTTAGAATTATCGAGGAACCCCCCGGCGCCGACAAACTCACCCCCGGTTTTGGTCGGCGCCCATATAAACGAAGCCACAACGAGCAGAAATGAGTCGAGTCCCAGCAGTTCCCAGAGTCAGTATCCAGTTGAGGCAAGCCTCGCAGATAGCTGACCAGGATTCACGCACATTCCGGACCCATCTTCAAACCAAGAACAATTATTTTGAAGAGCGACTTAGATCCAGATCACCGAAATAAGTTTTTCTTTTGACTTTCGTCCAAAGACCCACCGAAACACCAATTTCTTAGAGAGCAGACGACTTGAAGTGTTAAAACTAGCGGAAAACGACGTGTCACAATCCATAGAACGGGTCGGGAGATAGATGCAGTCCTATGTATCAAACAACTAGACAAAGTTTGTTACCTTTTTCTTTGATACTTTGAACTTTTGAGTTTTCATTTTATTGCCTTTTATGCATATTTGTGTGGTATCACCCCCGTTTAACTCGGTTTGCAGTACGGCGCCGACGACTGATTGATTTCCTCTGCCTAGATCAATTCACAACGTTGGTAGGCAGACTGGGAATCAAAGTAGGACGTCACAGTTGGTGCCGTGGTAGACTAGGATAGAACGATACGGTTGGCGCTGCGACCAGGGGACGACGTCACATTAGTATTAAGATTTCCGTTTATGTTCATTTGTGCCGCGAATCGAACACGGATCGAATCCTTTCAATTCTTCAGCTGAAGTCATATTCACTGTATTTCTAATTAGCATTTTATTTGATTTGCTGTGTAATAGTATATGTCCTTTTCCTCCACTCTTAAAACATTTTTTTCTTTATATGGATAGTTTTTTTTCTACAGCCTTGACAGGGATTTGTTTAAACATGTTTTTCCTTATTTGTTCTACTTCAACAAGGAATCCAGTTTACAAAGTTTCTCTATTTATTGAAGTACTGCGTGCATTTGGAAGTTTTCTCGATCTTTTTGAGTATCGTAACAAGCTTTTCTATTCTGTTAAATTTCTCAGCTGCTTTCTCTAGGGTTTAATTAGGGACTTGTTAGAATTCGTGCGCGAATTTCGGCGTCTTTATTCACCGCAAGTCTCTGGACAAAGATTAAGCATTTAAACACGTCCGTGTTTGAATTTCTCACATTGTCGATTAACTACCGGAGCATACGATAAATAGCATTCATGCTCCGTTTTGCTAATTTCAAACAATTCCATCGAGATAAGTGATATTTATTACTGAATATTTACTCTAATAACAGAATTATCTATTTAAATATGATATACGCAGGTTATTTTTTTTTTTAGGAAGCAGGTAATTTACATATTTCTCCTGTTCGACGAGTTCTGATTTTCGTAGCAGTAACCGAACTTTTTTCATCTAACCATCTGAGACACTCTCGTCGAAATTGTCTTCGCAACAGCTGAAATACAGGGAAAAAAACGTATTCCTTCGTCAGTAATAGAGTTGAATTCGCAAATAGAATCTTCAGTAATTTCAGTTACTTCATTAAGCGATTAAAAAAATTTCCAACATGCCTTTATATTGATGGTTATCGTATTACTGCTACTGTTGTGTTAAGCACATTTCCTGCATTTGCTTCAAGTTTTGTTGCTTTCTTAATAGTTCCAGCATAAGTTATAAATTCATCCATACTGACAGAATATTTTTTTCGAGTCGAAAGGAAATAATCCACTGTACATTTTATTCCGGCGTGCTTTTCGATTATCTTTTCGTCGTTAACTTGTTTTTCGTCCTAAAAATGCCTCAGTACTCGTGTCGACAAAATTTTGTGACTGAATTATCAAAAACAGTAGAAAACCGGTATTGTTTTATCAAGTTTATTACTTTTTCGTAGAGGAGAAAAAATATTGTTGAATAGAAACTAGGTGAAAGAATGTTTAACCGTGAATGAATATTATCAGCAAACGCTGCCACTGGTATTCACCAAAGCCCCCCAACAAGTCAGAATGTGACACAAAGCTGATTTTTTTATGTTGGGTGATTCCGAACCCGTAAGGCTTGAGGGGGGGAAATTCCATGTACACCCCGCATACACGGAGTCTGGTTAGTCTACCTCCCCAGACGAGACTGCCATTCGGCGTAGCCTCGTCTCGGTTCCTTTCTGCCCTAAGTTGAAGAGTTCGACAAGTCCGCAGCGAACTGTCTACTACTGGTATTTACCAAACTCCCTACAAGGCAGGGTGTGACACAGGGTCGATTTTTATGTGGAACGATTCCGAGCAAGGAGATGATGTAGAAGAATTTTTTATGCCTTTCGTCACACGGCCGAGTCCAGACTTGTAGGGAAATATTCCCCCCTCACAAAATTAAGTTAACAATTTTTTTACCGGGTTCATATTTCAATTTTTGTTGTTATTATTGATTTTCACAAGCATTCCGTATTACTGAAACCCATATTGGAATCATTTCTATTCTTCGCCGGTTTAAGAAATTTTTATGGCCTAGCATATATCCTGATTACTTATGTTTTCGTATTATCCAATGATGCTATGTCTCTATTATTTCAATCTTATCCCACAGGGAGCTGTGATCTGTTTTTCCTCTATAGGTGGTCAGCTACGCCTGATATTTCTATCCCCCCCTCTTGTTACGGATTTACGATGTTCTTGAAGTCTTACCTTAATGGGTTGGACTGTTTCTCCTTTATATTTCTTTCCACATCTGCAAGGGATGGTGTATACACAGCCCTTAGTTGTGTTCGCTTATATGGGTGTCTTACTCGGAAGAGGTGCGTCTGCTGAGTGGTTGGACTATATTTGAAGATCGTTCTGGTGTTATATAGACCACAGATCTTTGGTATTTTACCGACCATTCCATCGCATAGGTTGGGCAGACTATTACCTGAGTATTTTTATCCTCTTGTCCCTTTCTACCATGTACCCAGGGTTGTAGCTTAATCCTTATACTAACCATTTCTTGTTCATGTGTCTCTGGCTTGGCACTTACAACTTTGTAAACAACCGACGATCATTTTCTTTACACTGTGTGGGTTGTAGTATTTGAAGTTGTAGTATTGTCCGGTGAATTTTGGCTTTCGGTATAAGATAGACAAAATGGAATATACAGAAAAACCGGAAGACCTCATTAGTAATGTGAAAAAAAAAAAAAACCCAACTGTCGTAGATTAAGGACCACTTTTCACCTAAGAAATACAGATAGTTATCGCAACGTTACATAATGTTACTAATGATATCAGTATTTGCAAAAGAAAAAAAAACTGAGGAAGATTTAAGAATATTAAGATTTACATAAAAAAAAAGAAATAATTCATTTAATCAAATATATATATACAGTGTAACCCGGATATAAGTGTTGTCGGGACCGGAGAAGAAGTCTCTTATATCCGGGTTTTGTCTATTTTGTTTAGTTAAGTATGGCTCTAATTTGGGACCAGAGAAAATCTCTCTTATATCCGGGTTTCTGTTATATCCGGGTTACACTATATTACTTTGATCTACATGTACTTCGTTTACAAAATAAAACCTCCTCTTCAGATTCAGGCGTGTGTAAACCCCTCACTTGAGTGGTATACACATTCGGATACTCACCGATCACAGTTCTCCGTCCCTGTGCTGGTGGTATCACAGCTACGACTATCTTGGACCGGCTTTGACCAGTTTGGACAAGCTAAGACCAGCTTAGACCAGCGGCCCAAGTAAATCACTCGTGTCTCCATGTTAAAAACTGAACTTGTGTCACAACCTGACTCAGTGGGGTTTACTTGATAAGTATATACCGTGTATAAACCGCTTGATAAGTAAATACCGTGGTATTCACATTCTGATTCTTACCAGTCACAGGGATCCGTCCCTGCGCTAGTAGTATATCAGCTATGATTAGTTTGGACAGACTGTAACTAGCTAGGACCAGTTAAGAGTAGTTATGACTAGCTTTGACAAGCAAAGACCAGTGAAGATACTCGGGTCCCCACGTTAAAAACTGACCTTGTTTCACAACCTCTGTGTGTGTGGCGGGGGCAAGTAAATCAACCACCTTTTCAGATTCAGTCTATTTTCATAATTTAATCACTTTCTAATTCAACGTTACCTTTGTATATTTCTGAAATTACATTGTTTATATGGTAAAATTAAAGAATACATCATGAATCCTATCAAGAATTTTTTACCGTGTAACCAGACACAAAATTGCGTGGTGAGTGAAAGATTGTTTGGTCATATAATTTTCATCTTACTCGAGTCCTATCTGTAGCTTTTCATTATTACGTATTACATTAATGCTAGTGATTAATTAAAATACATTTTTTAAATAGATTTGTTTTCCGGCAATTAAACGGGGAAGATTAATTCATCTAATTCTAATAGCATTTCCACTTATTCTATCGTATTTAACAATGGCCGATAATATTATCAGCGATATATGTGAAACCCATACATATAAAGCTATTTATTGCTTGAAACGTTATTAGTGGATACTAGTATTCGTGTAGGCCCTTCATTTATATATTAAATAATTGTATTTATTTATTGGGCCCCCCCGGCGTGCTGTAACGATTTAGCAAACTTGTCTCTTTAGATCAGTTACAACTGAAAAGGGAGTTCCATCCTTACTGGATGATCCATAATTAAGCCTTGTGCCACATCTAAGTTACGCTTAGAAAATAACCATTATATCTATTTCAATTTAAGACAATGTAATTAAAGTAAAGCGTAAACACCTCGGCAGGAATCGAACCGGCATCAGTCAGAGTAGATAGGCGCACCGGGCTACAATGGTGGTTCTATGTCGATTTGGTCACAAAGTGACAAGCAGTCAGCTGAAGCCCAATTTCCTTGCCTTGTAATCGCCTTTGGTGTTACAAGGAGATTTGTTCATCTCTCGCTCAACAGTGCCGCACACATAATAATCAAGGGGTTTGAAATCTGGGGAGCTAGGTGGCCAGATGTAAAGGGTGATGTGGTCGCAGAAATTGACTGATAGCCATGACTCTATATAACAACTATATATATGAACGTTGTGACCCATTTATTTGTTAACATACCTCTATAATTGTACTTTGTTACACGATTAATTTATTAACATGTACTAATTTCAATGAATTTTCTGTATTGAGAAGCGTTCACTTTAATTATTCCAATAAAATTGTCATTAGCTATAGCATGGTATTAAATATATTACAAAAAATAACGCTTAGCATCTGTTGTTAAATTTAGTCTCCCGATTTCCTAATAATTCCGACGGACATTCGTCTTTACATGATTTGTTTTTTACCCTAAATTCGGTATCTTACTGTGCTTTCCAACTGTTCTGGTCAGCCATGACGATGTAGATATTTCTTTCCGCTCGTCTATTAAGAAAGAAACCATCTCCAAAAAAACATCTTTTTCTTACCAACGCATTGATTGGGATTCAATAACAATTGAAACAGCAATATTTTCCTTTGTTCCTTCCTGCCTATTCAACCGCTATAGTCAACAAGAATCACTTCTTCCATATATATTAGGTTGGTGCAAAAATAATGACGTAATAATGTCGTTTTTTGACGTTAAAAATACGTCAAAAAACGACATTATTACGTCATTATTTTTGCATTAACCTAATACCAATGAGACTGTTGGGATTATAAGAGACGTCTCTGTATCCGTTAGTAATGAGTCTACAGTCACCCACGTTATATATCTGTTAGCTAGGGCACCTCGACGTGGTGTAATGGTTAGCAAGCTTGTCTTGCTAGAACATATTAGGACTGAGTAGTGAGTTAGGTCCTCACTGGGTGCTCCATACTTCCGGCCTTGTGCCACATCTAAGCAGTGCTTAGAAAATCATTATCTGTTAGCTTATAGAATAAAGATACCATTTAGAATGCTATATATGGCCGTCGAGAATATTGTGGGCTGTTTAAGTGTGTGGAACAAAAGTAAATCCTTAATCCCCCCTCGCTCCAATCAGGTTTAAAGTATATTTTTTAATTTACTGCTGATAAATCAGAACACTTTGCTCCGAAATTCTCTGCAAATCAACTATTGTCTTATCAGGTGTAACCTTACACGGTTTTCCCCCTAAAAAAGTCATATATACTAAGTGATATGAACATAAATATTTCCATAATTGCTGGTATCATCTCCAAACTATAGATAAAAACGGCAATGATCGAGATGTAGCATTAGATATTTCGGAGGGGTTTCACTTTGTTCAAGAACCCTAATGTCTCTGACTAAATATTTGACTGAATCCAACCGATCTTGAGAAATCGTGTAATGGGGTTCGTCTTGAATTGCCACGTGTCTAGATCATTTCACATTAATCAGGGTTCCGACCAGGGCTTAGTATTTGGGCCTGTGTTGTTTCACCATGATATAAGTCCTCAATTACCTATTTATGTTGAAGAAAAAATTAGTTATACGTGTCTTAATAGCAAGCCCGATAAGTCCGACAAAACAAAACTGGCAGCTGATCTGGAAAATTGCCTCCATTTTGTTGCTAACTAGAGCAAGAAATAGGTTGTAAATTTTATCGCTCCTATAAAGAAGCTGTAAGCATTTAATAATAATGAATATCCTGTTAGGACTTCCGAAAATATGGTTGAGAGCAACTTGTTGCAACTTTTTGTCTCAATATTGATAGGGTTGTCCTGGTTATGACGATAGACTACATCCGGCAGCATGGCATCTGATACAGATATTTGCAGTTTTGAAGTATGTGGTACGACCTATTAATTACAGTTCTTCCCAGCTTTATCATGACCCTGGGTGGTAGAACCTGATAAAGAGACAGCTATGGGCAAACAGTGAACACCAAACAAAAATAAAATACTATGAAAGCATAAAAATACATATTTATAGTAAAAAAAATACCAGCCACACATTATTAAATTAAAAAATCACCAGCGATACATTTTATAGCAGAATGACCAACAATATATTTTATCTGTAGTTGAAGGATGGAAATTGTGTTCGAAATATATTCAGCTGAAGCCATAAAATTGTGTTCAAAATATATAGATTTCAGCATTAAATAACCCATAGAGATTGATATGCTGTTAAACAAAATCAACCAGCGACTGGAATGAAGTGCAATTATTATATTGAATTAATTGCTACGTCTGCAGCTAGGAAAGTTTGTTCATATTTCAAGAATAAATACAAATAGAAACGATACTTTTTTATTAGATACATTGAATAGAAAATATATTCAAATCAGAATCCTAATTACGAATTACCATAAGGAAATACGTATTTTTTATTGTATTCGACAAGTGAAAACTATAAATGATTACAAAATGAATGAGTATGATCTTACATCATTTGTTAAAAAAGGAAAATGTATCTGTCTATATTGTAAATGGTTGCTGAAACATTAGGTTTATAAGGTTTTATAATACCCAGAAATTCATACACAGATGTCCCCAAGGACACATGGCACAGTGGATAAAGACGTTGGTTAGATCCAGTGACAAACCCAAAGAGTGTGAGTTCAATACTCGGCTAAGGCAGTGGAGAACTTTCAAAAGGAAAATTAACAGGAGATAACTAATAACTGGCATCCATTAAACATGGCACATCGAACTAGAACAGTCTACCAGTGAGCGAAATAAAGGGTTCAGTTCGACATTGCAACCACCTGAAGAACGGCCGAAACGTTGTAATAAATATGGCGACAAAGGTGAGGACAATAGTCTGAATAATGTAAATAATAGAAAACTGTATATAACGCAATGATATTGCCATTTTGTTTAGGTAAGTATGGCTGTAATTTGGGACCATGGAAAATATCTCTTATATCCGGGTTTCTCTTATATCCGGGTTTGGTCTATTTTTGTATAGGTAAGTATGGCTCTAATTTGGGACATGATAAAATCTCTCTTTTATCCTGGTTTCTCTTATATCCAGGTCTCTTATATCCGGGTTTGGTCTATTTTTGTATAGGTAAGTATGGCTCTAATTTGGGACATGATAAAATCTCTCTTTTATCCTGGTTTCTCTTATATCCAGGTCTCTTATATCCGGGTTACACTGTATAAATTTTTTTATTAAAAATCATACTAAAACTAAAGCACTGTATAGCACCTTACATTATAAGATAGCTAAATTGTTGAAAGTAATTCCCCTTTGATGTAAATGGAGCTTTTAATTGATGGCACCATAATATGCTTGCGCCTTGCATCTTTTCCCTATACAATTAGTTTAGATACGGTAGTTAACTACTCTTTCCACCCTTTACGAATGCGCAGCTAAATTTAACAACTTCAGTATTGTTCCATTCATTAAAACCTCTTGCTTTTCATTATTTGAAAAACCTTCTACGAGCGCATATTCTCAAATTCCATTTTATGATTTTCATCAAATTAGACCAGATTTTTTCCTACAGAATTGAACGTAACCTTTTTAATCTCTTCTCCTGTAGCTTGCTACTTCTGAAGCATAATATTTTGTTTTGTAAATTTTTAGATGCAACATTCTGTATTTCAGTCGACTGTTAATTTATTCACTGGATAATATTGAAGATATGCAGCTGTTGCTTATTGAATTAATTCTTTCTTTTAATTACCTACCAACTAATAGCATATATTCCAATTAAGATTTTATAAGATTGTACAGTAAAGTGTAACCCGGATATAAGAGAGTTGCCGGGACCGGAGAATAAGTCTCTTACATCAGGGTTTCTCTTATATCAGGGTTTGGTCTATTTTGTTTAGGTAAGTATGGCTCTAATTTGGGACCAGAGACAATCTCTCTTATATTCGGGTTTCTCTTATATCTGGGTCTCTTATATCTGGGTTACACTTTATATCATAGTTTTCGGGTGGATAGGTAATAAACGCAACCTGATGACGAAATTTAGCCATTGGCTTGATTTAGATGCTCACATTTTCCAGCCACCAAATCTAAATATTTTAACAGCAGTCTTTGACCCCCACTTAAACCTTCCATTGCGCCTGAAGTAAGACAGAATTTATCGAAAGAGCTATTGACAGAGTTAAATTTTACCTGGGGCAAATCCTGTTAATCACACGAATTCCGTTAATGGAATTTACGCTGCTGAATTCTTCTAAAACAGTAGTAATATCCTCGGCTAGAATAACACCAGTTGTAACAATGTTAGGAATAACTCTAAGTAAGATATCTATTTTCAGTGTCCGTCTTTAGAGAAAGGTTAGTGAGGTTCTGGTACTTTGGTTTTTTCATTTTTTTTCGCCGTTTTCTCTTGTAAAACTTTTCTATTGCAAGATATCTTTAACAGCTCTACAATTAACACGAATGTAGATGATATTTTTCTGGTTCTGAACCGGTTTCGAGTTGATGGTTACTTTTACTCTAGCTCTTTTCCTTTCTATTATTGATTTATCGATGATAATGTCCATTAAGATGGACGAAGAAAGCCTATATTATTAGATCTAACAAATAGGAATTATCAATTCATGCTCCACGGTTGGGAGATACATCACTCTTAATAATTTCCAATGGTATTCCTAGTAATTGTAATTTCCTTTAGATTTCCATACTGCCTAAAACTGTCTTCGGTCGGTTCTTCACAGGGAGACATTGGTCGAAAAATATCCGATGTAGAGGAAACATTTGTAGAATCCTTTTATTGTTATCTTTCAATTCACTTCTCTAATCCAGTGTAACCCGGATATAAGAGAGCTGTCGGGACCGGAAAAGATGTCTCTTATATCCGGGTTTGGTCTATTTTGTTTAGGTAAGTATGGTTCTAATTTGGGACCAGAGAAAATGTCTCTTATATCCGGGTCTTTTATATCCGAGTTACACTGTATATCTACTTTAGTTGCACTTTTTTTTTTCAATTTTTGACAGCAGCTTTATCAATGGTTTCAAAGGTGAAACTGACTTTTAGCCCATTTTATTCTATCGGAGCTTTTAAATATTTCTTTTATTCAACGGAAACCTGAAATTTCAAAAGGGGTATAAGTTTAAAAAAGATACAGCATACATGATAATAGATAATATTAAGGAAAATATCACAGGTTTATTTAACAGAAAAGGGAGGGCGATCAGAAGTAAATTTATGTTTTCAGTTAATCTATAGTTTGAAAAGCAGACCATTAACTAGTTCAAATTAAACCAAGAAGAAGCAAGCATATAACTAATATTAACATCTTGTGAGGAGGACAGATACAACATTAACCTATTTAAATACATTTGAAATATGAAAAAAAGATAAGGAAAGTGTATTGTTTATGAAAATATTGTACGAAATATAGCAAGTTTACAATGAAACTAATTCCTATGTCAATATCAAAATTTAAAATATATTTAAAATTTATTAATTTGTGTGTTTTATCGTTGCGATAACGTCAGACTGACAGAAAAATAACCTAGATTCTGCTTACTGGTCAGGAATGTCAGAATTTTAACGCTTTCGAAACGAAACTGCTTTCGAAACGAAACTGCTTTCTTGTAACCGTGAAAATCCTTTCTGCCTTCAATCAGCGGAGATAATTGTAACCTCCAGGAGGGGGTTACTAGTAGTTGCGGTTTTCTTGAGTTATCGTTTTTCTGCTGACATGAAGTGAAAAGAGTCTGGTTGCGAGGAAAGTTAGTTCACTGTTTCGTGCGTGACAATTTTCTCGTCTGAATCTATCATTCGAAGTCTACCATTTTTCCAGGCTTTAAATATTGCTTCCATATATGGTCTAGTGCTCCTGTTACAAATCTAGATATCCTTCAGTTATTATCCCAAGACCGTAAAGTAGCTTTCCTGTGTCTATTCAATCAGTACTTTCATGGTAATTTTTCTGATAAACTTTCCTTTATTGAAGCTAGTCTCTATTAGTTACTTACGCTAACGAAAGGAATTTAAGCGTAATACCAGATTGCCGACAAGATCTCATGATTTTACATTTGAAATTTCTTGATATAGCCGTAAGTGTTATGCTAACAGTCTTTTTCTCGCATTTTTCGGTTTTGGAAATCTCTTCCGTCTTCTTGTTGTGCGGTAAATTTTAAATGGCATATCATGCATTATATTCTGTCAACATTTATTATTCTCGCTCCTTAATAAAAAAATTATTTTCTCTTATTATTAGGTTGGTGCAAAAATAATAACGTAATACTGTCGTTTTTTGACGTATTTTTTAACGTCAAAAAACGACATTATTACGTCATCATTTTTGCACCAACCTAATATTTAACACTCAGTAACCTTTTCCATCTTAGTGGCTTCGTTGTTTGACTAGGCGTTAAATGAATATATATATGTGTGTGTGTGTAAGGTAGATGTTTTCTTTTGCTGTAGGTTTATTACTCCGAGGGCCATCATTCTGGGTTTACTGTTGGTATTTGTTAGTGTTTTACTATTGTTTTTGAAGAGCTATCTAATTTTACTATGCTATTAGGTTGATGCAAAAATAATGACGTAATAATGTCGTTTTTTGACGTAACGTCAAAAAACGACATTATTACGTCATTATTTTTGCACCAACCTAATACTTATCAATGTGTTGTCTGATGGGACTCTGGTCCGATATGTAGGAGGTGAATCTTTGCGGGAGTGCTGCGGAGTATCCATTGTAAGGCAACACATTAATAAGCAGTATAGTAATTTTGTGTTTCTCCGAGAGGGCAAAAGTATACTCATACACAGCATTGGTCTTGTATAAAGATTTATAAGTTTGGGATATGTTATTTAATTTACTTTTGTAAACTTTTATTTTATAACATTTGCCTTGAAATTTGTGCATGACAATTGCTATACACACCAACCTCACAAAAACAGATAGCATCTAATTTAAAGGAACACATATGTTTATTCTATTATAAATTTTTCTTTTAATAATTTACATCGAACTCTGTATTAATATAGCTAGCGGAGCAGTGTGTGTGTACACATACACACACACATATATATATATATATATATAATTCAGTACATTAGGGCCATTCCACTTAACAAACCACTTAAATTTATTTTAGTTTAATACATATATTGATTGTCGTTATAAGAAAACTTCTTATCGCCTAGTCAGATTTGAAATAAGTGTTTATTCAGTACGTTTTCCCTAAATGCTCGTATTGAGTGTATGAACCATAGTCCGCCAACATTAACGAACATCAAACAGGCATAAAACCTAAATGCACGGTTGAGTGGAACTCTCACTTCACCGGAAAACAGAATTAACGTGCTTTAACATCGGAATCAGAATATTGTACACTTTGGATTTCAGAGAAATAACTGCACATTATATGGAAAGCATTCAGATTTCTTTTCATGAATCAAATATGTTTACAGTGTAACTGAAAAGAATTGTGTTATTGTCATTTCATATTTAAGATTCATCCACCTATTTTGGAACATGTAATCCATGAATCCCTTAACTTTTTCGCCTGAACATTTTTACGTATCATTATGTTTACGGATCTGTTTATGTTTTACAAGTTTTAAACATAAATTTCGAGGTTAATCCACCACCTTATCAATAACAATAAAAAGG
>OZ010615.1:11756348-11781348 GCA_963932145.1 Acanthosepion lycidas | reverse complement strand
TAACGTAAATAGAATTTAAACAGAATCGAAAAACAACTCTACTGGTCGACCGCAATAAGACAGAATATGCAAGTATACGCACATGAATATGAATATAACAGATAATCAACACTGGCATGGGTAAAAAGAGGAATGGACACCAGGGTGTATGAAAAAAAATGAATAAATGTTTGAGAACAGTGAAAAGGCAAAAGATCTGCCGAAAGTTTTTAGTCTGGAAAAGAAATTTTAAATAGATTGAAAAAGTATACATAAATCTGCAAACTATTACAAGGGACTAAATATATATATAATCTGCAAACCATATGGGCATAAATTTCTAATACAAACAATAATCTGCCAGGTAAGGACGAGAAGGGAAACATGTCCTGATTCAGAAATATGAAAAGGAAGAAGCTAATTCCGACCAATAACATGTTTATTAGAATTGGGAAATACAAACAGCACAGATGAGAAAAAAAACTAGGCGACTGTATCCGAAGGAAAAGAAGCGATTAAATAGAGACGATGGATCGAAAATGACGAAAAATTATTAAGAAATCTAAGTAAAAAGAAAAGACATTGTTTAAACGTAAACTACATTATCTACGGCATGGAATTTCATCTTTGGATATTGTAATATCTTATGATGTTAAAGATATTAAAACATGTAGAGAAAAGAATGGAAGTATGTCTATCTAAATGAGAACATTCGTTACCAGATTTCAAAGCAAAAAAGTGATAACCAATTACTATTCATAATAGAGATGATACTGCTGAACTATATATAAGATAAAATTAATCAATACTACATATTTTAACAATCACGATCAAATTTTAACCTCGTTATATTGATGACGGTAATATAGTTGCAAAAGACGCAAACGCTGAAAACTCTCATAATATTAATTTAAATTTTCAGCTATGATTTATGATTGGAACTGGAATTGTGAAATGTTCAAATCTGGAACTGATTGAATAAAAATTCAAAATAACATAAGGAAATAAAATACAGTGTAACTCGGATATAAGAGAGTTGTCGGGACCGGAGAAGAAGTCTCTTATATCCAGGTTTCTCTTATATCCGGGTTCGGTCTATTTTGTAACCATTAACAAAGGCTCTATTTTGGGACCAGGTAAAATCTCTCTTATATTCGGGTTTCTTTTATATCAGGGTCTCTTATATCCGGGTTACACTGTACACAAGGAGTAAATCATCAATTCTCTTAAAGATGATTCTCCAAGTATATAGACTGCCTGGAATTAGATATCATTAACCAGGAAGAAATGAAAAAAAAATTAGAAAAGAATAAAACAGAAGCATAATTAAAATGCAACAATCGTTGAACTGTTTTCATTGTAGCTGCACCCAGACAATACTAGAAAAATACAAAAGTAGAAATAAGAAATTATGGACAGAAAACAGAACTTATCACTGTGGACATGGTACTATATTTAGAACACAGAAATTCAGAGTAAAGTATTGCTATGGTGAATGAAAAAAAAAGAACTAGAATGATTAGAATATAAATCTCCGTAAAAGAAACCTCAAGAGAGAAACTGATTCGCGATCAAGCCCTATCTTCATATCACCAGGACGCATTTTGCTATATATTTGACCTATTAACTAAACGTTTGGAAAGTTAAAATTACCTGACATATATTAGACATTTCCCAGCTTTTTATTCGAAAATGAAATACGGAAATACCTGTCAAAATATATAGAATGAAAATGGTGGCAAATAAGCCGAATATCAAGAAATTTTGTTAAAGCAAGTCATAAAAAAAACTTCTAAGACTGGTAATACATAAAAATGTACATTTCTGGAGATAAAGATGGACATGGAAACATACCGAAGCAAAAGCTGACCTACAAGAAAACATGCCGAGTGGAGACAGTAATCCATTGCAGACCGGACATATTTGGATTCTGACAATACTGACTAGTAACTGTCTTAGAGAATTAAATCCACTACGAATTTGGGATTACAACGGGTTAACGTAATCCCACGGAGGAAATCGAATTAAGTAGTCGTAAAGAAGAGGAAAGGGAAGCATACCAGAAAGAGAATTGTTGACGGCAAAGTCCAGTTTACATCTCTAAGAAACTGAAAAGACATTTAAGCATCTCTGTATTGAGAGAAGACAGAAGAAATAATAGTATATGAAAGTAGTATGAGTCACAGTTAGAGAGCTGAGACAATCCACGAAAAGAAAAAAAAAACAGAGTAAGAATTTTTAATTATTAGGTGTGTTAGACATTGTTGCCATTTAAGCTCCAGTGTAAGCCACCTTTTACAGTACTCAAATAATAATAATAATAATAATAGTAATAATAATAATAACAAAAATAATAATAAATACGAGAATGATAATAATAATAATAATAATAATAATAATAATAATAATAATGATAAAATACTTAAAAGATAAACCCAATGCATCCGACCAGATACAGAAACAATGGCAAAATAAACCGCTTCATTGCCAATACTCTGCCTATACCAAACATGGGGATGTGGGCAAACCGCGTATCCATCAGTGCCTACGTAATGCATGGTTAAAAGCTGAAACCGAAGTTTTTATCTTTGTTGCACAGGACCAATGCTTGTTAACTAGAAATTATCAAGCACACATACACACTAAAATATTGTGTTAAACCAAAATGCATATTTTTTGATATGTATCCAAAAACAATTGATCATTTTGTAGCAGTTTGCACGTTATTGGTATCCACTGAATATAAAACTCGGCATGTGCAGATTGAGCCAATATCTGCACTGGAATATCAGTAAATTCTACGGAAATGAAACTGCAAGACATTTGTATGAACACCACTCAGTCCTAGTCACCGAGATAGAAGCTGTTATAATTTTATGGGAATTAACAATAAACAGAGACAGAACAATCAAATATAAAACAGTGCTCCTAATCGACATAGCAGTCCCTGCAGACTGCAATGTATCTTTGAATATAATCAAAAAGCTCTCAAAATACAAGGACCTTGAAATCGAAATCTCAAAAATATGATACGTGGAAACATCAACAATACCTGTTGTAGCAAATTGACTCATGCTGTTGCACAACGTACAGGTTTTTACCCTTCTGTAAGTGTTTTTGGTAGTACAACTAACCGAAACTTCAATGTTGTTTTGTGCGTGAGCGTCCCTTTCGAACTTCTTCTGTCTACAAGTTTGTTTTTTTATTGATCCAATTATGCCAGATCCCTTGGCTAACTTTAGTATCCGGTTGCAATTGTTGTAGAATTTTCGCCACAATTTTTATCAAGAAAAAATTCCTTTACCTTATAATGACGGGCAAATTGAAATATACCCTGAGCTAATTTATTTTTGTCAAAGGGTCTATTAATTGGGCCAAAATTCAATCCACGCTCTACAAAAGAAATCTCATCTGGAGAAAGCTTCAAATTGTAACAGCTTTATTTTCTGTTGTGCTTGAAATTTTCAGGGTGTATTAGCATTGGAATTGTATTAAAAAATATGCTGACATGTTCTGAGCTTTGTGGCATTTTCATATTCTTCACTGAGCACGTGGAACTTGTTTCGTGTCAGAATTTTTTGTGGCTGTTTCTCATATAATTGTGTGATATTTTAAAAGGTGTGACCTGTGAGTTTAATAGGAGTGACCCATTTTCGAGTATGGACTTAGTTGAATCTATTGTATAGGTTTGTATGTAATGAATTTTATTTTTCAGAATGGTACAAAATCCATTATTACCAAGAAACTCATTTTGGATTGGTCAAACAAAAACTTTACGTTAAAAATTCTTATGACTAATTCGAAAGCCTATACTAGGACGAAAAATTTATAACCAAATAGGCCGACTTTCGGATTGTATATGTGACATTCTTGCATAGCAAGAGTTATATCACATTATGGTGTGTACGGTGACGTTATTTGCATAGTGATTTCGTGAGAGAGGTTTATGTTTAAGCTATCATAAATATACACGTCTCTAAAAAAGCTTAGTTGACAAAGTAAAGTTTTTTTTTTATGTGGTTTATTATAAAGTGTGTGGTGTAAGCCATACGTGATGAAATCAATATAGAAAAAGATACTAGGTTGTATCTGAGTTTTTGGATATTTGTCTATAATCAGAGTCAAACCTGCTTCCACAAGTCCGTCGCATAATATTGGTCCAGAAACTAAATACTTTTTCTCCGTGATTTTCAAATTTAAAGATATCAGCCAAAATTATTCCCCGGTAGTAGCAATTTTTCAGCTTCTTCTCTTTCTTGAAAATTACATTGAAAATTGTCTTGTCTGGAAATATCTTAGACAATTACACAAATGAGTAAAACGAGATTCAGACGAGCAAACCTTTCCGTGTTTATTTAATCTTGTTCCATTTTCTTTATTGAAAGTGATTAATTTATAACTGCAATGTTGGATAGAAGCATCCATCACTAGGAAATAATTATTCTCTCGTATTAATTTAAATTTATCATGTATAGTTTCTTCTGGCCACGTTGCACACATCGGAATGTTCGATATCATACCATCAGGGATGATATTTTGCAATTTTCAGAAATGTATGAAAATATGGTAACTTGTTATCTTAATTTAAATAAAAAAAAACACTTGTGCTAATTGATGGATAAAAGCGTACATTTTTCACTCTTTAATTCCTAATTGAAATAAATAATGGTATTTGATGCAGAGATTTGCGCTATGCTAGAGTCAATTAAAATTCAAAATGTTGGCATGACAAAAAAGTCAAAATTTATATGGTTACTTTCTTTTAAAAAAAATAGGTTCGTTTTGCTCTAGAAAGAAGTCGCAATCCTTATTCAGTGTTATATTATGTCCATCACGATCTCAATTGACTTTAGTTCAACAAATACATTCACGAAAATATTCCGATATTTTTAACACAAAAGAGAATATCGGGAGTTAAGAAAAGAAAACAAAAAGAAAAAAAAACAGTGTTTGACAAAGTTTCGAAAGTATGTATGTCTTCTTCAGGTTATATTTTCTTTTTTAATTTTTGAAATAAAAAAAATATACAGATCTAAAAAATCAACAGTTTGCAGCTCATTTTATCACAAACGACTGTAATTTCGACAAGCATCTTAACGTGCACATTCTGAAATGATATTCAGAATCTACAGACATGTCGACCCTTAAAAAGCATGAGTACAGTTCTGTGGTTCCTTGAGTCTCTTCTTCATCTTTGAGGCGATGGTACAGCATTCTCTTCCATACTGAAGGATAGATATCATATAACATCTTAGTACTCTTTTATTGGCTTCCAACAATTTTTTTTCTGTCTCTCAATTCTCTGCTTAGCTTCTGGAATGCATATATTTAAATTTATGTACCTGCTTGATTTTAGTATTCCCAACATGGAAATTGCACTTTGGCTCATCTTTTTGCTGATGGTCATGCATTCTGTCTTCGTAGTTTACACTTAGGTCCTTCTTTTTCGTTACCTTCTGTTGGAGGTTTTGTAGTTTCTTTTCCGTGTCTGCTGTCAGAAATGCGTTATCTGAATATAATATATTAAAATTGTGGCCGTTAATGATGAATTCTGGGAAGATTTCCAGCTTTCTCAGAATTGCCACTCTGTATAGATAGATTACATCCGCTGAGAAAAAAAAACACCCTTGTCTTACACCCCTTTCCATTTTTGAATATTTGCTAAACACCTTATTTATCAGGCCATATGGCGCCAGTATAGATTTTTGATTATTCTAATGTCTTCCCAAATATGTCAAAGATCAGCTCTTTGGTGGGTACTATGTCGAAACACTTTGCGTAGTCTCTAAAACGCGGGTACACGTTCTTCTACATTTGTATTGTTCTTTCTGATGATAATCTGGACATGAATATCGCGTTCCTTGTTCCAGCTTCTTTACCTAACCCGCACTGTTCTTGTCCTATATCTGGTCTGATTCTACCCGGTGCTGGATTGTTCAGAATTCGCTTGATGAGTTTTGCTATGTGGCTCATTAGCGTAATTGTCTGGTTGAATTCACATTCTTTTTCGCCGGTTTCTTAGCCAGTGCTTTGAAAATAGATCTGCTATGGTATTCCAATATATCACCACAGTTGTAGATTTCATTTATTATTTCTGTAACCTTGTCTATGCCGAAATCCTTTAAAGCTATCAGCATTTCGATTACAACTCTATCTGGCCGGGCCGTTTCATTTCTATTCAATGGTGAACATATCTTCTCTCCTGTTACTTCCTTTATTTTCTCTGCATATGTCCTTTATCTATGATATTCATTCTCTATAATACTGAACATTTCACGTTGAGTCATTCTTCTTTAGCCTGCTTACATCTTTTCCTTATTTCTTTGTGTAGTTTTATTGTATTCTGTTCCATGTCTTGGTATTGTTTTTCGTCTCCTTTGCATCAATGCCGAGAATCTCATCTCTAATTCAATCGTCGTTTCTTCTTCGTCTGTTCTCCTTTGCGCTGCATTAAAACATAGATCTTAAAAATTCCCTATGCGAAAAAAAAAAAAAAATAATAATAATAATATGGACAGAAACCAATTCAAGGGCTAAACTTCGACAATGTGATAATAATTTGGAGTATCGCCAGACACACCGACAGTATTATACAAGCTGATAAACCAGATATAACAAAGAAGAACGTAAAAAAGTAAGTTCTCTCTTATAGACATGACTATATTATTTGATAACATTAGCTAAACAAAACTTAGATAATTTTTTTTAAATATACAAAATAATTTAAAATATAAGCAGAAATTACAAGAAAGTTGCAATAAAATATTGCTCGTATTATATAGTAATAATATTAACATTAATATTGATTAAAATGCAGAGACATACATAAGAAAATCCTAGCCAGCCAATTCATATTGCAAATAAAATTTAGTATGTTGGAAAGCTGAACAGGATTGATCAGTTGGGGGTTGTTGAGAGTATTTAACACATATTTGTATGTTTTTTTTTTTGTTTTTTTTTTACTTCCGACCGTTTTCCAAACAAGGCTGTAGAATTCAGTTTCCGCTGTTCTCAACTTATAATTTAGATTCATAGATATTTTCAATTAATTACACATAAATGGAAGTATAGAACTGGATTTATATTGTAACTGGAATCTTCGATTGCTCTATTCGAACCGCTATTCAGGGCTCAACTGTGCATCTTTTCAATCTTATATATTCAATAAATGTCTCAGAAAATCTTTTTAAGTGGTAGTAGCATAGACAAACAAGGAAAGATGGTAATAAAACTTCGTAGAGGACTTCTTAATATCGACTAAAATATTTCATAATCAGTAAAATAATTCGTCACTATCTACTTTCGCATTAATATGGCATTCGATTAGCTATGGCAAAAAAATAAAACAATCTTAAAACATATCTACACACAGTTGATATTCTTAAAAAATTATGAAGTAGATAAATATAATATGAAGATTAATGCTAATGTTTTCTTTTTCGTATATAAACGCAATGTTCAAAGTTAAACATTGCTTAAAGCATAATGAACATCATATAGAAGTGTTGAAATCCAAAGAAGTACAAACCAAACATAGAAATGAACAAAAACATATAGAGGCTCTAGGTCAAATCATTAAGCCCTTGGTCGACTGCCCGTTTTCTTCAGATTCTACATGTCATGCTTTTGATGCTTTTTTTCACAAAATTTCCGAATGTAAATATTTATGATTTAGAAATGAAAACGTTTCACAGAAATAATACGCTTAGCAAACTTTCGTATCTCTAAAGAAAAATACTTGTAATTATTATGCAGACATGCGTAAAAAGACGTCAATTAATTAAGCACGCGCAAAGAATTCACTTTTGTGCAAATTCTTACCAACATTTAACGTTGAATCAATTTAATTCATATAGATATTTAAATATGGTCATGATATAAGGCTGAACTAAATTTCAAGTAATATTACGAGAACATAATTTACACAATATGCAGCTTGTTTGTAGGTTCGATACATATTTTTCTTAGTCTTTAGTGCCCTTCTACACTTTTTCTTTGCAATCATCTTTTGTATTTTCTGTGAATCCTCACAAAAAATGAAAAAAAAAAAATTATGAGCGAAAATTTCTTGATGATAAACGTTTTCTGAAGAGAATTTCCAGACTATTAACAGGAAGTGAAAAATATCTTTCCAGTGTATGTATAAAGATATGATTCTTTGAGGGCATTGAACATTGATGCAAATGAGCTACAGCTGATGACTACACGGAGTACTGCTCCAGTCAGATAAGAAAAATATTCCTGTTTGCTATGGATTACAAGAAATTTGACAGTAAAGCATGAAAAATCATTGCTGTAAGAAGTCATTCCAAGCGGATATAATGTCTTACTTAGGCCAATCTCAGTGACGTCTGTTAGTGACTGACTCCCATCAAATATTCAAGGTTGAATCATACGTCTTACTTAAAGCTTTCGCTGCTGTAAGCTCGTCGCATCCGAGAATCTGGTTCGTCATCCTCTCTGGTTATTCTCTTAATCCCCTCTAGGGGCGGTGACGGTGATGACAATGAAGGCCCAGCCTACGCCTGCAGTGTCGCGAGCAGGAATCTCAGCGGATTGTGGGTCTCGCTCCCCACTTGACTTTGAAGAAGTCTGATTTGCAGCAACTGTTTCTTATGTCTCATGGTCGATGTTGGCTTGTGTTATGGATGTTTTAAGCTGGTCCTTGAAGGATCGTTTTGGGCGTCCGTGTAGCCTCTTCCCGCTTGTCAGTTCTCCAAACTTTTTACTTAAAGGCTTTAACTGATAGATGCTACAAGATGGATCGTCCAGGATTGACGAAGAAAAATTGTATTTTGAAATTCGATGCTATGCTCTAGTAGCAAAGGCATTAAAATGCATTGTCCCGTTTCCTTTTCCATGATATTCTTTATTAAAGTTACTAATAGGGATTAAGTATAGCTGTTGAATTTTATAAAAGTTTATCAAGAATTAAGTATGGTAAATAAGCAAGTGGAAAAAGAAGCCTGAGATCTTCCTGAGGGAACCATGACTCATAGAAAAGAAGTGATACATAATTCTGCTAGAATATATTTTGTCTGGTCACGTATATTTAAAATCATGCCTAAAAGACCCTGCATCTATAGATTTAGATTTTTTACCATTGTAAATATTTTTCTATTTGTTATCCCCCATGATGCAAAATATTTCATAATTTTCGTATATTTTATATATTGCTCACATCGGTAAATTGTTCACAACTTTAATAAGAAAGATTTATTTCCTAGCTCCAAGAATCTGCATCAGTGTTGGACAACAGTACAAATTAGATAAAAAGAACGTTTACAGATCCAAAAGTGACCATATAAAATTCGGTATGACCTAATCCCTTCGAGAAAAGCGGATTACGTAATTGTAAAGAAGGAAACATACCCGAAAGGGTGTATATATTCCTATATATTCACCTTGCTAGGACAGACTCAGCATTACATTTGTAAGAAACTGTATGTAGTAGCTCTGCTTTGAGAAAGGGCTGAATAAATTATGGTATATTAAAGTTGTATCTCTTGCTACTGGAATGCTGGCACAGTCAGGAAAAGAAAACACAGAACTTTACTTTGCTACATTAGAGTTTGCAACAATTCATTTAAAATACATTTTATGCTGCCATTTTCACTGGGTAACAACAATAATTATAAGCATAATAATAATTTCTTCATTTGTTAGTTGTTTTGCCAATAACTGCGTTTTGTTTACTTAAATAGAATCCACAAGATTACATCCACCTTAGGTCAATAGTTATAATTTTTTTCTTCTAAATATATGTCTGTCAGCGTAATGAGTTACCTGAATCAAAAGAAATATACTACACTATATTTATCTTTCCCTAACGTTTAATGATTGGATTGATTATAGGCACACCACGTGACTGGAGTTTTTTGAATACACACAGGCTTGGAAATGTAATTCAGAAAGTTGAAGCTGCGAATATTTTAATTTTTAATGAAAGAAGTAATCTCAATCTTCTGTCAATTAACATCATTGTCATTCTTCTTTATCTTTGTTTCCCTCTTAATTGTAGTCGCAATTGTTAGCGTCGCTGTACATCGAACTCCCTGGGGAGAGATCTAAGTCTCGAGACAGTGCCAAATTATTATTAATTAAAGAATATAAAACAATTAAAATCCCATAGGTAGTATTTTGGTTTCATGAGAGCTCTAAAGAAATGCAGCTCTAAATTTTCAAGACCTACAAACAATTCACAGATGGAATGGAAAAAATATGCCGGTTTAAAATCAATAGATATTCTTATCTTATTTACAGAGTGAGAAAAGGCAGAGTGTGTTCACCTATTTGAAATAGTGGATAGGCTTAAAGTGTAGTTAGTTCAGTGTGAATCTGAAATAATCACGTCTGTTACTGTCAGTGGCCAAATTACAATACTGACATATTTTGTTCAACAAATTATTTGTAAATAATATTAAAAGGTAGCATTATTAAAGATATGGAAATTAGCGAAACATTTTTCTTTAGCTTTTATATAATTGACCAAGAAATTTACATGAAACTACATCAGAAATTTGAAGTAAATGACTGTTAATTATATTCAGAGTAGCATAATTATAAAGGTTATATACCTAAAGTCTTGAACTTTTATATCCTATATGTATTTATTAATATTTAGAAGGATATGAATGTACTTGAAAATGAGAAGAGGGTAAATCGGAGTAAATACCTTGTATTTTAATCAAGAAATTCAGTAAATAATGTTTAACAAGTGTCTGGTTTAGAATTTTTTTTTAATTCGCAAAACAAATTATTTTTTAAAAATTAAATGTCAATTATAATAATCTTTTCACAGAATTAACGAAGGAATTATATAAATGGCTATTAATTATATTCTGAGAAACATATTATATTGATTGTATACCTAAAGTCCTGAAATTATATGCCCTAGATTTATATATTAAGATTTAGCTGGAAATGAGAATGCTTTAAAATGAGGTAAAGTTAGGTCGGGGTTAATCCTCTCGTGTATATTTAGTAAGTTTATGGTTTAGTTAAAGACGTATTCCACATTAAATTAAAGGATATCGATTATATATATATATATATATATATATATATATATTCATTCTTCATCCATAATATATACAATGCAACAAGGATAGTCATAATAGACATATCACTAGTATAAAGAAGTAAACAAAATAAAAATATCATAATAAAAATATAATAAAACAATATAATAAAAAATCCATTACATGCATGGCTAAGAATAATTTCACATAACATCATATATTCTCATATTCCCATATATACATCCTCATATATATATAGAGAGAGAGAGAATTAAGCACAAATTACATAACTATGATTCTGCCAGTTTAAATCCGTACGTATACACATATATACGCATACATATAAACATATACACGCATATAAGTAAGCATATATCCACATACATCCATGTATTTCTCTCGAAACAATATTCCCACAAACGCATCTATAAGTATGAAGAAACTCAAAATATGCCCATACACAAACACAAGCATTTATATATATATATATATATATATATATATATATATTCACACACATACACATATTTCCACACGCAAATCCAAATTCAATTAACTATACATATTCCACACACACACACACACACATATATATATATATATATATATATATATATATATATATATATCACAAGCATAAATGTCAGATTGCTCCATGTGAACATATACTGCAACATTCCATATAAATACAGATAAAAATTTATAAATCAGGAGAAAGGGTAATTTTCTATTGTTTCAGTCTGCACTTTGATATGAGTTCACTTCGCAAGTTAAATAAATTCTCTTGATTTTTTTTTATATTTAATTTTAAGTATTTTTTCCAGCAGATAAATGTTACAACGGTCCCTGAAGTACTCATGCGTTTCAGCTCTGGATATGAATTTCTACTCCAATTGAGCTGTGAGACATTTGTCAACGAAATTCCAATAATGTTTGCGGAAAGCTATTTGGTTTTTGAGAGGCCTGTTGCTGAAGGAATGTTTGTGATTATATAAGCTTTGCTTCCAACTTCCCGCAGATATACCAATGAAGGTCTTCTTCAGGTCTATACTTTTTTCAGGGAAAATCGTTGCTTCATATACCACATTTTTGGACCTGCACTTACCTCCAAAATGATAGTCAGTTGTTCTTCTGCAATTGTATATCGGGTTAAAGTCCATTTCACTGTTATGAAATTTATTTAGTGGCTTACTACTGTGGGTGAGATGATTTTTTCTACATATTTAAAACGAAAGTATTTAAATTAAATGAATTTCCTTGAAAAATGTTTTACAGAGGATTCTTGTCATCAAAAGGTTTATATATTAGTTTTAAGAAGAAATGGTCTATATTAACGTTGAAAAGTTTTCAGTAGTGCTTTCTTTTTTCTGTTTTTAGAGGTTTTTGAATTTAGGTTTTTAGGCTCATCCTGGCACACTTGCATAAACCACCTACTTGTTATTGCTTGGTTTTATATAAAGTTTCTCTCACTAATAACTTTTTTGTTAGAGGATGACCTGTCCATTCTTGTGTTGATAGTTTTGGTGTATGTTCTCAAATAAAATAATGAGTTCAGTATATCAAAGTAGTTCAACACTCTCTGCTTTTACCACTCTCGAAATATCTCTTGATTATAACACGGAAGATTTTTTTCCATTTCATTTTTTATTTGTTTGTCGGTCCTTGAATATTAAGAGCTGTTTTTCTTTATAAAGAAAAATTATTACCTATGGGATTTTAAGTGTTTGATATTCTTTAATAAGTAATACACACACATACAATATATATATATATATATATATATATATATATATATATATATATATATTTATATATATATATATATGACAATTGGAAAAAGATCTTAGATTTTTCCGACGCGTTTCGTCTTCCGACTTTTTCAAGGCTAAAATGAAATCGAAATGTTCTCGTTGTTATAGTTACATTAAAAAAAAATCCAAATTTAAAAAGATAAACGCTTCTTTCTAAGCCTTTTTTTCTGGTTAATATAAATTACCTTTATAGTAAGGGATTTTTTTTTAAATCTCAACAACATAGATAAATTCCCAGATCATTTCTGTGGACAAGACACATTAACCAGAAAAAAAAAAAAAGGCTTAGACAAATTATCGTATTAAATTTGGATTTTTTAATGTAACTATAACAACAAGAACATTTCGATTTCATTTTTGCCTTGAAAAGTCGGAAGACGAAACGCGTCGGCAAAATGTAAGATCTTTTGTCCAATTGTCATTTTATACCATATATATATATAAATATAAAAGTGAACATAGAAGTCAACACTTAGAGGGGACAGTCTGTTTATATATATATATATATATATATATATATATATATATATATATATAAACAGTGCAAACATGTGTAATTGGCTTGCGTAGATAGCAGAATATTGCCCGTAACAATTCATTGACAGATAGATTCTTTGTATTTCTACAATAATTATTTTCATTTTTTTTATTTTCTTCTTTATCTGGATCGTGAGAAATGTTGATTTTAAAATAAAAGAAAACATGGGCGCAAAAATAAAAGTAAATAATTTACGGAGATCGGTTGCCCATACGATGAAAATTTATGCTGAATTAAGGGGCTAAATAAAGATAGACACGTAACAATTCATTGACAGATAGTCTTTGTATTTCTAAAAAAAAAAATTTCCATTTTTTTTAAATTTTCTTCGCCTAACACCCCCTCCAGCTCTTATCTTTATATTGATGAGGATTAAAATCGTAAACTGCTAGTTTTGAATTAGGTAAATGTTTATGTAAAAAGACGCTTTGCGATCCCCCTCTCTTTGTCCCTGTATCATTCTTGATTTATTGTGTTAGAGAGAAAGTGAGTGATTACGACAGTGATACATTGTAGATTCTCTCTTTGCGTCCATACTTAAAACAATGGCTCCTCGGTCTGTTGGAATGATTCTTACTGAGCATTAATAAAGAGAATTGAGCACAATCCTCACAGCGTGCCACATAAAATTCAACAGTAAATAACACAACGGAAATTAACAATAGACTTACCTGCATAATGCAATTCTTAAGATATAGATGGTACCACGTTGAAAGCATGTAACACTAATGAATTTTTCATGAATGGTGGCCACAGGTTTAGCAATCAAGTTAACCATTTACTAAAAGAACTTATAGGTATGATTTCGTTTCTAATAAGAGTTAAATGTTAATTACAGCGTGACTAGACTGTATTTTGTAATAAGTAAAAAGATTAAATTTCCTGGTGGAAAGATCTCGAAAATAGACTCTACAAATGTGTTGTGGAACAGACAAGGAAATGAATTTCTGCAAATATGGACATTTTATAGCATTTTTTTTTTTTTGTAAATATATATTTATTTATATACGTTAATGTTGATATGTGCTCTGACAAAAGAAATGTGTATATACTTTCATGCAATTAATTTTAATTGTCATTGGAAGAATGCCACAGCTTATGCCGTTGGATATCTTTCACCAATATTTGCCCAGAACTTTAATTGCAACTATTTCCCTTTGAAGTCAGCTCTCTTTGCGTATGTATTGATTGACTTTGCGTTTTACGAAGCTATTACCGTTGAATGATAACTACAAAATAGTTCTATCAGATGTCTGTTGCTCTGATTAAAATTTGATTGCTTTTATTAGCGAATCTTGCTCATTTTATTTTTATTGTGCATTTCTTCAGAAAGATACAGTGGGGAAAATAAATATTCGTACACTTGAAAAATTGTATTTTTATAAATGTAGAATCCTTAAATAAAACAAATCTCGGAACATTTTATGTATAAAGACACATACTATTAAAAAATAATAATAAACTTAAGTAATTCCTATTCTAACAAAAATTAATGCACTTTTTTAAATTCTAACTGGTGATAAAAGTATTCGTACAAGTCAATTATTAGAATAAAATAATCAATTAATTATGAATATTATTAAGTATATTCTAGAATGTTCCAGTAATGTTATCAGTAATTATAGTTAACGCTATTAGCCATTATCAGAGCATTCTGCAATTTCTAGTCTTACGAGAAGGTTCTAATAATGCCTAAAGGTAAAGAATTGAATTTGAATCTCAAAAACAAGACATTTTGTCGCTTTGGAAAGATGGGAACAATTACAGAACGATTTCTAACAACCTAAATATTCCTTTTACTACAACTGTTTCGTTCATTGCAAGGTTTACAACTCGTAACAGCATCGAAAACCAAAGAAGAACAGGTGCTCAGAGGAAGATTTCTCTAAGATCAGCAAAGATATTAGGATGCCAACAAAATCAAGAGGCTAATCTAATCCACTAGGCTAAAATTCGTTAGAGAGCATAAGGATGAAGAATATTCGTTTTAGGAAAAAGTACTATGGACAGATGAAACTAAAATAGAGTTGTTTAGTCATAATTATCGAAATCATGTGTGGAGTAAGGACGGTGAAGCCTACTTACCAAAGAACACGTTGCCAACTGTAAAGTTTGGTGGTGGCAGTATCATGGGGCTGAGTTTCTGCAAAAGGTGTTAGTAGAATATCAATAACAGATGTTAAGATGAATGCCGTAAGATACCAGAAAATTCTGCAAGACAATTTAATGCGTTCTGTTGGGAGACTTCGGTACCTCCTGATTGGGTTTTCCAACTGGATAATGATCCTAAGCATACCGCAAGATCTACAAGGAAATGGTTAGCTGAAAGTAACGTTGATGTCTTGAAATGGCCAAGTCAGTCCCCAGACTTGAACCCAATCGAGAATTTATGGCGATATTTGAAAATTCAAATTGGGAAAAGAGCACCAACAAATATCAGGAATTTGAAGACAATATGCCAAGAAGAATGGGACAAAATACCACTCAATATGTGCAAATCAATAGTTGAGATGTACAGGAATAGACTGGTGGCTGTTGAACTCAATAAAGGATATTCCACAAAGTATTAAATTAAGGTAATAGGCTTTTTTTTGTTTTGTACGAATACTTTTTTCATCAGTTAAAATGAAAAAAATGCATTAATTTCTGTTAGAATAAGAATTAATTAATTTTATTTCTATTTTTTAATGAAATGTATCAAAATTTGTTATTAGTTAAGGCTTTTACATTTATAAAAAAAAACAATTTTTCATGTGTACGAATATTTATTTCCCCCACTGTATATCGCCTCTGTCGTTATTGATATTAGCTATTGCGCACATACTTACAAGGTCATACATACAGACGCATGCACGCACACATACACGCAGACACACACGTGCACATTATATATATATATATATATATATAGAGAGAGAGAGAGAAACATTTCTTACGCCAATATTTCATGTCAAAACCTGCTTACGGATTAAGCGGTGAAGTGTACGTTGTTCATGTGCTTTTATTTTTTATTTTTCTAGCAGTTGTATTACGACGTATTTGAAATACTACAGTGTTCGGATTCATTAATATGTTTTAAGAGTGCCTTTGTCTGAATGGATCTTGAGGAATGGTGATTTTAAAATAAACGAAAACATGCGCTCAAATATAAAAGTAGACAAACAACGGAGATCGGTTGCGCATAAATGCGCACAACTTTGATTCCACCCGTCAGGTTACTTCATGTGGGGGGCAACAAATAATTCTTTGGCTCTAGTCATATATAAATCAATTGCAGGGTTATCAAGAGATATTAACTGAAACTCAGATATCCAAAAGAAGCAAGTCGCTTGGAATTAGAACTATCTAACAACGTTGGCTAAATAAATTCTTCTGTTCGATATTCCTACAAAGAACCGTGAAGAAGGTGAAATATGAAACATCCAAAAGGTCGTGAATATGGCTCTAAAATGAGGATAGTAGCCCAGACAATATCTATAGTGGAAAAATTATCTTTTAATATTTGTAACCGATTCACTGACAGCTACGTTAGTTTTAATACCACATTTTTTTTTCAACTATCTTGTCTGGTTATTTAACTTAAAAATTGTGCTACCATGTTTTGAGACCATATTTTTCCAGCGGATGCGAAACGGATATTTAAACCCACGGTTTTCCGTGTTACAATGTCATAATTGCTAAGTGTTTTATTCTATTATTTAATCTCCTAGAAACGCAGAACATTTATTTCTATAAAGGTTTATTTTTTTTCATTTATAAATATTTTTGATGATTTGATTAGTAAGAAGCACAGTATATGTGTTCCTTTCGGTTGGTTCTTTCGGAGAAATAAGGATATTAATCAACGCACACTTTCATATACAAGGGTTTATTCAAATATATGAGCGTGGGTTGAAAGGTTCCTAGGCTTACTATGAAAGAATGATGCTTGAACTGTGAAATTTTGCGTGTATTAATTTCAACTCTTCTTAAAAATAGCTGCCTTGTTTCTTTCCAGGTAATTTGATAGCTGACTATTCAAAGAAGACTTCAAATGTAACAAGTTGCGACTTCTCTTGAAAATGGAAAAAATCTGGAATCATGGTGTCATTATTTACCTAGAAGAAAAGAGTTTATCCCTCAATAAGATTTGTCTGATTATTGTTGCTACATTACAAATTTATCAGCGTTGCACTAGTGGGCAGTTGAATTTAGGTAGGGGGAGAAAGTCTTTGACGCCCTCCAACTGCCACCATGGAGAAAAAATATCGATCGTGTTAACCACATGTTGATGTATCATAGGTGATTGACTACAAATCAAAAGGTCAGTGCTATAAGCATGTCCCATGAGAGTGTCGAGATGGGAGACATTTCGTCCTAGTTCCCATACGTGGACCTTAAATTTTCTAACTGCGACGTGTGAAAGATTCTTCGGTTGGTTTTATAACCGTATAAAAGTCTTTGCCAAAGGTAGCTTTGAGGCCACATCCTAATATATTTTTCTCCCGAGATTGTTCACATGCCAACCCCTTTTGACAACCGGTTTCCTTATCTTGTTTCAATTTCTGGAAACGGGACTCCGGTATCATTTAAATTAGAAAAATATTACGACAGATTTGTCTAGCAAAATAACAGGTTTTGAATGCCAGGTGTATTTCCGTTTCCTATGTTGCTCGCGCCGAAATATTATCTTAAGGACATATCGTCTCTTTGATCGGAATTATAATCACAAGATATTTATACTTTACACATATATAACTTATTGAAATGCTAACAACAGATGAACATATTATATATATATATATATATATATATATATATATATATATATATATATATAAATGTGTGTGTTTGTGTATGTGTCTGTTTTCGTTCTATATCTTTCGAATTTGATCGTTTTTTATGCAAAAACATATTCTGTTTTTTGTGTCTGAAATAGTGATTTTTTTGTGAAAAATATATTTTAAAAGAAATTAATATTGGACATAAATATTTTTTACAATCAATATATCCGATTGATTCTTCTAAGATTTTCGTTCTTTTCTTTGAGACAAAATGTAAAAAAAAACAAAAAAAAACAAATCATATTGATTACATTATACTTCATACTTTTCAAATTCTTGCAATATTTTCTAGTTAATTAGATTTTATTTTGAATGTTGGTTATATGAAGCGGCTCTATTTTATCATCAAAAGTAAATGTTAATGTAAGAACATTATATTTCTTTATTTCTTGACTCTATATATATTGAGGATATTTTAATAATTGTAGTAATGCATGTTTATGCTCAAAAAGAATAGTCCAACGTAGGAATTGCAAATTGGAGATTTCAAGATCAAGCAAATCTAAGAATATAAATATTTAGGAAGTGTTTAAGGAAGCACTGATAATGCGACCTAAAAACTCAAAGGCTCATTGGTATATCGACTGTTGCCTTTCAATTCCGAGAATTAAAAAATATAAATATCTCGCCAGGAACATAAAAGCATATATGAGAATGAGAGATGAACAATCTCATCAAAGATTAAGAGATTTTAGGCAACAGAATTGTGGTTCTACAAGAGGATACTGAGAATCTCATGGATTTATTATATGAGGAGCAAACGAAATTTTAAAGCAAATTGTAAAAGACACTTATCGTAACTTCGGAAGAAGACAATTGTATTTCAAGTTCAAACAGTGATGAAATCTCTGACACTCGCAAGATATCTTGAGGTAAACAGAGACAGTGGAAAGCAGCTTATAACTAAACTAACGAGATTGTATCATAGGAGACCAGCGATTAAAAGAAATAGCAAGAAGAGCTTTTTAAATAACTACAAAGGACTGGAAATTCTGTAGAGTTATGATCGCCAAAGTCTTGAAAGGAGACGGCACACTTTAAGATATACGATGTATATTGTTTGATACCGTATTGACTATGAAAAGATTAGAACTTAAATACATAATGCAAAAATATACTGAAACCTTGTAACGTGTATCCTCACGGAATTTAAAATAGTGGGAAATAAATGAAAAGGTCGTACGTTAGAAGAGTTGCATGAGACATAAAATATCTGCGAAAATCTTAACAACATAAATTTCATAGCAGGGCAGAGGGGAAACAAGAAGTACAATAGAAGTGAGTGAAGAAAATCGAGAAGAAATACGTATCAAATGAAAGAAGACAGAATGCGGGATCGTTAGTAAAAGGAAGTAAAAAAATATCGGATATGTATTAACAAACACCTATTATTAAAACAAAATATTTATGACATCAAAACACAAGGAAGCAAGCTTCCTTGTAATCGTTAAACCGAAAATAGCTGCCCATTTGGAGGTATTTGCTATTCTGAAAATGTAGTTTATGAAGCTAGGCATTTTCTGAAAGAAAATATCAATTTGAAAATATCAATTTGAAAATATCAATTTGAAAAAGGTATACATTGGAGTATCCGCTGGTAGTTAAGAACAGAGACTTAGCAATCACTGGCATTCCTTCTCCAATGCTTCTTGTAAGATTTGAAAGTGCTCTATCCAAAAATTGTTGGAATCATAAAATTAAATGGAGGATCATCTCTCAATCTCAGACTTCCAACAACTTCCGGGACAGATGCAATCTATGCATATAGTAAAAAACTATAATGATTAAGTATAAAAATGCGGATGAATTATTGAACCAAAGAAACAAAATTAACTTCAAGTTTAGACTCAAGAACTGATGTAAAGTTCCTTAATAACATTAATTTTGGAGACTTTACACTTGAAGTATTGATTTTGTTTTAAATGGGTACTAACATGTATACTTGCATACATTCACCTATTTGTATATGATCATTTGGGTGATGTTTTTGTCTACATCAGTTATAATCTTAAGTTATTAGTTATTTTTATTTTTATGTTTATACTATATTTATTATTATTTTATTATTTTTTTATAATTGTCTGCATATATATATGTGTGTATGTGTGTGTGCCTGTGTGTTTTAATTTCCTTAAAATTGTTCTTTAATTATCACCTTATTTAATTAATTTCATCATTTTGTTAATATTTTTATGCATACATTTTTATGTTGTGATTTTTAATTTCTTATTTTTTTATTTTATTTAACTTAATTTATTTTATTGATGCCAAATATATTTGGTATTATTATTATTATTTATTTTCAATCAGATCACACCTTCCTTACCCTGTATCTTAACTTATTCAGTCCTTAAAGAAAAAAAATCAGTTCTGGGTCACCCTATCGGCTCATGTTTATTTTTTCATTTACCTACCTATCTCACTTTCTTTTTTATAATTTATTTTAAGCCTAAAATTGTTTTTTTTTCCTTTCTTCCGCTTTATTATTAAGATTTTCCTCTTCCTTTTTTTTCTTTTTCTTTTCCTTAATCCTTTTGTCTGAATAAATTGAATCATTTGTTATTAGAAAAAAATAGATAGATTCTTAAGGATAGTCTGTAATCTTTATTATATTGGTCTGTTACTTACACTGATTAATATCTTCCTTGTAATTATCTCTATTAATTTTCAATATATATATATATATATATATATATATATATATATAAACCACGAGTTTATTTAATGAACAAAAATCAAATGAATAGATGTCAACTTAACAACCAATAAGGCAAACGTTTTTTAAAAAAAGATTACTAAATATAAAATGGATTACTCTTTCAATGTACTGTCTATGAGTTTCTCTAATCGACTGTTTCATAGAAAATACCCAATACTCCAACGAACTTCAAATTAAATTATTCGTAGATTGTTTAGACATTTAGATTTACATCAAACCGTAACCTCCCAAATATGCCCTTTAAAGTAACGCGAATTAACAGCGTCTAAGAATTTGAATGAAACCTGTCCTCGTGGAATGTAATTTATTAGGGTTGCTGTAGCTTCTTCCTTTAATGTCAGTCTTCACCCCTTACCCATCGATATCTAGAGACAAGACGCATTAGGCTTAAGCAACGTCTAGCCGACAGACAGTGGGATTAAGAATAAAGAATTGAAATGGTACACCTAACCCACTCATATATTATCTTCTCTCCCACCTTACTTCCTCACTTCGTTAATTTTACATATGCGTGATGAGGTCCATCAAAAACGTGTGAATTTCTTTTCATTTTTCATTTCAACCTTTGGAAGTGAAGTCTGATGATCCATAGCCCTGTTAAAGGGATTGTGGTGAAATAACTTATTACATGGAACCTTAAAGTGGCCTGCTTTTATTCAAACATATCTGCTCTGAATCTTACATTATACATATCATCCTCCTTGGGTCTACCTATGCGGATTGCCTAGTTTTGCATAAACTATATATATATATATATATATATATATATATATATATATATATATATATATATATATATATATATATATATTTCAATTAAAAGGTGCAAATATAATTTATAAATTCATGAATCATTCATACAAAAAACAAATATGGAGGTTAATGATTTAAATGGCGAGAATACATCGTCGCAAACTTTATAAATAAGATACATCAACCCCGAACCTTTATATGAATGATATTTGTTTTTTGTATGAATGATTCATATATATATATATATATATATATATATATATATATATATATTAAAAGGGTTTAATGGATAAATTGTCGTCTAAATAATGCAAAAAGGAAAATAATATTGACATATTATTTTAACAGATATATGTGCCAAAATTACACAAAATACCTTCAAATAATAAAGAGTAAATTTATTCAATAAAATCGCTACTGGTTTAAACCTTGGCCTCCGGACGACTTCGAAATCTTTTGCAGCTCTTCTGGACGGTCTCCATGCTTAAATTCTGGAATGCTGGTCTAGTGCTTACCTTCATTTCATGTATGGTATTACAAGAATATTTTGTCTTTCACTCAACTGCGCCCGACACATCAAGTGGATGACATCTAAGGAGTTAGCTGTCTAGATGTAAGGAGTGATGTGGTCGCCGAATATGTCTGACAGCCCTGATAGTGTTAACCTGAAAGCGTGGCATAGTGCAGTGTACTGCTGACAGATATAGTGTCATCCAGCAGCCAACGTCATGTCCGAGGGCAGCACTACCTCTCTCAAGTCACTTGATGTAGGTCTATGTGTAGAAGATAAATGTAGGCATAGGTCGCAATCGCTAGTGATCACTGGAAACACCTTCATAATCACCATTAGATTCATCCAGCTATTTCCGAATCCACTACACTGTATTCAGATTGGCACCCAAACACTCCGGTATGCTCGTGTTCGAGCTTGCAGTGCGAATGCCAAGCAGTACCAGAGGCTTTTTCCAAATTTCTGGCGGAGTGCATTGCGTCATGTTGCTCTTAATCTTACAGATAGTGGTGCCCAAATGGGCATATTATGCCACGCAGTCGATAAATCAATAACAGACGAGGCGCATGCGTGATATTACAAATAGGAATTGGCGACAATGTCCCCATTACACAATTTATATGTAGACCAGCGCGCAAGAGTATGTGTATTTGTGTTGGTGTTGGTTGATGAAATAAGAAAATGGTAAAAAATATAAAGTAATGTGTCTCGTTCATCGAAGGAATAAGAGCAGGTTTCTTAAGAAACGTGCCACTTCCATGTTCGTATTCTGTTTTCCAAATAGTTATATATATATATATATATATATATATATATATATATATATATATATATATGTGTGTGTGTGTTTGATTTTGTCTATGTATTGGAGTATGTGCGCGTGTGTGTATTGTCCGGTCAACAATCCTTTGAAAAGGAGTCTGGTTTGTCCACTTTTTAGGTTCTTTCAGATGTCGTATTCACACTGAGCTATCTCTTACGCCTTATTAGAAATTTCGCCGTATTTCACGTGATCTGATTAAAAAATCATATATATATATATATATATATATATATATATATATATATATATATATATATATATATAAAATATAATATAGATAATATATATGTAATACATATAAATTAATTTAATATATACATATATATATATATATAAACATGTTAATATATATAAATACAATTATAAATGTATATATAAATATATGTATATATATATAAACATATATATATATATATAAACTTATATATGTTAATTATATAAAATATAATATATATGTAATACATAAAAATTAATTTAATATAAACAAATATATATATATAAATTACAAATGTATATATAAATATATATATTTGTATATATATATATATATATATATACATACATATATTTTAATTATATAAAATATAATATATAATATATATGTAATTCATATAAATTAATTTAATATATATATATATATATATATATATATATATATATGTCAGCAGTTAATATACCACAAAACACCCTTGAGATCTTAGCTTTGGAGCGGGTAGAATGGAGATAAACGTGTTTTAGAGACTCAGCTATTTTCAATCTGCTTGTCTGAATCATCTTCAAGAACCGAGAGCAAGATCTAAAAGGTCAGCCCATCTAACAGTGATCTCATCTCACAATTCTTACACCTGCTCCATATGTAGCCTCCTTTGTAAATGACTAGCGGGTCTTAAATGCTACTTAAGATTATCGCATAAACTTTCATAACTGAATCAATAAGCTGGCAGATCTTCATACGTCGAAACCAACGGAAGAGTCCATTATATATATATATATATATATATATATAGATAGATAGATACACCTAGTGAGCCAGACAAAAACCCACCCAGGCCCCACCCAAACGGATCATCAGGGAAAGTATGGCCATGCTTTCCCTGACGATACGTTTGGGTGGGATCTGGGTGGATTTGTCTGGCTCACTAGGTGTATCTAGGTCTGCGCTACGATTGTATTGAGCTCTTTTGTTAGTTGTCTACTCGTATCGGGGTTTTTTCTTTGGGCTTCAGACCTGCATCTGTGCGATTTGTTCGACAGTAAATCATGTTTGTAGCTCTTTCTTTTTTTAAAACCTTTTTTTTTCCCTCGAGATTGATTTGATTATTTGCAAATCAAAAATTCGAAAGTTTTTCGAAACGAGTCTAGTTATCTATATATATATATATATATATATATATATATATATATATTGAACAATAAAAAAATAAAAAAATTAAAATCTTCAGACACACTGGGTTGTAGATTAATATTATTCGTTTTTTTTTATTATTATTCCATTTAGATTCCTCGACTAGTTTCGCCCGAAATGGCCATCATCGGGAGGAGAAATATTTCTGCTTGCTGCTAGCCCTAAACTACAGAATATATATATATATATATACTGAAGACGCTATTAGCCTTTGCTTATGTTCACCAGCCCCACGGATTTGACTGCATAAATTGTAGGTGATATTACACCCACAAGAAATATCTGTATGTGTGTGTGTATGAGTGTGTTGCATATGGATATTTTCCTGCGTCCCGTATCCAATATATCGATTACAATGTAATCCCGAAATTCAAACAGAATTGCATTCACTAACGATCGGTGGACACGTAAATGAAAAACAGAAGAAAGAAAAACATGCTTTCATAGCAAAACTAAATGAGGATTCGCTTATTATTGATATCGCCCCCTTTATACTTATCGATTTCAAACTCACTTTTCAGTTTTCCTTACTCGACCAAAAATGGACGACCTAAAGAGGGAAAATCACTGTCGCGGCGTGTCATTGATTTCTCTTCAAGAAGGCCAATTGCGCACAT
>OZ010615.1:11616348-11733848 GCA_963932145.1 Acanthosepion lycidas | reverse complement strand
CTGAAGTTTGTTATATTGACTTCCACGCAAACATCCTTGGTAAACGTGAGGATACACATATTATTCGGCCAGCTATGTATCAGCAACAATCATTATTTATCCCTCCAAATTATTACAACCTAAGCAAATATTTATATATAAAAATGTACAATAAAAGGAAGTTGAGTAACCAACGTGAGTGTTTGTTGGGACTCACTATCATTTGTCTCTAGTTCCTTTTTCATTTTTTTTTCTCAACTTCCTTTTATTGTACATTTTTCTGTGTTAATTTGAAATCTCCGGTTGAAGCCTGAAGAGCGGGAGAGAAACCGGTTGCTTCGCCCGTTTTTAATATGTCTCGTAATGTAAAATATTATACTTTTATTTCGAACATTAAATTTTGTACCTACAAAAATATCTTTATATATATATATATATATATATATATATATATATATATATATATATTAGCATAAGTTTTTCAGCAGGCAAGCCAAAATAATGAAATATATATATATATATATATATATATATATATATATATATATAGTGTCTGTCAGAAATCCAATGTAAAAAAATTGCAACACACATGCTGTAATAATTTGTTTATATTTTACATCGTGACGGGATAAATTTGAAGAATACAGGTGCTATTACTTATTTCAGAGTTTTTTAAAAATATATATTCATTTGTTTATTAGATATTAATTAAAAGCTTATAAACTCACACTAAATATCCCTGCATGTAGAAAATAAGGTGCAATATGTCTCAAACTGAAGATTTATTTTTCTAATTTGCAATTATTAGGAATATTTAACATTTCTGAAATATTAGAATTTTCATGGGCTATATATCTGATGACGTTTTTTATGGGATATATATCTACTAAATTATTTCTTTCTCTCACCTACATATAGTCGAGATGATTTAACCGGTTCTCCATTAGATTTTCCAGTGTGAAAGTTAATTAAACACACAACAGGTTTAAAATATAAAAAAAAACTATTGTAGTGTTAACGGCCTTTTGTGCAGTTGGTTAGATGGCGTTCTATAGCTCTTTAAGCAGTGCAATGATGATACTTCATCGTTGAGCGAAGGGCTTCTAGATTATCGTCACTGGTCAGGGTGGAGGATTCCATTGATGGAATCAAAGGCCACCTGTCCTTGACAAATTCGAGTTCTCAATTTGGGGAACATCGAGAGGCATGTTCAAGACATGTACTGCATGAAATAAAACCGCTAGCATGCAACACACATATATGAATGGAACGAGCTGTGTCACAAGCGGTACAGTGACAAGAAGATACCTAATTATTGAATTGATGATAATCACGAACTACCGCATTATAATCTCGTTAATTTTTCTACTATAATATTTAACAATTAAGTGGGAATACTATTGACGACCGGTGAATAAATCCGGATGTGTTTGTTTCCATTTATTTAACACAATTACACTTGGTATAGCAATGCCAATCTGTTGTCCTCTATGCTACGTGAAGGCGAATGGCATTGCTGTAGGTGCCCAAATTAGGTACTCAAGAATAGACCATATCAGAGATATTCTTATCGTACATCCTAGTAGAAACTATCGCATGTAATTTAGAGATAAAATGTGTGCATTAAAATTTGACAATCAAATCACATTTCAATATACAGTGTAACCCGGATATAAGAGAGTTGCCGAGACCGAAGAAGTCTCTTATAGCCTGGTTTCTCTTACATCCGGGTTTGGTCTATTTTATATACACTGTAACCCGGATATAAGAGAAATCCAGATATAAGAGAGATTTTATCTGGTCCCAAATTAGACCATGTGTTAATGTATATAAAATAGGCCAAACTCGGATATAAGGGAAACCCTGATATAAGAGACTTCTTCTCCAGTCCCGACAACTTATATCCGGGTTACACTCTAAATTAAAACAGGCTCTAATTTGGGACCAGATAAAATCTCTCTTATATCCGGGTTTCTCTTATATCCGGGTAACTTAAATCCGGGTTACACTGTATCTTCATGCCTTGAACGAAAGTGGTTCTCCACAACTTTCTGCATTTCTTTATTTTGCATAAGTCCTCTTTTCATTCCCTCTTTTTATTTATGTTAATCTTTACAGCATTAATTTTTTCAAGTAGCGTTTTCTATGCTGCTGACGTCCAGAGTGTAATATGAAATTAAATATGCAAAGTTTTCTCAGCCAATTATGCGCACGCAAATTGCCAGCAGTCTCTAATCGCTAGGAGATTTTTTTTTATTCTAGTTCTTATTATATATCTTTATGTAATTAAGAAGTTAGAATTTTGGCAGCACTATGCTCTCGGGGTAATTGGACTACGCAACCCTCCACCACAACAAGGAATGAACATCAACGTATGTTTGTCAGTAGAATTAATAAGTAAATACGTACATCCTAACATGATACCATCATAGATTTTCAAAAATCATTTATGCAACTGAAAGTATATAAATTCGCCGTGTCGTTCATCGCTCATAGACGCCCATAGTCATCTTGTTGCTATAAGCTTTCGTCACTCCTCAAAAGCTACCCAATTGCCACCTCAGCATAACCAACATTTCTGGCAAGTATTAAATGGTGTCCTTTGTTAAATCGGGTAAACAAAATTGGCCTGTGCTTCATTAGCAAATACGACAAAAAATAGTCTGAATTGATCACATATAATTCAGTGATATTCATAATTAACTAATTGCGAGCTGACAATTAGAGTTGGGCCCATTTTCAAGCACTCATCTCTTATTCTTTGCGCTTTTATTGTTTGTTTCTAATCTTTTCTGAATTGGATTCATTTCAATCTTCGATTTACTCTTTCGTCTTATTTTTTTTTCTTTGCGCCAAAATATCGATCGGCTAATTAACTATATTTAAGTGGTTATCAGTTGGTATCTCAATCACAATAAATGGCTTGTCTTCGAAATGAAAACGGAACATTATTCGGTTTGTGGAATTACACTACTTTGTTTTTCTTTGTCTTTCTAGATGTCTTGAAGACTTCAATCAATTTTTTTGTTCCCTCATTGTATTCTCTCAATGACCTTTCTCGGGTTGATTTCTATGTATTCTGCGCTAGGGTTTTTTTTTTTAGACATAACTATTAATAGACTATGTTTCACTCTAAGTTTCTAATTTCTTTTTAGAATGTTATATTACATTTAGTAACATTTTTTTTAATTTCTTTCTATTTGAAATCCTGCTTGCTTTTAGCATCCGTTACATGTTACAGGTTGCTTTGTGTATCCAGTTTTCATCAGGTATTTCATTTTTATCCTTTCTGTTTAGTTATTAGTTTAATATTATCTCTATTTAATATTATCTTCGTAGTGTCTTCTCCATTTGAGTTTGTGATTCATATTTTCTTCTTCGACTTTATTCATAAGTTTACAACTCTTTGGATTAACCTCAACTTTTTTTATGTATGACTCATCATAAACTGGGCCGCAATCCTGTAAAAATGAACTGAAATTTTTGTCGAAGATGCTCTTTCAATATTGAGGATCATATGCACAAGCATATGCCTTTGAAATGTGTAAGAACTGATTCTATTTTAAAGTAAAAAATCTGTGATTTAAAAAAAAAAGAAGACATGGTATAATATTAAAACTGCTCATAGTGTGATTAACACTGCGTATGATTTCCTACTATTTTGTTCGCCTTAAAATATAAATAGTAATTTCGTTTTTAAATAAGGGATATATTTTAGCTGTACAAAAATCCCGCTGAAAGTTTCTCGCCTGTTATAAAAATATATTTTCATGTATAATCTTCCTGTATTAAAATCGACAATGGTTTAAAATACTGAAACTACATATAGTGAAAGATTACAAAATTCAAGAAACATCGTAGTTAATCATTGTTTACATGAGTGATTAAGCATGTATGTAAGTAAACAAGTGAGGATAAAACGAAATAAACAGAATTTAAATAAATGTTATTTTCTTCATAAAATTAGGTGTACCATTCAGAATGCATAAAATTCCTTATGTCACTGTTTGAAAGATGACATTTAAATATCTTGATATAACTGTTTGGTATTACATTTGATTATATTCTATTTCAAAACATATCAAATATATGTTGTTGTTAATCGTGTGAATTGATCCCATTATATTTCAGAACAATATATACATAGATATATAAATACATTTACTCCATAATTATTGCAAAGAAGCACACATAAATTGCATTAGTTAATTAGCCATGTGTCAGACAAACTTTCAGCGGACCAGTAACATTGACCACAAATATGACACATGTATATCACCCGTTATCACAAGGCTTAGATTGCTGTTACTCCCAGTGTGGGGCTACATTTTGCAAGCAGCAGAAGCGACTGTATTATAATAAAATTCGTAATTTTCTTAATTTTGTTTTCTATGTGACAAGTCCCTGAAGACTTGGGGATCACACTGATTCACCACTTCCTATACTGTGTTGCTTTTATTAAGTTTTTAATTTTCGTTATTCCTACAGATCCTTTTTCTACCAGCCATTTACTCAAACTAGGCATGTCTGGTTATGGCTATTTTCCTTTCTTCTTCTTGCTTTCAATATGCTGTATGAGTGTCACATTCAACATAATGGCCCCCAAATTTTTAACTGTCGCTACCTGACTTTAACTATAAATATAACTTTAACTTACATCTTCACTAAAACTTCCGGGTCCACTATATTTGCACTTCATGGTATGCTCAGCATATCTATGAAGAATCACCTCTCTGTTGCCTCAAATCTATTCTTCGAATCTGAAGAAATGGTCCAGCATTTACTACCTTAAAGCGGGACCCATATTGCACAACATGTCAGCCTTATTTTCTTTTTCTAACGAGATTTTCACGTTTATTAATACGGGAGTTTTGATTTTAGAAGACAGCTTCCACAAATTCAATGCGTCCCAGATTCCCTTCTTCATATAATTTTCCTCTGTTAAATCACTAACTAGATATTTTAATTTTAGCGATTGCTTGATTTTGGTGTTTCTAATTCATACTTCATTTCTGGGTCTTTTACTCTAGCTGTTAATTATACATACAGTCTTCTTAGAATCCTGGTAAGGTCCGTCACGTTTTCCTTTACGGTCATCTGTAGGAATTCCTGTAATTTCTTTTGACTGCTGCTATCAACCATATGTCCATATCATATTTTGTTAAGCTTTGTCCACCAAAAATAAATAATTTTATTTTTTTCCTGCTCAGTTTGCATTGGGACATTCCTTTATTATTTAACTGTATTGTTTCTTCCGGAGCTTATTTATTTTTAAAATATTTGTTATGTTAATTAGTATTTAGTTCTTTTTTTTTGCATTTTACCGTAAAACTTTGACGAGTGTCGGTTGTAGGTTGTTGCAGATACGCTAGAATCTCAAAAGCTTTCGTATAATTCATTTCGTAATATTTCGCAGGTTTTATTCACATACTTTCTAACAAAGACTAGCTATGTAATAGAAAATTAATGCTACTATAACAAAGTATTACGTAGTAGTATAACATACCTACCATTTACTGACTGCTTAATGTTGCTATTGAAAAATTGCGCCTTCAATAAAACACTCTTTTTATATAGACACATTCAATTTCTCATATCATACAGGCGCAATATTTTCGGTTGAATTCTAAAGAAAGACATTCAGAGCATTTTTGTATGAACTTGTTTCGCAAAGGTTCTTTGTAATTAGTTTCTTTTCGATTTGAAAGAAAACAAATACTCAATAATAAAATGAAAAAAATTATTTAAATTTCTAGAGTCCCATTTATTTATTTGTTCTTCACATATATATTCGACATATATATATATATATATATATATATATATATATATGTATACATATATTTATATATATATATATTTATATATATATGTATACATATATTTATATATATATATGTATACATATATTTATATATATATGTATACATATATTTATATATATATGTATACATATTTATATATATATATGTATACATATGTTTATATATATATATATGTATACATATGTTTATATATATATATATGTATACATATTTATATATATATATGTATACATATGTTTATATATATATATATATATATGTATGTGTTTATATATATATATATGTATACATATGTGTTTATATATATATATATATATATATATATATATATAATCATATGAATTAAATTCTATATATCTTATGCAAAGTGCATTAACATTTAATTCTTTAACTCTTTTCCGCATGTGGCTATCTGACATTTCGAAAATTATATGGTGCCAACGGCTACTTTTTCATATTCGATGGCAATATATTTGATAATTTAATTCCTTGTACCTAATGCCAAAGGCATGATGTTCAACGTTGACATTTTCGACATAGTCATTTTGGTAGCATCAAAATGAAAAAAAAAGAAGATATTAATGCAAACTGTATAAGTACATTATAACTAAACAATTCTTGGTTTAGCACATGACTAGGAACATTGCGACACGACATTGAACAAAAATCGAAATTGAATTGAAATACGTTTTCCCAAGAGTAATTCAGTAGTATCATTCCAGGTTTTGTATCCTTTACGAGGTTAGAGATTAAACCCCAGAACTATTGAATATATGAATGTACTCTAGTTTTATTTGTTAAAATAAAGAGTTCAAATTGGGCACAAAATAAGGCTTGAATACCATACAGAGAATCACTCAAGTGTAATATATTGGTATAAATTATAATGGATAAAATCTCATTGAGAAAAGTCATCTGTGCATTATTTATTGCATTACTAACGGAAAATTAAGAATACTTATTCCGGTATTAAATATCAACACAATAATATATATATATATATATATATATATATATATATATATATATATATATATGAAGAAATATAGTCTTAAGATGTCCAATACTTATGGGATAAAGTGCTCAATATCAGAGATAGAGCGTGTGTAAATATAAAAGTGAACATAGAAGTCAACACTTAGAGGCGACAGTCTGTTTCATGCTATATACAATCATCAGGCCACGTGTGATGACCATTGCATATAGCATGAGACAGACTGTCACCTCTAAGTATTGACTTCTATGTTCACTTATATATATATATATATGAAGAAATATAGTCTTAAGATGTGCAATATTTATGGGATAAAGTGCTCAATATCAGAGATAGAGCGTGTGTCAATATAAAAGTGATCATAGAAGTCAACACTTAGTGGCGACAGTCTATTTCATGCTAGACGCAATCGTGGCCTGACGATTGTATCTAGAATGAAACAGACTGTCACCTCTGTATATATATATGTATATATGCAAATAATATCAAATACAGAACGAATGTAGATATGAATCCGACTAAATGACAGAACAGAGAACAAATAAAATCTTTTTTTAATCTAATATCTTTGCTTTTTATTGAGCTTCACAAGATATATATATGTGTGTGTTTGTGTGAGTGTGTGTGCTTGTATAAGTTCATCTAAAATATAAAGAATAACCTTACAAATGAATGTTTAAAGACATGCCACGAACTTTGTTGAAGCCGAAACAAGCAAATGATATGAATGTATAATATAAAAACATTTTTAATAATAGATTAAGACAATATTTTTTTTTTCTGTTGTGAGCTTCTATCAGTGATCACATATCTGATTCGTGAATATTTCCTTTCATACTACTTGTCCAAACAATTGAATACACGTCATATTAAATTAATCCTTTGGAAAGGGAAAACAACAGTCAATTATGTGTAAAAAGAAATATTACTTGAGAGTCAGTAAAAAGACAAATGGCAGTGCGAGCGACGTATTGCATATGTTAAATTCAAACAAGAAGGAAATGTATTATATTTATAATTAGGTTATTAATAAAGCGGAACAGTGTGATTTAGAAAAATGAAGACTCATAGAAATAACGAATGATTATTTCCAGAGATTAAGAAGATTAATATGAAGATAGAAGAAATATCGAGAAACAAAGAAACAAGTGTATAACTGAGCTACTAAATTTACTGAATGCTAGGCCATCTCACAAATGATGAAAAGACTTGAATCAACCGGGGTTAGATTCTAGATACATTTTGATAATAATATGAACAGAACATATGAATAATGTAGAGTTTTTAAGAATAAGGGCATACAAATTCCTGTTACGTAAATTCAAAAAGATAAAGCTGGAAATTCTGTAATTCATAATGCGAATATTATTTGAGACTTAATCGCCGATAAGTCACATTCAAGCGGTACTAAACAAGAGATTACACCGTATTAAATTTTAATTATTCTGTGTGACATGATCTTTGAGGACGTTGACAATAATTCCTCAAAACCATTTCCTCTCTTTTGTACAAGAAATTACATCGTATTAAATTTTAATTCTTCTGTGTGACATGCTCTTTTAGGACGTTGAAAATAATTCCTCAAAACCATTTCCTCTCTTTTGTACAAGAGATTGCATCGTATTAAATTTTAATTCTTCTGTGTGACATGCTTTTTAGGCCGTTGAAAATAATTCCTCAAAACAATTTCCTATCTTTTGTACAAGAGATTACATCGTATTAAATTTTAATTCTTTTGTGTGACATCCTCTTTTAGGACGTTGACAATAATTCCTCAAAACCATTTCCTATCTTTTGTACAAGAGATTACATCGTATTAAATTTTAATTCTTCTGTGTGACATGCTTTTTAGGCCGTTGAAAATAATTCCTCAAAACCATTTCCTATCTTTTGTACAAGAGATTACATCGTATTAAATTTTAATTCTTTTGTGTGACATCCTCTTTTAGGACGTTGACAATAATTCCTCAAAACCATTTCCTATCTTTTGTAAAAGAGATTACATCGTATTAAATTTTAATTCTTATGTGTGACATGCTCTTTTAGGACGTTGACAATAATTCCTCAAAACCATTTCCTCTCTTTTGTACAAGAGATTACATCGTATTAAATGTTAATTCTTCTGTGTGACATCCTCTTTTAGGACGTTGACAATAATTCCTCAAAACCATTTCCTCTCTTTTGTACAAGAGATTACATCGTATTAAATTTTAATTCTTCTGTGTGACATGCTCTTTTAGGACGTTGACAATAATTCCTCAAATCCATTTCCTCTCTTTTGTACAAGAGATTACATCGTATTAAATTTTAATTCTTATGTGTGACATGCTCTTTTAGGACGTTGACAATAATTCCTCAAATCCATTTCCTCTCTTTTGTACAAGAGATTACATCGTATTAAATTTTAATTCTTCTGTGTGACATGCTCTTTTAGGAAGTTGACAATAATTCCTCAAATCCATTTCCTCTCTTTTGTACAAGAGATTACATCGTATTAAATTTTAATTCTTCTGTGTGACATGCTCTTTTAGGACGTTGACAATAATTCCTCAAAACCATTTCCTCTCTTTTGTACAAGAGATTACATCGTATTAAATTTTAATTCTTCTGTGTGACATGCTCTTTTAGGACGTTGACAATAATTCCTCAAATCCATTTCCTCTCTTTTGTACAAGAGATTACATCGTATTAAATTTTAATTCTTCTGTGTGACATGCTCTTTTAGGACGTTGACAATAATTCCTCAAATCCATTTCCTCTCTTTTGTACAAGAGATTACATCGTATTAAATTTTAATTCTTCTGTGTGACATGCTCTTTTAGGACGTTGACAATAATTCCTCAAATCCATTTCCTCTCTTTTGTACAAGAGATTACATCGTATTAAATTTTAATTCTTCTGTGTGACATGCTCTTTTAGGACGTTGACAATAATTCCTCAAATCCATTTCCTCTCTTTTGTACAAGAGATTACATCGTATTAAATTTTAATTCTTCTGTGTGACATGCTCTTTTAGGACGTTGACAATAATTCCTCAAATCCATTTCCTCTCTTTTGTACAAGAGATTACATCGTATTAAATTTTAATTCTTCTGTGTGACATGCTCTTTTAGGACGTTGACAATAATTCCTCAAATCCATTTCCTCTCTTTTGTACAAGAGATTACATCGTATTAAATTTTAATTCTTCTGTGTGACATGCTCTTTTAGGACGTTGACAATAATTCCTCAAATCCATTTCCTCTCTTTTGTACAAGAGATTACATCGTATTAAATTTTAATTCTTCTGTGTGACATGCTCTTTTAGGACGTTGACAATAATTCCTCAAAACCATTTCCTCTCTTTTGTACAAGAGATTACATCGTATTAAATTTTAATTCTTATGTGTGACATGCTCTTTTAGGACGTTGACAATAATTCCTCAAATCCATTTCCTCTCTTTTGTACAAGAGATTACATCGTATTAAATTTTAATTCTTATGTGTGACATGCTCTTTTAGGACGTTGACAATAATTCCTCAAATCCATTTCCTCTCTTTTGTACAAGAGATTACATCGTATTAAATTTTAATTCTTCTGTGTGACATGCTCTTTTAGGACGTTGACAATAATTCCTCAAAACCATTTCCTCTCTTTTGTACAAGAGATTACATCGTATTAAATTTTAATTCTTCTGTGTGACATGCTCTTTTAGGACGTTGACAATAATTCCTCAAATCCATTTCCTCTCTTTTGTACAAGAGATTACATCGTATTAAATTTTAATTCTTCTGTGTGACATGATCTTTGAAGACGTTGACAATAATTCCTCAAAACCATTTCCTCTCTTTTGTAGCTGTTTATAACCATAGTTTTTTTTTTTTTAAATCTTTCCAAAATCTTTACTATTCTACATATACAGAAGTCAGGTAGGTAGGTTATTAGAAGATTTCCTCTGTCCATTCTACCTTCAATATGTCATGTAAGTTTAAAATATTCCAAGATGTCTTTCCTCCTAATGTGTCCTAGAAATCTCAACAACCACTTTGTGATATTATGCATAAGTATCCTTTTTTTCTGTTTTGTCTAAAACTTCGACACTGTTCACATTCCTTTCATGGTATCCTCAGAACGATATTCCTTTTGTCTTAATCTTTTCTTCATCTATGAGGAGATTGTCTAGCATTCATTGCCATGTAGAAATACTGATATTACATAAGAGTTTGGTATTCATTTCCTTGTGTCTAACGTTATTTTCCGGCTTCTTAAAAAATTATGCTTATCTTTTGAAACATTTCACGATATGAAATTGATGGCAAAATATATGAAGATTTATTGAAAAATTAACAAAGTTATTAAAAGCAAAAAAAAACATGTTGAGTATAGCCAGGATCCTTTATTTACAGACAATAAATAAAAAGAAAATAAAAGACGCAGAATACAAACTTATGACAATTATTTGTTCCCTATAATTACAGAATATATAATTACATTTAAATTTCACTTCAGAATATCTCAGATAATATTTGTTTTAAATCTGTATTTCGAAGGCATGACATATTGGGTTTTATAGCCTCAGAAATAAACAAGTCAATAGAATACAAATTCTAGCCGTGAAAATGAATGTCTTGATCATTCGGAAGATATCACTAAACAAGAGTATATTTGGATTCGGTTAGCAACCGCACAAACTCATTTTAGATGATGTATCTCAAGTCTTTGCATTAACAGAGGCAATATTGTTGGTTTAATATCTCATGGAAGGTAAAAGCCATGGTACAAACCAGCTGGAAATCAGTCTGATAACGCCTGCATTGATTCTTGAGGATATTTCAGCTTTTGCTGTGTTGTTGTTACGACACAAATATACAAAGACTTTCGTTCATCATCATTAAGGAAACATTGTTGGTGAATTATCTGTCTACTTTGAGCTATAATGACATTCCATCAGATATCTCCGTTTCGCATGTGATATGTGATCGAGTGAAAACAAAGATCAACAAATTTGAAGAAAACTCACATATTATTCTTCATGTACCATCTAAAATGAGTCGAAATTCCTCGCGTAGCCTGGCCAGTGTTTACACTCATTAGCTAAACAACAGAGCAAAATCTGATATGAGTATTTCTATGATCAAAAGCTAATGTGTGTGCGTGCGTATGGTGTGATGGGTAAATCTTTGGTCTTTTGATATGTTTTATTTCACACAGGCACGTTGTTTTTTATTTTTGTTATTTTGTCGACTGCACTGTATAGTAATGTCATTTAGGCACCGTTTGTGAGAAAAGGGACAACATGACGTCATTCATAAATCTGAAAACGTGAGAATGTACTGCTTGGTGTAGGAATGTCAGATGGTTCGATATTCGTGCCAGTTTCTGGTAGGATTTCTCAATTTGTCTCCCTATGGAATATCGAACAATCTGACATTCATACACCGATGCAGAGACTACAACTCATCCATTCAGGCTTGGCACCAAGACTTTCCGTCAATTCAAGGAGAGCTCGTCGGGTCGCAAGCTCATATCATATCTCCCAGACGCTCGAGGATTTCTTCAACAGAATTACTAATGAAGAAGACCAGAGAAGGATCCAAAATGACCTGGATAAATCCTTCAGACATGAATTTGATGTAGTCAAGGCTCGCCAAGTGCAAAAATTAAATAGATTGAAAGATCAGAAGGTGATGCACAAGGTCCATCACCGACCAGTGAAAGCAGTAGTCAACATAAGCCAATATCAGCTGAGTGCCTCTGAGGAGTCAGTATTGAATAAGGGTCTCAACTTCGCCACAGCCATCAGGCGGGTGCCATACTTGGACATCATTGCCAGAGTCCAGGAGGTGGCCTTGAACTTCCCTAAGGCTCAGGCGGATGAACTAAGATGGAAGGGAAGACAGGCCTTGGAGAGAGCCAAGCTGCCCAGGTCTAACATAACAAAACTGGAGAGGCTGGCGATTGGATCCCTACAGAGGAACGAAAACATCATCATACTACCGGCTGACAAACTTAATGCGACTGTAGTGATGGTCAAATCAGAGTATACAAGAAAACTGGAAGACCTCATTAGCAGTGGTAGCTACAGCAAAGTGAAAAGTGGTAGCTACAGCAAAGTGAAAAAGGATCCTACTATGAAAACGGAACGCAAAATGTCACAGATCCTAATCAAGAACAATGATCACTTCGCACCCAAGACGTATGGGTAGGTATCGCAGCGTTACACCAAGCTACCTCACATATACGGTCTCCCTAAGATTCACAAAGACGGTATTCCGCTCAGGCCGATTGTTAGTTGGCAAGGCTCTGTGTGCCACCCTCTGAGTCGCCTCCTTATAAATATAATTGATCCATTGATCGGAAAGTCTCCTTCATATGTCCGAAAATCCGCCCACTTCGTGGAAATAATCAAAGATGCTCCCATCCTATCCAACCAGATGGTGAGCTTGGGCGTGGTGAGTTTGTTCACCAAGGTACCCACGGAGGAGGCACTCTCAGTAATCAGATAAATTGACCTCTGACTCTTCCCTAGAAGAACGGACCAGTATTCCAATAGATAATCTGATGGAGATGTTGACTTTCTGTACACAAACAACACCATTCGGAATGGGATAACACATATATTGACAGGATGAGGGCTTAGCAATGGGCTCGCCATTATCACCAGCAATGGCAAATATATACATGGAATACTTTGAAGAAATGGCATTAGAATCTATATCCCTAAATCCTACTATATGGTTAAGGTACGTAGATGACACCTTCATACTCTGGCCACACCAGGAAGATGTCCAGGTTCTACTGGATCATGTGAACTCAATAATACCTTCGATACAGTTCACAATGGAGAAAGAGAGTAACAACACACTCCCATTAATGGATGTACTAATATCTCGAACAAAGCATGGGTTCACGACATCCGTATACCGTAAACCAACATTCACCGGGCAGTACCTCAATTTCAACTCCCGCCATCCATACAGCGTAAAGAAAGGGATCGTCCGTTGCTTACAACACCGAGCAAAAGTCATAAGTGGCGACCCAAAGACGTTAGATAAAGAATTGGTGTGTATAAGTAGTACCCTACAACGTAACAACTACCCTGGGTACATGGCAGCAGCCCCCAAAAACTGGGATAGGCGGGTACAAGAGAAGGAGGAGGACAACAACACTCAGAAAACAGTCTGCCTGCCTTATGTGAAGGGGATATCAGAGAAAATACAAAGTGTCTGCGGTCCATATAACATCAGGACAACCTTCAAAAGCTTGACAACACTTCGCAGATATCTCTCACGAGTGAGACCCCCCATAGAGGAGAACATGACTAAAGACTGTGTGTACGCTATCCCGTGCAGCTGCGGAAAGGAATGTAAAGGAGAGACAGACCGTCCCCTCAAGGTAAGGCATCAAGTACACCAGAAAGCTGTAACGCGAGGGGAAGTAGAAAAATCAGACGTGTCTGACAACATATGGAGAGAGAAGGGAGGTCACCATCCGCTGTGGGATCATGTTGAGATCATAGACAGGGAACAGAATTGAAAAATTTGTAAACTTGAGGAATCAGCACATATGCTAGGCCACAAAAATCTCCTGAGCCGACCAAGCATAGAAATAAATACAATATGGGAACCAGTAATAAGGAGTGCCAGAGAAAAGCAATGATAACAAAATTGCAATATGAGCTCTGGTAAAAACATGGAATGATAACAGCAAAAATTGCAATATGAGCACTGGTAAAAATGGTTGTGAAAACATTAGGTTTTTAATACCCAGTATTTCATACCCAGATGTCCTCAAGGACACATGGCACGGTGGATAAAGGCGTTGGCTAGATCCAGTGACAGACCCAATACCCGGTTAAAGCAGTGGAGAACATTCAGAGGGAAAATTAGCAGGAGAGGATAACTGCTAACTGACATCAAACATGGCACGTGGAACTAGATCGAAATAAAGGGTTCAGTTCGAAATTCCAACCAGATGGCCGGAGCGTACAACGGACGAAACGTTGTGATAAATATGGCGACAAATATGAGGACATTAGTCCGAATAATGTAAATACTGTACATAATACCTCATCTCAGAAATATAGACAGACTCTAGCACTTTTGTCTCGTAGGAGCAACTATAACGTCTTCCCTTTATATATATAAAACGTCATCCACAGACAGACTGTTTCGCTGTTTCACAGCTCATCAGTGTGAATAGACATCCGCTTGCCTCTAGCTCGGATCGAAACCCGACTGAATTGGTATCAGTCGGAGATTCTACAACTAAGCCGTCGGCGCAAGTAGGTGGATTTTTAGCGTTTTTATTTTTAGAAACACGCCCAGTGACTGACAGTGACTCAATTAGCTATGCGAAGAGTCTCGCTATATTAGTTATAATAGTCACAGTTTACAAACCCATACCTACTCCCTAGAGAGCTCAACTGAAATTAATATTTACTTCAGGAGCCAATATAACGTCATCCACAGACAGACTGCTTCGCTGTTTCACAGCTCATCAGTGTGGCTAGACATCCGGTTGCCTCTAGCTCGGATCGAAACCCGACTGAATATATATATATATATATATATATATATATACTGCCATTCTTGAACGCAATTTGAATCACATATTTCTACTATTTTGTCTTGACTATTTATTTATCATTGTAAATAATGCATTATGTGTAGCAAGATATATGGTATTATCCTTACGTTTATTGTATAGTGGGTAACGGTTATGTTTCAAATTATTATAGAAGCTTTTTAGTAAGAATATCCGCGGATCCGAAAGTAGTTATTGGCAAACGTTATATAATGTTTTGTTTTCATTCATTACGCATTATTTATTATTTAATTTGTTATTAATTGTTGATGATTATATTATTCTATTTACTTGAGTCATGTGTGCATTCGTATTGTATAAATTACTTATTATTTACTAAATTTATTTCTTCAGATTTTCGTTTATTTTATATATTTTCTCCTGTTCACAGTACTGGTCATCTAATGTTTTAATTTAAATTATTTATCTAAAGTATGTTAGATAAACCACATTGAATATAGAGCATATATTTTGGATTATGTAATGGTATTTTAAAGGTATTCATTCTTAGCGTTCGATTTTGAACTAACATAATAAAGATTAATTCTTGTATCTGCATTTTGAAAAATCTCTTGATCGTTTATTTAGTCATCACGTTTGATATGAGAACTTAATTATAGATATTATAGATATTTTCTTCTTTTTGGATTTTAGTTGTAGGCAGATTCTGCTTCTGCTTTTGTTTAGAAGTATGCTTTTATTAGAAGTGTCGATGGGAAAATAAGCTGTTATATTATCATAGATGCTTTGTTACACAGGATAGTCCGCATTAAATGCCTGAATCTGAAAAAAAGGTCATACAAAACTATTAGTCAAATGAAATATCAATAGTTCACTGTAAGATTATATAGATTGGCAAGTCATTGCAGTGGAATATTAACTTGTATATTTAGACTAAATATTGCTGAGACAGAGATGAACGTGACGATTTCAAGCGGACGATGACTCAACGAGAGATAGTCAAGCGGCTGGTATTTTCCAGAAACAGTGTTCAAATCATACAAAATCTGTTTGACCCAAAGTTAGCAACAATAATTATTAATTATATTCTGCAGCGTTTTGTAATCATGAACAGCACATCTCCTAAAAATTCCTTCTTAAATTAAGAAAAGAGTTGAAGAGGTACATTTTTATGGTGACCCAGTATTTTTGCATGACCAGTTTCAGAATAAGTATGCATAAAATTATTTAGCCTCCGAGATACATCCTTAACAATTATGCCGTAACTTGTTTTCTAACTGATATGTCCCGGACAAATATGTCCCGAAAAGTAGCTAAGTGGTTTTGGCTACTATAACCAAGTAGAATACGGTAGAAATAATCGACTGGCACGCGTCGTTGTCGCAGGTAAGAAGTGTAGATCAATGGCGTAGTCCAATGGGCGCTGTTATAGGAGACTAAGGAGAATTGTAGTAAATACTGAAGTCACCTGGAGTCCGTGATTGAAGGTAATGGAGATTTTATTGAATCAATTTACACTTCAGTATTTCAAGATATCTTTATGTAATTTTTGGTAAATATATCCTCTAAAATGATATGGCACTATTATTTTCAGTTTTGTGTAATTTGGACGACAATTTATCCATCGCACTCTGTGTAGTCCAATGGGCGTCGTTATAGACTTAGCTTTCAGACTAAGGCTCTTGGCTTTGTCGTACCTACACAGCCGTCGGTATTTATGACGGACACCAGCCAATCATATTCCATTGAGGGGGAACACAGCTGTATGCATAATTCCATTATATCACTAACAAAAACAAACACATACTTTAAAAAAATGGGATTAACAAAAAATGTTTAAGGCCGTAAATTAGAAATTCCGAAATTTGACAACGATTAACCGAGATGAATCGATTTCTTTTTCGTTATCACTTTTCTTTCAAGTAACTCACATTGTTATAGTACTTCGGCCAGGAATGGGGAAATCAACACATGGAAATACTTTCCACATTGTCACTGAATTTCCTAACATGTCCTGGTATATAAAATTTATGTATATATATATATATATATATATATATATACAAGTATGTGATTGGTGTATACGGAATAAATTGCAATAACCAACGATTACTTTTCTTAAAAGACTGATCAATACAGAGTAGAGCGAATATAATTATTTAATTAAAAATTATAACATAAATATTTTATAAAATCACTACAAAAATAGTTATTTTGTTTCAACACCTCTGGTGTCTTATCAAGTGACTTGATAAGATACCAGACGTGTTGAGGTGTTAGGTTTTTTGTTCACTCATCCCTTTATTGGGCTTTAAAATTTACGTTTCTCGGTAACATTGGCAGCCTATCTCTTGATGACACCATCAAGAGTGAGATGGGCATGGGATCAGTGGGACAGGCTATCGGTGTTCTCACCCCGGCCAAATTCAATAATGTTTCTCGTGTAGGCTAGTTTTAATTCCCGAGCCCTGAGGTCGAAATCTCATAGGCCGAGGCTCATTCGTAACTATTAGCGTCTTGGGGTGAATTTATGTTGTGTGCAAGAATCTCGATTGTCAACGCGCGATTATGAAGTCATCCGGTCTAGGGGTTTTTCAGTTATTCACCATGTTTTGATGGTGGCTTCAGAGGAGTTTCCTGGCTAGTGAGCAAGTCTTTGAACGCAGCTTGTGCTCCTGTCTTCGCAGATCCGGCGGGCAGGATAAAGATAAGGTTTTTCGCCACACTGGTGTTTATGCATCAAGTGATTATTCTGAGCAGCCTGATTTGCTTCGGCGGATCAAGCCATTCTTGTGTCCCTTAATCGGTTAATTTTGGCGGGAAATTGGTATGCTGTTCTTGACCCCTTTTCAGATCGTATATAGTCAGGATCGGGTACTAACAAACGGGGCGTAAAACCATTTCATGACTTTATCGATAAGTTTGATATTTGCAATAAGTACCAGAATGAGCACCATCGGGAAGTAATGTGGACTTGGATGAATAGAGGCGGTTCAGCTACAGAAGTGCTTCTAGCTACCTCGACCGAGTTAAAGGAGTCGATGTAGGGGTGTCTTAACATGTCCAAGCTTTCCCTATATCGTTTACATGGATCATAGGCACATGCAAGATTGTGTAAACTTAGATGGCTTGCTACTATCAATTGAACTCATCATTATTTGCAGACGATAATTTCGGGGCCATCTGCTACAAATGCCGCGGCAGTAAGTGATGGGAGTTATGTTTGGGAAAACCTGGTGAGATAAGTTTAAAAAAACATTAGGCCGTTTTCTCTTGAATAGAGTCGTCAACTCAATCAAGATATATTAGCAGCACAAATGGCACGTGAAAAAAGAATTAATCGGGTAATTAAAAATGCCGTTTTAGTTGAAACGTAGCATTATCCAGGCCAGAGTTGGCCTCAAGATCAAGAAGGATCAAGCTCTGGCAATTAGGGCTATGTTAAAAAGAATGTCCTCAGATACAACGAATATGGCTGCTGAATTACGTCCAGAGGAATTAGGGATGGATCTCATCGACATGTTGACTGTTCAGGTTGACGCATATTTAGCCAATTTTCCCGCATCGAGGCCGCTGAAGCTGCTGGGTTCTCGTGTTCCATCACAGATTCAGTAATCAGCGAAGCGATGAAGCAGTTTGGCCGGGAGAAATCTCCTGGATTAGATGGTCTAGCCAAGGTCTTAGTCAACCGTTTGCAGGCTGTCATCTATAGCGTGTTTGGCTTCGAAGAGACTTGTGCTGTTAAGAACAGGACTGTTCAGGACAACCTTCATATAGTACGCTTGAGCATCGAGCAAGTCAATAGTGAAAACACGCTGATCAATGTAGATCTGTCCAAAGGAATTCGGAATGGTGGAACGTCGATTTTTGGAGGCTATCCTTTTGGACCTGGATTCGACTGATGTATGCGCCCCTCTGTGCGTTGGTGGGAGTGAATGGGGTTCCATGAAAGCATTTCGTATTGTCTCGCTTCACAAATCAAAGTTTTCAGCTTTCGCCTTTGCTTTAATTTTCTGCGAGGAATTTTTCTACCTGGTGTTACCACCTCGGCCACGTATTCTGCTTATGCTGACGACGTTTCGGTTCTTGTGTCGAGGGGCGAAGATCAACCGTGACAAATCTTGCGGTTGGGTGCGTGAAAGCGAGTTTCTCTTCGCAGACCTTTCCTTTGGACAGGCGTGGTGGTCAAGATATTCGGAGTCTAGTTCGGTCCGCATCTCTTACTGGAAATGAAAAGGTCGGAGCTGCATGAGAAGCGTGAGGTTGCAGTTCGTCTGTGGTTACCGGAGGAATCTTTCCTTAAAGGGGAGGGCAGAAATATGTATCTGGCATATCTACCCGATTCTCCTTTATCTTCTCTCTCTATTTCCTCTTCCATCTTCCAGACTAATTTCATTAGTAAGTATCTTGTTCTCCTGCTTGGGGGACGTAAGACATCTAAGGAACCTCAGGAGATCTGTTACCTCCACCCTTCTGAATGCAGTTTGGGTATGCCTAGCGTTGAGTCTCGTCAACATGATCTTCCAATTGTGTTCTTCGATCGAATTGTGTCGCGATTCGGATGAGTAGGGAAGGAAGACTCACGTAAGAACTTCCCATCCCTGAGAATTGTGAAATCGTGCTAGGAGGAGGAGCCCCTCTTCAAATACATCGAGGCGAGTGCTTCTTCTATTGTGAATATCGTTTTACCCTGAAACATCTGTTACTGACGTCGGATGGCACCTCCAAAATCTAGGCGATATCCCGAAGAGTATCATATTTTAAGGGGTTTGTACATGATGATCTGATAGACGCCCGGTTTGAATGCATCCATAATAATTAGGCATAACTGACCTGGCTATTCATTCGTAAAGCATCTATGGTTCGGCAAAAGTCTTTGTTCGGCGCGCTGGGAAAAATCTCCGAACTGAATTCATTTAGATGGGGAGAGGGATTCCCTAATTCATGCCTTTCATTGCAGAGTCATAGTCCCGCTTTGCATGTTTATTGAAGGCAATATGGTTCGCATTTTTCGACTTCAAGCCCTGTTCTATCTTTAGCAATGTGATGTAGGATGAACACTATACGTTCATTTTCTTGCTAGGTGTTATGGGAGTCGTGAGTAAGAATTCTTTGGGGTCGAGTAGTTCATTTCTTCGCAACTAGTCTTGTACTTCCAGCCTCAACTTAAAGACAAGATTAAGACGGAAAAGCGGCGGTTCTCTCCATCACAGTTTGGTAAAATATGCGTCAGTCTTGCGAGTTTTTGGTAAGAGGGGCCGACATTGAGTGGCACTTTCATGCCCATCAGGCATTAGGATATTGCCTTAAATGTGTCAAAAAATTGCAACACCACGCGAAGTTAGGATATTTTAAGGTTGTTTCTTGTCTTTAGTTTCTTCATTCAAGTTGACATAGCTAGGGGTTGTATGCTCATTGGCCCCATTTATTTCTGACCCAAATTTAGTTTAATTCCCCTCCCCCGATAGGTCGTCAATGATGTCAGTTCTTTGGTGGATGCTGGCGTCTTTCGTTTTTCGGGTGTGATTTTCGTATTTGTTGTTGTGTTTGAATGAGAGGTAGGCATGAATAAGTGTTTAATATTATTAGAGTTCCGCATTAATTTTCCCAAGTTAATTGAGGTATTATGGTGGATGTAGTAAGAATGATAAGTAAGAATGCATTGTTTTGGTGTAAGGAATAAAGTGGTATGCTTGTGTCAGTGATTGTGGCTAAGTTCATAATCAAGACAGAAGAAGACCATCCTTTCCCTCAGTCCCTTTTTGTCTTTATGCACATTTTGTAAATATATATAAATAAATATTGCTCTTCGCTATAGTACCTAGACTTTTAAAATTTAAGTGAAAAACAAGAATGGCGTCGAGATCTCATGAATTTACGGTTGAGCTTTTCGATGTAGCCATAAATTCTCTGCTAGTGTATTTTCACGGATGTGGAGCCCGCTACTGTTTCCATTCTTTGTATGTAACATTAATAACAAAAAATTAAAAGTAATGTCAATCGCAATCTACCGTCAGCATATTTACTCTTTTCTCTTCATGCTTATTATCAATGATTCCTTTCTTAATTCCTCCACACCCTATGATTTCTTCTGTCGATTTACTTACTTGACTCGTGCGAAATATGTTAATATATTGGAGCGAAAGATGATTTTTTAAGAATGTGTTTTTCATTAACGGTTATATAATATTGGAATGTGCAAGTTGCAGCGTTAAAGTTCAAATATTTCAGGTGAGAATTTTTTTATATGAATTTTCTAATGTGGTAAATCCAAGAATTCTTTTGTTGTAAGTATTTTCCAGTTAACGTGACATGAACTAAGTACATAGTTCAATTAATAGAGCGATATGACTTAGTATTTTTTCCGGAATTTCGTACTTCGGATCAATTCTTTTCATAAACGTATTAGATTAGGCAGCATATATTTTATATTATAAAGAGATAATCATACATTGAATCAATTAGCAATATTAATTCAATTAATGGCGAAATCTCTTCGCTAACAGACTTAATATAAGAATTAACCTACTAACAATCCACTGAATGATGCGATCATTATGTATAAAATTGTTGTCAGATGGATCTGGTGTATTTTTAGAGCAGCAAGTACTTTCGAAAACTTCATGTTCTCATCATCAGGCTGTAAGTTTTTCTTTTAAAAACAAATATTGCTAATTGAATCAATGCATGATTATATATTTATAATATAAAATATATTCTGCCTCATATAATACATTTATGAATACAAGTGATTCGCAATTCAAAATTCCGGAGAGAAAAAAAACTACTGACATATTAATTGAACTATGTACTTAGTTCATGTCTCGTTAACGGGAAAACACTTACAACAAATGATTTCGTGGATTTACCACATTACAAAATTCATAAAAAAATTCTTACTTGAGATATATATATATATATATATATATATACTAGCGGCATGGCTCGGCGTTGCCCATGCTTGATTCAAAAATCGTACGACTCATACAGCACCTCTTTTTCCACTTCGTTTTCCATTACACCCAATGTCCTGTGGTGGAATTATCATACACTTGTTATTATTTTGAATGATAATTATGTAGCGTCCATTGTGAATCTATGAAATAGAGTGTTAAAGTGGCCATTTTGAAAGTATCGCCTGAGGACACTGCCAAGTCGAAACCGTGGTCGCCTATTTTAAATGATCTGATTATTTTTTTAATTTTATTTTTCACACATCTATTGAGCACGTTTTTATACTGCTGTTCCCTGGTCTGATTCAACTCTGATCATTAAACTTTACAGACACACATACATATATATATATATATATATATATATATATATATATATATATATATATATTCAAACGCATTCACAGATATAATTAATTGTGCGCATGGGTATACCATATGCGCGCTTGTAAGGTTATATTTAGATCCATTTTTCCCTGTGAAAACTCAATATTAAATGCATTTAATTAATTAAATTTTAAATTCGAGAATTAATCCTACGGAATATTTTAAAGCTTTAAGTGATTGAATATGAAATGCGTAAAATAATTAACAAATCAGATTCAGTTCAAAAATCAATTTTCTCTAACTTTGTTCTGGCTTGATGTTCTCTAGCTCCTTTTTTTTAAATTGTTTAAACAGACATCAACAATAGCAGTTACTTGAATAGGGAGTCGTGTTCTATTAAAAAGAGGCAGCTTCATATCATTTATATAACTATGATCGGAAATTTTATATTTCTTAATGTTATCAGGAGCTTTGGTTAATTATTTGACACTAAGTTCATTAGAACTAACAACCTTTTTTATAGCTCTAACAATACATTTTTTCTATAATATCTTAATATTGTCATGACCAGCCATATTTATTTCAATGTTGGATAATAATCCATAATTAATTAGTTCCCTTCGTTAATGTAATGTAACACTCCAGTATCAAGCAAATCATTCTTTTCATTCCGTGTACCAGACCCAATCAGGCTGTAGGCCATCATGCCTCTCCACAAATTTTCATTTAAAAAATTCCTGTAACTCCGATCTATACATTTTTGAAGAATGTCGGAAGGCAGAATAGCCGATTTTTTTTTAATTATAGCAACACATGATGATTATTCCGAAAATAAATAATTATCCTGTTAATTCGCACGGTCATCGTTTCCCTGATAGCTTAGGACTGAACAGTCTTGATGTTGTTTTGTGTCAGTGATCAGACAAGATCCGGTTTATAAAATGCGAAGGTATATTGGGTAACATGAAATATGTTATTTCTTGGTGAAAAGCTATGTAAAATAGGAATTATTATTACAATTTACTGAACTTCAACTTCCAAACAGTTTACTCATTTGAAATATAGGCACGGTTTTCCATGTTGTGTTTTGTTTCTCTTGAGTGCTAAATAAATAAAAATAAAAAATTATATAGTCATGTAGTAAAATCAAAAGCCTGATAAATAATATAAGCAAAAACGAGATTAAGAAAATGAGAGAAACAAATACTAAATAGAAATGAGACAAGTATATTATTTAATAATGCAGCGTATAGGTAAAGTCTGTATTTTACCTATTAGGTCAGTGCAAAAATAATGTCGGTTTTTGACGTATTTTTTAACGTCAAAAACCGACATTATTTTTGAACCAACCTAATATCATGTCCGTTTGCTCATGATTGTGCAAATGAAGTAGGAATAATGTACGTGAATTCACATAAATTTATTGTACACTAATCAAGATGTTTGTGTTGAAACATTTCTATTTCTTGTCCAAGAACTAATTACTTTTTTGTTCAATTACGGCTGTAACTTTTATGCTTTTTGCTGTATATATTTTAGTGTATATTATACTCTATTGTAGTTTGGCTATATTTAATAATGAGTGTTCTACTATAGTGGAAAGCTACGTATATATATACAATTAAAACAACATTTCATGATTTTTGTTAATATCTCTCCGTCAGGCGATTACATATATATTTAGCCACACTCAACAATACTCTGACACACTAGACTCTCATAATTTATCAATTCAGTCGTCAAAAACTATATGAATAAAGAAATTGAATAATTGCAAAAGAGGAAATATTATAGTAAGAGAAACATACACGCAGAGAAAAGTGCGTTATGTAGAAAATAAAATATATTAATAACCGTGGCAGACAGCGCGTTTATTTACAAGTTGCTACTTGAGAAACCATAAAGTTAAAACAATTACAAAATTAATCAGAAAAAATACAATTCGCAGTACATTTATCTCGTGGCTACATTCAGAATATGGTATTATCAGTGTTTATATAGTCAGCATTTTTTCAGTTTTGTTTTTAATTTTATTCGGGTAATGTATCTTTGTTATCGAACCCTATATTATTTTACTTCTATATTCTTTCTTTCCAAATTTTTTAAGTTTATTATTTTTATTCAGATTATTTTAACTCATATTTTAAGTTCTATTTTTTGTAAATATATTAGTTTTTTTTTCTCTTTTGATATTTGAAAATATTTTTCGAATTTTCATCGATTTTTCTTTCGTATTCTTTAAACATTTTTCTTTTCCTATTTTCTTTTCTTTTTGGTTCCTCACCGCTTGATAGATTTCATCTTTTCTTCATTTCAACAATATCTTCCTTCCTTCATTCATTCCTTCTTCTTTTCTTTCCTCTTCAGTCTCGATTTAATAATTGGCTTATTTTTCCTTGTTTATTTGTAATTTCTTTTCCAATCATCATTTCTTTTCATTTTCTTGCTACTTGTTTCCTCATATTTGGTATTTTTTATTACTTTTCTGTAATTTAATATCCTTCCGTGAAAATTGTTTCTTTCGCTGTTTCTTTATTGTTTATTCTTTGATTTGCTACTTTCTGAATTTATTTTCCTTTTCTGCAGTATTAATTTATTTTCATTGTGTTACTTTATTTTTTTTCTTTACTTTCTTTCTTTCTGTCCTTTATTTTCTTCCTTTTTAAATATTTATGACTTCTCTTTTATCCATTTCATTTTTCGTTCTTTTCCTTTTCCACATTTCTATCACCTCCATTTCTTGCCTTTCCTGTTCTGCAGTATTTATTTATTTTCATTGTGTTACTTTATTTTTTTTCTTTACTTTCTTACTTTCTGTCCTTTATTTTCTTCCTTTTTAAATATTTATGACTTCTCTTTTATCCATTTCATTTTTCGTTCTTTTCCTTTTCCACATTTCTATCACCTCCATTTCTTGCCTTTCCTTTTCTGCAGTATTTATTTATTTTCATTGTGTTACTTTATTTTTTTTCTTTACTTTCTTTCTTTCTGTCATTTATTTTCTTCCTTTTTAAATTTTTATGACTTCTCTTTTATCCATTTCATTTTTCGTTCTTTTCCTTTTCCACATTTCTATCACCTTCATTTCTTGCCTTTCCTTTTCTGCAGTATTTATTTATTTTCATTGTGTTACTTTATTTTTTTTCTTTACTTTCTTTCTTTCTGTCATTTATTTTCTTCCTTTTTAAATTTTTATGACTTCTCTTTTATCCATTTCATTTTCCGTTCTTTTCCTTTTCCACATTTCTATCACCTTCATTTCTTGCCTTTCCTTTTCTGCAGTATTAATTTATTTTCATTGTGTTACTTTATTTTTTTTCTTTACTTTCTTTCTGTCCTTTATTTTCTTCCTTTTTAAATTTTTATGACTTCTCTTTTATCCATTTCATTTTTCGTTCTTTTCCTTTTCCACATTTCTATCACCTCCATTTCTTGCCTTTCCTTTTCTGCAGTATTTATTTATTTTCATTGTGTTACTTTATTTTTTTTCTTTACTTTCTTTCTTTCTGTCATTTATTTTCTTCCTTTTTAAATTTTTGTGACTTCTCTTTTATCCATTTCATTTTTCGTTCTTTTCCTTTTCCACATTTCTATCACCTCCATTTCTTGCCTTTCCTTTTCTGCAGTATTTATTTATTTTCATTGTGTTACTTTATTTTTTTTCTTTACTTTCTTTCTTTCTGTCCTTTATTTTCTTCCTTTTTAAATTTTTATGACTTCTCTTTTATCCATTTCATTTTTCGTTCTTTTCCTTTTCCACATTTCTATCACCTCCATTTCTTGCCTTTCCTTTTCTGCAGTATTTATTTATTTTCATTGTGTTACTTTATTTTTTTTCTTTACTTTCTTTCTTTCTGTCAATTATTTTCTTCCTTTTTAAATTTTTATGACTTCACTTTTATCCATTTCATTTTTCGTTCTTTTCCTTTTCCACATTTCTATCACCTTCATTTCTTGCCTTTCCTTTTCTGCAGTATTAATTTATTTTCATTGTGTTACTTTATTTTTTTTCTTTACTTTCTTTCTTTCTGTCATTTATTTTCTTCCTTTTTAAATTTTTATGACTTCACTTTTATCCATTTCATTTTTCGTTCTTTTCCTTTTCCACATTTCTATCACCTTCATTTCTTGCCTTTCCTTTTCTGCAGTATTTATTTATTTTCGTTGTGTTACTTTATTTTTTTTCTTTACTTTCTTTCTTTCTGTCCTTTATTTTCTTCCTTTTTAAATTTTTATGACTTCTCTTTTATCCATTTCATTTTTCGTTCTTTTCCTTTTCCACATTTCTATCACCTCCATTTCTTGCCTTTCCTTTTCTGCAGTATTTATTTATTTTCATTGTGTTACTTTATTTTTTTTCTTTACTTTCTTTCTTTCTGTCATTTATTTTCTTCCTTTTTAAATTTTTATGACTTCTCTTTTATCCATTTCATTTTCCGTTCTTTTCCGTTTCCATATTTCTATCACCTTCATTTCTTGCCTTTCCTTTTCTGCAGTATTAATTTATTTTCATTGTGTTACTTTATTTTTTTTCTTTACTTTCTTTCTTTCTGTCATTTATTTTCTTCCTTTTTAAATTTTTATGACTTCTCTTTTATCCATTTCATTTTCCGTTCTTTTCCTTTTCCACATTTCTATCACCTCCATTTCTTGCCTTTCCTTTTCTGCAGTATTTATTTATTTTCGTTGTGTTACTTTATTTTTTTTCTTTACTTTCTTTCTTTCTGTCCTTTATTTTCTTCCTTTTTAAATTTTTATGACTTCACTTTTATCCATTTCATTTTTCGTTCTTTTCCTTTTCCACATTTCTATCACCTCCATTTCTTGCCTTTCCTTTTCTGCAGTATTTATTTATTTTCATTGTGTTACTTTATTTTTTTTCTTTACTTTCTTTCTTTCTGTCATTTATTTTCTTCCTTTTTAAATTTTTATGACTTCTCTTTTATCCATTTCATTTTTCGTTCTTTTCCTTTTCCACATTTCTATCACCTTCATTTCTTGCCTTTCCTTTTCTGCAGTATTTATTTATTTTCATTGTGTTACTTTATTTTTTTTCTTTACTTTCTTTCTTTCTGTCATGTATTTTCTTCCTTTTTAAATTTTTATGACTTCTCTTTTATCCATTTCATTTTTCGTTCTTTTCCTTTTCCACATTTCTATCACCTTCATTTCTTGCCTTTCCTTTTCTGCAGTATTTATTTATTTTCATTGTGTTACTTTATTTTTTTTCTTTACTTTCTTTCTTTCTGTCATTTATTTTCTTCCTTTTTAAATTTTTATGACTTCTCTTTTATCCATTTCATTTTCCGTTCTTTTCCTTTTCCACATTTCTATCACCTTCATTTCTTGCCTTTCCTTTTCTGCAGTATTAATTTATTTTCATTGTGTTACTTTATTTTTTTTCTTTACTTTCTTTCTGTCCTTTATTTTCTTCCTTTTTAAATTTTTATGACTTCTCTTTTATCCATTTCATTTTTCGTTCTTTTCCTTTTCCACATTTCTATCACCTCCATTTCTTGCCTTTCCTTTTCTGCAGTATTTATTTATTTTCATTGTGTTACTTTATTTTTTTTCTTTACTTTCTTTCTTTCTGTCATTTATTTTCTTCCTTTTTAAATTTTTGTGACTTCTCTTTTATCCATTTCATTTTTCGTTCTTTTCCTTTTCCACATTTCTATCACCTCCATTTCTTGCCTTTCCTTTTCTGCAGTATTTATTTATTTTCATTGTGTTACTTTATTTTTTTTCTTTACTTTCTTTCTTTCTGTCCTTTATTTTCTTCCTTTTTAAATTTTTATGACTTCTCTTTTATCCATTTCATTTTTCGTTCTTTTCCTTTTCCACATTTCTATCACCTCCATTTCTTGCCTTTCCTTTTCTGCAGTATTTATTTATTTTCATTGTGTTACTTTATTTTTTTTCTTTACTTTCTTTCTTTCTGTCAATTATTTTCTTCCTTTTTAAATTTTTATGACTTCACTTTTATCCATTTCATTTTTCGTTCTTTTCCTTTTCCACATTTCTATCACCTTCATTTCTTGCCTTTCCTTTTCTGCAGTATTAATTTATTTTCATTGTGTTACTTTATTTTTTTTCTTTACTTTCTTTCTTTCTGTCATTTATTTTCTTCCTTTTTAAATTTTTATGACTTCACTTTTATCCATTTCATTTTTCGTTCTTTTCCTTTTCCACATTTCTATCACCTTCATTTCTTGCCTTTCCTTTTCTGCAGTATTTATTTATTTTCGTTGTGTTACTTTATTTTTTTTCTTTACTTTCTTTCATTCTGTCCTTTATTTTCTTCCTTTTTAAATTTTTATGACTTCTCTTTTATCCATTTCATTTTTCGTTCTTTTCCTTTTCCACATTTCTATCACCTCCATTTCTTGCCTTTCCTTTTCTGCAGTATTTATTTATTTTCATTGTGTTACTTTATTTTTTTTCTTTACTTTCTTTCTTTCTGTCATTTATTTTCTTCCTTTTTAAATTTTTATGACTTCTCTTTTATCCATTTCATTTTCCGTTCTTTTCCGTTTCCACATTTCTATCACCTTCATTTCTTGCCTTTCCTTTTCTGCAGTATTAATTTATTTTCATTGTGTTACTTTATTTTTTTTCTTTACTTTCTTTCTTTCTGTCATTTATTTTCTTCCTTTTTAAATTTTTATGACTTCTCTTTTATCCATTTCATTTTCCGTTCTTTTCCTTTTCCACATTTCTATCACCTCCATTTCTTGCCTTTCCTTTTCTGCAGTATTTATTTATTTTCGTTGTGTTACTTTATTTTTTTTCTTTACTTTCTTTCTTTCTGTCCTTTATTTTCTTCCTTTTTAAATTTTTATGACTTCACTTTTATCCATTTCATTTTTCGTTCTTTTCCTTTTCCACATTTCTATCACCTCCATTTCTTGCCTTTCCTTTTCTGCAGTATTTATTTATTTTCATTGTGTTACTTTATTTTTTTTCTTTACTTTCTTTCTTTCTGTCATTTATTTTCTTCCTTTTTAAATTTTTATGACTTCTCTTTTATCCATTTCATTTTTCGTTCTTTTCCTTTTCCACATTTCTATCACCTTCATTTCTTGCCTTTCCTTTTCTGCAGTATTAATTTATTTTCATTGTGTTACTTTATTTTTTTTCTTTACTTTCTTTCTTTCTGTCCTTTATTTTCTTCCTTTTTAAATTTTTATGACTTCTCTTTTATCCATTTCATTTTTCGTTCTTTTCCTTTTCCACATTTCTATCACCTCCATTTCTTGCCTTTCCTTTTCTGCAGTATTTATTTATTTTCATTGTGTTACTTTATTTTTTTTCTTTACTTTCTTTCTTTCTGTCATTTATTTTCTTCCTTTTTAAATTTTTGTGACTTCTCTTTTATCCATTTCATTTTTCGTTCTTTTCCTTTTCCACATTTCTATCACCTCCATTTCTTGCCTTTCCTTTTCTGCAGTATTTATTTATTTTCATTGTGTTACTTTATTTTTTTTCTTTACTTTCTTTCTTTCTGTCCTTTATTTTCTTCCTTTTTAAATTTTTATGACTTCTCTTTTATCCATTTCATTTTTCGTTCTTTTCCTTTTCCACATTTCTATCACCTCCATTTCTTGCCTTTCCTTTTCTGCAGTATTTATTTATTTTCATTGTGTTACTTTATTTTTTTTCTTTACTTTCTTTCTTTCTGTCATTTATTTTCTTCCTTTTTAAATTTTTATGACTTCACTTTTATCCATTTCATTTTTCGTTCTTTTCCTTTTCCACATTTCTATCACCTTCATTTCTTGCCTTTCCTTTTCTGCAGTATTAATTTATTTTCATTGTGTTACTTTATTTTTTTTCTTTACTTTCTTTCTTTCTGTCATTTATTTTCTTCCTATTTAAATTTTTATGACTTCACTTTTATCCATTTCATTTTTCGTTCTTTTCCTTTTCCACATTTCTATCACCTTCATTTCTTGCCTTTCCTTTTCTGCAGTATTTATTTATTTTCGTTGTGTGACTTTATTTTTTTTCTTTACTTTCTTTCTTTCTGTCCTTTATTTTCTTCCTTTTTAAATTTTTATGACTTCTCTTTTATCCATTTCATTTTTCGTTCTTTTCCTTTTCCACATTTCTATCACCTCCATTTCTTGCCTTTCCTTTTCTGCAGTATTTATTTATTTTCATTGTGTTACTTTATTTTTTTTCTTTACTTTCTTTCTTTCTGTCATTTATTTTCTTCCTTTTTAAATTTTTATGACTTCTCTTTTATCCATTTCATTTTTCGTTCTTTTCCTTTTCCACATTTCTATCACCTCCATTTCTTGCCTTTCCTTTTCTGCAGTATTTATTTATTTTCGTTGTGTTACTTTATTTTTTTTCTTTACTTTCTTTCTTTCTGTCCTTTATTTTCTTCCTTTTTAAATTTTTATGACTTCTCTTTTATCCATTTCATTTTTCGTTCTTTTCCTTTTCCACATTTCTATCACCTTCATTTCTTGCCTTTCCTTTTCTGCAGTATTTATTTATTTTCATTGTGTTACTTTATTTTTTTTCTTTACTTTCTTTCTTTCTGTCATTTATTTTCTTCCTTGTTAAATTTTTATGACTTCTCTTTTATCCATTTCTTTTTTCGTTCTTTTCCTTTTCCACATTTCTATCTCCTCCATATCTTGCCTTTCCTTTTCTGCAGTATTAATTTATTTTCATTGTGTTACTTTATTTTTTTTTCTTTACTTTCTTTCTGTCATTTATTTTCTTCCTTTTTAAATTTTTATGACTTCTCTTTTATCCATTTCATTTTTCGTTCTTTTCCTTTTCCACATTTCTATCTCCTCCATTTCTTGCCTTTCCTTTTCTGCAGTATTAATTTATTTTCATTGTGTTACTTTATTTTTTTTCTTTACTTTCTTTCTTTCTGTCATTTATTTTCTTCCTTTTTAAATTTTTATGACTTCTCTTTTATCCATTTCATTTTTCGTTCTTTTCCACATTTCTATCTCCTCCATTTCTTGACTTTCCTTTTCTGCAGTATTAATTTATTTTCATTGTGTTACTTTATTTTTTTTCTTTACTTTCTTTCTTTCTGTCATTTATTTTCTTCCTTTTTAAATTTTTATGACTTCTCTTTTATCCATTTCATTTTTCGTTCTTTTCCTTTTCCACATTTCTATCTCCTCCATTTCTTGCCTTTCCTTTTCTGCAGTATTAATGTATTTTCATTGTGTTACTTTATTTTTTTTCTTTACTTTCTTTCTTTCTGTCATTTATTTTCTTCCTTTTTAAATTTTTATGACTTCTCTTTTATCCATTTCATTTTTCGTTCTTTTCTTTTTCCACATTTCTATCTCCTCCATTTCTTGCCTTTCCTTTTCTGCAGTATTAATTTATTTTCATTGTGTTACTTTATTTTTTTTCTTTACTTTCTTTCTTTCTGTCATTTATTTTCTTCCTTTTTAAATTTTTATGACTTCTCTTTTATCCATTTCATTTTTCGTTCTTTTCCTTTTCCACATTTCTATCTCCACCATTTCTTGCCTTTCCTTTTTTGCAGTATTTATTTATGTTCATTGTGTTACTTTATTTTTTTTCTTTACTTTCTTTCTTTCTGTCATTTATTTTCTTCCTTTTTAAATTTTTATGACTTCTCTTTTATCCATTTCATTTTTCGTTCTTTTCCTTTTCCACATTTCTATCTCCTCCATTTCTTGCCTTTCCTTTTTTGCAGTATTTATTTATGTTCATTGTGTTACTTTATTTTTTTCTTTACTTTCTTTCTTTCTGTCATTTATTTTCTTCCTTTTTAAATTTTTATGACTTCTCTTTTATCCATTTCATTTTTCGTTCTTTTCCTTTTCCACATTTCTATCTCCTCCATTTCTTGCCTTTCCTTTTCTGCAGTATTAATTTATTTTCATTGTGTTACTTTATTTTTTTTCTTTACTTTCTTTCTTTCTGTCCTTTATTTTCTTCCTTTTTAAATTTTTATGACTTCTCTTTTATCCATTTCATTTTTCGTTCTTTTCCTTTTCCACATTTCTATCTCCTCCATTTCTTGCCTTTCCTTTTCTGCAGTATTAATTTATTTTCATTGTGTTACTTTATTTTTTTTCTTTACTTTCTTTCTTTCTGTCATTTATTTTCTTCCTTTTTAAATTTTTATGACTTCTCTTTTATCCATTTCATTTTTCGTTCTTTTCCTTTTCCACATTTCTATCTCCTCCATTTCTTGCCTTTCCTTTTTTGCAGTATTTATTTATGTTCATTGTGTTACTTTATTTTTTTTCTTTACTTTCTTTCTTTCTGTCATTTATTTTCTTCCTTTTTAAATTTTTATGACTTCTCTTTTATCCATTTCATTTTTCGTTCTTTTCCTTTTCCACATTTCTATCTCCACCATTTCTTGCCTTTCCTTTTTTGCAGTATTTATTTATGTTCATTGTGTTACTTTATTTTTTTTCTTTACTTTCTTTCTTTCTGTCATTTATTTTCTTCCTTTTTAAATTTTTATGACTTCTCTTTTATCCATTTCATTTTTCGTTCTTTTCCTTTTCCACATTTCTATCTCCTCCATTTCTTGCCTTTCCTTTTTTGCAGTATTTATTTATGTTCATTGTGTTACTTTATTTTTTTCTTTACTTTCTTTCTTTCTGTCATTTATTTTCTTCCTTTTTAAATTTTTATGAATTCTCTTTTATCCATTTCATTTTTCGTTCTTTTCCTTTTCCACATTTCTATCTCCTCCATTTCTTGCCTTTCCTTTTCTGCAGTATTAATTTATTTTCATTGTGTTACTTTATTTTTTTTCTTTACTTTCTTTCTTTCTGTCCTTTATTTTCTTCCTTTTTAAATTTTTATGACTTCTCTTTTATCCATTTCATTTTTCGTTCTTTTCCTTTTCCACATTTCTATCTCCTCCATTTCTTGCCTTTCCTTTTCTGCAGTATTAATTTATTTTCATTGTGTTACTTTATTTTTTTTCTTTACTTTCTTTCTTTCTGTCATTTATTTTCTTCCTTTTTAAATTTTTATGACTTCTCTTTTATCCATTTCATTTTTCGTTCTTTTCCTTTTCCACATTTCTATCTCCTCCATTTCTTGCCTTTCCTTTTTTGCAGTATTTATTTATGTTCATTGTGTTACTTTATTTTTTTTCTTTACTTTCTTTCTTTCTGTCATTTATTTTCTTCCTTTTTAAATTTTTATGACTTCTCTTTTATCCATTTCATTTTTCGTTCTTTTCCTTTTCCACATTACTATCTCCTCCATTTCTTGCCTTTCCTTTTTTGCAGTATTTATTTATGTTCATTGTGTTACTTTATTTTTTTTCTTTACTTTCTTTCTTTCTGTCATTTATTTTCTTCCTTTTTAAATTTTTATGACTTCTCTTTTATCCATTTCATTTTTCGTTCTTTTCCTTTTCCACATTTCTATCTCCCCCATTTCTTGCCTTTCCTTTTCTGCAGTATTAATTTATTTTCATTGTGTTACTTTATTTTTTTTCTTTACTTTCTTTCTTTCTGTCATTTATTTTCTTCCTTTTTAAATTTTTATGACTTCTCTTTTATCCATTTCATTTTTCGTTCTTTTCCTTTTCCACATTTCTATCACCTCCATTTCTTGCCTTTCCTTTTCTGCAGTATTAATTTATTTTCATTGTGTTACTTTATTTTTTTTTCTTTACTTTCTTTCTGTCCTTTATTTTCTTCCTTTTTAAATTTTTATGACTTCTCTTTTATCCATTTCATTTTTCATTCTTTTCCTTTTCCACATTTCTATCTCCTCCATTTCTTGCCTTTCCTTTTCTGCAGTATTAATCTATTTTCATTGTGTTACTTTATTTTTTTTCTTTACTTTCTTTCTTTCTGTCATTTATTTTCTTCCTTTTTAAATTTTTATGACTTCTCTTTTATCCATTTCATTTTTCGTTCTTTTCCTTTTCCACATTTCTATCACCTCCATTTCTTGCCTTTCCTTTTTTGCAGTATTTATTTATGTTCATTGTGTTACTTTATTTTTTTCTTTACTTTCTTTCTTTCTGTCATTTATTTTCTTCCTTTTTAAATTTTTATGACTTCTCTTTTATCCATTTCATTTTTCGTTCTTTTCCTTTTCCACATTTCTATCACCTCCATTTCTTGCCTTTCCTTTTTTGCAGTATTTATTTATGTTCATTGTGTTACTTTATTTTTTTTCTTTACTTTCTTTATTTCTGTCATTTATTTTCTTCCATTTTAAAATTTTATCACTTCTCTTTTATCCATTTCATTATTCGTTCTTTTCCTTTTCCACATTTCTATCACCTCCATTTCTTGCCTTTCCTTTTCTGCAGTATTTATTTATTTTCATTGTGTTACTTTATTTTTTTTCTTTACTTTCTTTCTTTCTGTCCTTTATTTTCTTCCTTTTTAAATTTTTATGACTTCTCTTTTATCCATTTCATTATTCGTTCTTTTCCTTTTCCACATTTCTATCTCCTTCATTTCTTGCCTTTCCTTTTCTGCAGTATTAATTTATTTTCATTGTGTTACTTTATTTTTTTTCTTTACTTTCTTTATTTCTGTCCTTTATTTTCTTTCTTTTTAAATTTTTATGACTTCTCTTTTATCCATTTCATTTTTCGTTCTTTTCCTTTTCCACATTTCTATCACCTTCATTTCTTGCCTTTCCTTTTCTGCAGTATTAATTTATTTTCATTGTGTTACTTTATTTTTTTTCTTTACTTTCTTTCTTTCTGTCCTTTATTTTCTTTCTTTTTAAATTTTTATGACTTCTCTTTTATCCATTTCATTTTTCGTTCTTTTCCTTTTCCACATTTCTATCACCTTCATTTCTTGCCTTTCCTTTTCTGCAGTATTAATTTATTTTCATTGTGTTACTTTATTTTTTTTCTTTACTTTCTTTCTTTCTGTCCTTTATTTTCTTTCTTTTTAAATTTTTATGAATTCTCTTTTATCCATTTCATTTTTCGTTCTTTTCCTTTTCCACATTTCTATCACCTTCATTTCTTGCCTTCCCTTTTCTGCAGTATTAATTTATTTTCATTGTGTTACTTTATTTTTTTTCTTTACTTTCTTTCTTTCTGTCATTTATTTTCTTTCTTTTTAAATTTTTATGACTTCTCTTTTATCCATTTCATTTTTCGTTCTTTTCCTTTTCCACATTTCTATCACCTTCATTTCTTGCCTTTCCTTTTCTGCAGTATTAATTTATTTTCATTGTGTTACTTTATTTTTTTTCTTTACTTTCTTTCTTTCTGTCCTTTATTTTCTTCCTTTTTAAATTTTTATGACTTCTCTTTTATCCACTTCATTTTTCGTTCTTTTCCTTTTCCACATTTCTATCACCTTCATTTTTTGCCTTTCCTTTTCTGCAGTATTAATTTATTTTCATTGTGTTACTTTATTTTTTTTCTTTACTTTCTATCTTTCTGTCCTTTATTTTCTTTCTTTTTAAATTTTTATGACTTCTCTTTTATCCATTTCATTTTTCGTTCTTTTCCTTTTCCACATTTCTATCACCTTCATTTCTTGCCTTTCCTTTTCTGCATTATTAATTTATTTTCATTGTGTTACTTTATTTTTTTTCTTTACTTTCTTTCTTTCTGTCATTTATTTTCTTTCTTTTTAAATTTTTATGACTTCTCTTTTATCCATTTCATTTTTCGTTCTTTTCCTTTTCCACATTTCTATCACCTTCATTTCTTGCCTTTCCTTTTCTGCAGTATTAATTTATTTTCATTGTGTTACTTTATTTTTTTTCTTTACTTTCTTTCTTTCTGTCCTTTATTTTCTTTCTTTTTAAATTTTTATGACTTCTCTTTTATCCATTTCATTTTTCGTTCTTTTCCTTTTCCACATTTCTATCACCTTCATTTCTTGCCTTTCCTTTTCTGCAGTATTAATTTATTTTCATTGTGTTACTTTATTTTTTTTCTTTACTTTCTTTCTTTCTGTCATTTATTTTCTTCCTTTTTAAATTTTTATGACTTCTCTTTTATCCATTTCATTTTTCGTTCTTTTCCTTTTCCACATTTCTATCACCTCCATTTCTTGCCATTCCTTTTCTGCAGTATTTATTTATTTTCATTGTGTTACTTTATTTTTTTTCTTTACTTTCTTTCTTTCTGTCATTTATTTTCTTCCTTTTTAAATTTTTATGACTTCTCTTTTATCCATTTCATTTTTCGTTCTTTTCATTTTCCACATTTCTATCACCTCCATTTCTTGCCTTTCCTTTTCTGCAGTATTTATTTATTTTCATTGTGTTACTTTATTTTTTTTCTTTACTTTCTTTCTTTCTGTCATTTATTTTCTTCCTTTTTAAATTTTTATGACTTCTCTTTTATCCATTTCATTTTTCGTTCTTTTCCTTTTCCACATTTCTATCTCCTCCATTTCTTGCCTTTCCTTTTCTGCAGTATTAATTTATTTTCATTGTGTTACTTTATTTTTTTTCTTTACTTTCTTTCTTTCTGTCATTTACTTTCTTCCTTTTTAAATTTTTATGACTTCTCTTTTATCCATTTCATTTTTCGTTCTTTTCCTTTTCCACATTTCTATCTCCTCCATTTCTTGCCTTTCCTTTTTTGCAGTATTTATTTATGTTCATTGTGTTACTTTATTTTTTTTCTTTACTTTCTTTCTTTCTGTCATTTATTTTCTTCCTTTTTAAATTTTTATGACTTCTCTTTTATCCATTTCATTTTTCGTTCTTTTCCTTTTCCACATTACTACCTCCTCCATTTCTTGCCTTTCCTTTTTTGCAGTATTTATTTATGTTCATTGTGTTACTTTATTTTTTTTCTTTACTTTCTTTCTTTCTGTCATTTATTTTCTTCCTTTTTAAATTTTTATGACTTCTCTTTTATCCATTTCATTTTTCGTTCTTTTCCACATTTCTATCTCCTCCATTTCTTGACTTTCCTTTTCTGCAGTATTAATTTATTTTCATTGTGTTACTTTATTTTTTTTCTTTACTTTCTTTCTTTCTGTCATTTATTTTCTTCCTTTTTAAATTTTTATGACTTCTCTTTTATCCATTTCATTTTTCGTTCTTTTCCTTTTCCACATTTCTATCTCCTCCATTTCTTGCCTTTCCTTTTCTGCAGTATTAATGTATTTTCATTGTGTTACTTTATTTTTTTTCTTTACTTTCTTTCTTTCTGTCATTTATTTTCTTCCTTTTTAAATTTTTATGACTTCTCTTTTATCCATTTCATTTTTCGTTCTTTTCTTTTTCCACATTTCTATCTCCTCCATTTCTTGCCTTTCCTTTTCTGCAGTATTAATTTATTTTCATTGTGTTACTTTATTTTTTTTCTTTACTTTCTTTCTTTCTGTCATTTATTTTCTTCCTTTTTAAATTTTTATGACTTCTCTTTTATCCATTTCATTTTTCGTTCTTTTCCTTTTCCACATTTCTATCTCCACCATTTCTTGCCTTTCCTTTTTTGCAGTATTTATTTATGTTCATTGTGTTACTTTATTTTTTTTCTTTACTTTCTTTCTTTCTGTCATTTATTTTCTTCCTTTTTAAATTTTTATGACTTCTCTTTTATCCATTTCATTTTTCGTTCTTTTCCTTTTCCACATTTCTATCTCCTCCATTTCTTGCCTTTCCTTTTTTGCAGTATTTATTTATGTTCATTGTGTTACTTTATTTTTTTCTTTACTTTCTTTCTTTCTGTCATTTATTTTCTTCCTTTTTAAATTTTTATGACTTCTCTTTTATCCATTTCATTTTTCGTTCTTTTCCACATTTCTATCTCCTCCATTTCTTGCCTTTCCTTTTCTGCAGTATTAATTTATTTTCATTGTGTTACTTTATTTTTTTTCTTTACTTTCTTTCTTTCTGTCATTTATTTTCTTCCTTTTTAAATTTTTATGACTTCTCTTTTATCCATTTCATTTTTCGTTCTTTTCCTTTTCCACATTTCTATCACCTCCATTTCTTGCCATTCCTTTTCTGCAGTATTTATTTATTTTCATTGTGTTACTTTATTTTTTTTCTTTACTTTCTTTCTTTCTGTCATTTATTTTCTTCCTTTTTAAATTTTTATGACTTCTCTTTTATCCATTTCATTTTTCGTTCTTTTCATTTTCCACATTTCTATCACCTCCATTTCTTGCCTTTCCTTTTCTGCAGTATTTATTTATTTTCATTGTGTTACTTTATTTTTTTTCTTTACTTTCTTTCTTTCTGTCATTTATTTTCTTCCTTTTTAAATTTTTATGACTTCTCTTTTATCCATTTCATTTTTCGTTCTTTTCCTTTTCCACATTTCTATCTCCACCATTTCTTGCCTTTCCTTTTTTGCAGTATTTATTTATGTTCATTGTGTTACTTTATTTTTTTTCTTTACTTTCTTTCTTTCTGTCATTTATTTTCTTCCTTTTTAAATTTTTATGACTTCTCTTTTATCCATTTCATTTTTCGTTCTTTTCCTTTTCCACATTTCTATCTCCTCCATTTCTTGCCTTTCCTTTTTTGCAGTATTTATTTATGTTCATTGTGTTACTTTATTTTTTTCTTTACTTTCTTTCTTTCTGTCATTTATTTTCTTCCTTTTTAAATTTTTATGACTTCTCTTTTATCCATTTCATTTTTCGTTCTTTTCCTTTTCCACATTTCTATCTCCTCCATTTCTTGCCTTTCCTTTTCTGCAGTATTAATTTATTTTCATTGTGTTACTTTATTTTTTTTCATTACTTTCTTTCTTTCTGTCCTTTATTTTCTTCCTTTTTAAATTTTTATGACTTCTCTTTTATCCATTTCATTTTTCGTTCTTTTCCTTTTCCACATTTCTATCTCCTCCATTTCTTGCCTTTCCTTTTCTGCAGTATTAATTTATTTTCATTGTGTTACTTTATTTTTTTTCTTTACTTTCTTTCTTTCTGTCATTTATTTTCTTCCTTTTTAAATTTTTATGACTTCTCTTTTATCCATTTCATTTTTCGTTCTTTTCCTTTTCCACATTTCTATCTCCTCCATTTCTTGCCTTTCCTTTTTTGCAGTATTTATTTATGTTCATTGTGTTACTTTATTTTTTTTCTTTACTTTCTTTCTTTCTGTCATTTATTTTCTTCCTTTTTAAATTTTTATGACTTCTCTTTTATCCATTTCATTTTTCGTTCTTTTCCTTTTCCACATTACTATCTCCTCCATTTCTTGCCTTTCCTTTTTTGCAGTATTTATTTATGTTCATTGTGTTACTTTATTTTTTTTCTTTACTTTCTTTCTTTCTGTCATTTATTTTCTTCCTTTTTAAATTTTTATGACTTCTCTTTTATCCATTTCATTTTTCGTTCTTTTCCTTTTCCACATTTCTATCTCCCCCATTTCTTGCCTTTCCTTTTCTGCAGTATTAATTTATTTTCATTGTGTTACTTTATTTTTTTTCTTTACTTTCTTTCTTTCTGTCATTTATTTTCTTCCTTTTTAAATTTTTATGACTTCTCTTTTATCCATTTCATTTTTCGTTCTTTTCCTTTTCCACATTTCTATCACCTCCATTTCTTGCCTTTCCTTTTCTGCAGTATTAATTTATTTTCATTGTGTTACTTTATTTTTTTTTCTTTACTTTCTTTCTGTCCTTTATTTTCTTCCTTTTTAAATTTTTATGACTTCTCTTTTATCCATTTCATTTTTCGTTCTTTTCCTTTTCCACATTTCTATCTCCTCCATTTCTTGCCTTTCCTTTTCTGCAGTATTAATCTATTTTCATTGTGTTACTTTATTTTTTTTCTTTACTTTCTTTCTTTCTGTCATTTATTTTCTTCCTTTTTAAATTTTTATGACTTCTCTTTTATCCATTTCATTTTTCGTTCTTTTCCTTTTCCACATTTCTATCACCTCCATTTCTTGCCTTTCCTTTTTTGCAGTATTTATTTATGTTCATTGTGTTACTTTATTTTTTTCTTTACTTTCTTTCTTTCTGTCATTTATTTTCTTCCTTTTTAAATTTTTATGACTTCTCTTTTATCCATTTCATTTTTCGTTCTTTTCCTTTTCCACATTTCTATCACCTCCATTTCTTGCCTTTCCTTTTTTGCAGTATTTATTTATGTTCATTGTGTTACTTTATTTTTTTTCTTTACTTTCTTTATTTCTGTCATTTATTTTCTTCCATTTTAAAATTTTATCACTTCTCTTTTATCCATTTCATTATTCGTTCTTTTCCTTTTCCACATTTCTATCACCTCCATTTCTTGCCTTTCCTTTTCTGCAGTATTTATTTATTTTCATTGTGTTACTTTATTTTTTTTCTTTACTTTCTTTCTTTCTGTCCTTTATTTTCTTCCTTTTTAAATTTTTATGACTTCTCTTTTATCCATTTCATTATTCGTTCTTTTCCTTTTCCACATTTCTATCTCCTTCATTTCTTGCCTTTCCTTTTCTGCAGTATTAATTTATTTTCATTGTGTTACTTTATTTTTTTTCTTTACTTTCTTTATTTCTGTCCTTTATTTTCTTTCTTTTTAAATTTTTATGACTTCTCTTTTATCCATTTCATTTTTCGTTCTTTTCCTTTTCCACATTTCTATCACCTTCATTTCTTGCCTTTCCTTTTCTGCAGTATTAATTTATTTTCATTGTGTTACTTTATTTTTTTTCTTTACTTTCTTTCTTTCTGTCCTTTATTTTCTTTCTTTTTAAATTTTTATGACTTCTCTTTTATCCATTTCATTTTTCGTTCTTTTCCTTTTCCACATTTCTATCACCTTCATTTCTTGCCTTTCCTTTTCTGCAGTATTAATTTATTTTCATTGTGTTACTTTATTTTTTTTCTTTACTTTCTTTCTTTCTGTCCTTTATTTTCTTTCTTTTTAAATTTTTATGAATTCTCTTTTATCCATTTCATTTTTCGTTCTTTTCCTTTTCCACATTTCTATCACCTTCATTTCTTGCCTTCCCTTTTCTGCAGTATTAATTTATTTTCATTGTGTTACTTTATTTTTTTTCTTTACTTTCTTTCTTTCTGTCATTTATTTTCTTTCTTTTTAAATTTTTATGACTTCTCTTTTATCCATTTCATTTTTCGTTCTTTTCCTTTTCCACATTTCTATCACCTTCATTTCTTGCCTTTCCTTTTCTGCAGTATTAATTTATTTTCATTGTGTTACTTTATTTTTTTTCTTTACTTTCTTTCTTTCTGTCCTTTATTTTCTTCCTTTTTAAATTTTTATGACTTCTCTTTTATCCACTTCATTTTTCGTTCTTTTCCTTTTCCACATTTCTATCACCTTCATTTTTTGCCTTTCCTTTTCTGCAGTATTAATTTATTTTCATTGTGTTACTTTATTTTTTTTCTTTACTTTCTTTCTTTCTGTCCTTTATTTTCTTTCTTTTTAAATTTTTATGACTTCTCTTTTATCCATTTCATTTTTCGTTCTTTTCCTTTTCCACATTTCTATCACCTTCATTTCTTGCCTTTCCTTTTCTGCATTATTAATTTATTTTCATTGTGTTACTTTATTTTTTTTCTTTACTTTCTTTCTTTCTGTCATTTATTTTCTTTCTTTTTAAATTTTTATGACTTCTCTTTTATCCATTTCATTTTTCGTTCTTTTCCTTTTCCACATTTCTATCACCTTCATTTCTTGCCTTTCCTTTTCTGCAGTATTAATTTATTTTCATTGTGTTACTTTATTTTTTTTCTTTACTTTCTTTCTTTCTGTCCTTTATTTTCTTTCTTTTTAAATTTTTATGACTTCTCTTTTATCCATTTCATTTTTCGTTCTTTTCCTTTTCCACATTTCTATCACCTTCATTTCTTGCCTTTCCTTTTCTGCAGTATTAATTTATTTTCATTGTGTTACTTTATTTTTTTTCTTTACTTTCTTTCTTTCTGTCATTTATTTTCTTCCTTTTTAAATTTTTATGACTTCTCTTTTATCCATTTCATTTTTCGTTCTTTTCCTTTTCCACATTTCTATCACCTCCATTTCTTGCCATTCCTTTTCTGCAGTATTTATTTATTTTCATTGTGTTACTTTATTTTTTTTCTTTACTTTCTTTCTTTCTGTCATTTATTTTCTTCCTTTTTAAATTTTTATGACTTCTCTTTTATCCATTTCATTTTTCGTTCTTTTCATTTTCCACATTTCTATCACCTCCATTTCTTGCCTTTCCTTTTCTGCAGTATTTATTTATTTTCATTGTGTTACTTTATATTTTTTCTTTACTTTCTTTCTTTCTGTCATTTATTTTCTTCCTTTTTAAATTTTTATGACTTCTCTTTTATCCATTTCATTTTTCGTTCTTTTCCTTTTCCACATTTCTATCTCCTCCATTTCTTGCCTTTCCTTTTCTGCAGTATTAATTTATTTTCATTGTGTTACTTTATTTTTTTTCTTTACTTTCTTTCTTTCTGTCATTTACTTTCTTCCTTTTTAAATTTTTATGACTTCTCTTTTATCCATTTCATTTTTCGTTCTTTTCCTTTTCCACATTTCTATCTCCTCCATTTCTTGCCTTTCCTTTTTTGCAGTATTTATTTATGTTCATTGTGTTACTTTATTTTTTTTCTTTACTTTCTTTCTTTCTGTCATTTATTTTCTTCCTTTTTAAATTTTTATGACTTCTCTTTTATCCATTTCATTTTTCGTTCTTTTCCTTTTCCACATTACTATCTCCTCCATTTCTTGCCTTTCCTTTTTTGCAGTATTTATTTATGTTCATTGTGTTACTTTATTTTTTTTCTTTACTTTCTTTCTTTCTGTCATTTATTTTCTTCCTTTTTAAATTTTTATGACTTCTCTTTTATCCATTTCATTTTTCGTTCTTTTCCTTTTCCACATTTCTATCACCTTCATTTCTTGCCTTTCCTTTTCTGCAGTATTAATTTATTTTCATTGTGTTACTTTATTTTTTTTCTTTACTTTCTTTCTTTCTGTCATTTATTTTCTTCCTTTTTAAATTTTTATGACTTCTCTTTTATCCATTTCATTTTTCGTTCTTTTCCTTTTCCACATTTCTATCACCTCCATTTCTTGCCATTCCTTTTCTGCAGTATTTATTTATTTTCATTGTGTTACTTTATTTTTTTTCTTTACTTTCTTTCTTTCTGTCATTTATTTTCTTCCTTTTTAAATTTTTATGACTTCTCTTTTATCCATTTCATTTTTCGTTCTTTTCATTTTCCACATTTCTATCACCTCCATTTCTTGCCTTTCCTTTTCTGCAGTATTTATTTATTTTCATTGTGTTACTTTATTTTTTTTCTTTACTTTCTTTCTTTCTGTCATTTATTTTCTTCCTTTTTAAATTTTTATGACTTCTCTTTTATCCATTTCATTTTTCGTTCTTTTCCTTTTCCACATTTCTATCACCTCTATTTCTTGCCTTTCCTTTTCTGCAGTATTAATTTATTTTCATTGTGTTACTTTATTTTTTTTCTTTACTTTCTTTCTTTCTGTCATTTATTTTCTTCCTTTTTAAATTTTTATGACTTCTCTTTTATCCATTTCATTTTTCGTTCTTTTCCTTTTCCACATTTCTATCACCTTCATTTCTTGCCTTTCCTTTTCTGCAGTATTTATTTATTTTCATTGTGTTACTTTATTTTTTTTCTTTACTTTCTTTCTTTCTGTCATTTATTTTCTTCCTTTTTAAATTTTTATGACTTCTCTTTTATCCATTTCATTTTTCGTTCTTTTCCTTTTCCACATTTCTATCACCTTCATTTCTTGCCTTTCCTTTTCTGCAGTATTAATTTATTTTCATTGTGTTACTTTATTTTTTTTCTTTACTTTCTTTCTTTCTGTCATTTATTTTCTTCCTTTTTAAATTTTTATGACTTCTCTTTTATCCATTTCATTTTTCGTTCTTTTCCTTTTCCACATTTCTATCACCTCCATTTCTTGCCATTCCTTTTCTGCAGTATTTATTTATTTTCATTGTGTTACTTTATTTTTTTTCTTTACTTTCTTTCTTTCTGTCCTTTATTTTCTTCCTTTTTAAATTTTTATGACTTCTCTTTTATCCATTTCATTTTTCGTTCTTTTCCTTTTCCACATTTCTATCACCTCCATTTCTTGCCTTTCCTTTTCTGCAGTATTTATTTATTTTCATTGTGTTACTTTATTTTTTTTCTTTACTTTCTTTCTTTCTGTCATTTATTTTCTTCCTTTTTAAATTTTTATGACTTCTCTTTTATCCATTTCATTTTTCGTTCTTTTCCTTTTCCACATTTCTATCACCTTCATTTCTTGCCGTTCCTTTTCTGCAGTATTAATTTATTTTCATTGTGTTACTTTATTTTTTTTCTTTACTTTCTTTCTTTCTGTCATTTATTTTCATCCTTTTTAAATTTTTATGACTTCTCTTTTATCCATTTCATTTTTCGTTCTTTTCCTTTTCCACATTTCTATCACCTTCATTTCTTGCCTTTCCTTTTCTGCAGTATTTATTTATTTTCATTGTGTTACTTTATTTTTTTTCTTTACTTTCTTTCTTTCTGTCATTTATTTTCTTCCTTTTTAAATTTTTATGACTTCTCTTTTATCCATTTCATTTTTCGTTCTTTTCCTTTTCCACATTTCTATCACCTTCATTTCTTGCCTTTCCTTTTCTGCAGTATTAATTTATTTTCATTGTGTTACTTTATTTTTTTTCTTTACTTTCTTTCTTTCTGTCCTTTATTTTCTTCCTTTTTAAATTTTTATGACTTCTCTTTTATCCATTTCATTTTTCGTTCTTTTCCTTTTCCACATTTCTATCACCTTCATTTCTTGCCTTTCCTTTTCTGCAGTATTAATTTATTTTCATTGTGTTACTTTATTTTTTTTCTTTACTTTCTTTCTTTCTGTCATTTATTTTCATCCTTTTTAAATTTTTATGACTTCTCTTTTATCCATTTCATTTTTCGTTCTTTTCCTTTACCACATTTCTATCACCTTCATTTCTTGCCTTTTTTTTTTCTGCAGTATTAATTTATTTTCATTGTGTTACTTTATTTTTTTTCTTTACTTTCTTTCTTTCTGTCATTTATTTTCTTCCTTTTTAAATTTTTATGACTTCTCTTTTATCCATTTCATTTTTCGTTCTTTTCCTTTTCCACATTTCTATCACCTCCATTTCTTGCCATTCCTTTTCTGCAGTATTTATTTATTTTCATTGTGTTACTTTATTTTTTTTCTTTACTTTCTTTCTTTCTGTCATTTATTTTCTTCCTTTTTAAATTTTTATGACTTCTCTTTTATCCATTTCATTTTTCGTTCTTTTCCTTTTCCACATTTCTATCACCTTCATTTCTTGCCTTTCCTTTTCTGCAGTATTTATTTATTTTCATTGTGTTACTTTATTTTTTTTCTTTACTTTCTTTCTTTCTGTCATTTATTTTCTTCCTTGTTAAATTTTTATGACTTCTCTTTTATCCATTTCTTTTTTCGTTCTTTTCCTTTTCCACATTTCTATCTCCTCCATATCTTGCCTTTCCTTTTCTGCAGTATTAATTTATTTTCATTGTGTTACTTTATTTTTTTTTTCTTTACTTTCTTTCTGTCATTTATTTTCTTCCTTTTTAAATTTTTATGACTTCTCTTTTATCCATTTCATTTTTCGTTCTTTTCCTTTTCCACATTTCTATCTCCTCCATTTCTTGCCTTTCCTTTTCTGCAGTATTAATTTATTTTCATTGTGTTACTTTATTTTTTTTCTTTACTTTCTTTCTTTCTGTCATTTATTTTCTTCCTTTTTAAATTTTTATGACTTCTCTTTTATCCATTTCATTTTTCGTTCTTTTCCACATTTCTATCTCCTCCATTTCTTGACTTTCCTTTTCTGCAGTATTAATTTATTTTCATTGTGTTACTTTATTTTTTTTCTTTACTTTCTTTCTTTCTGTCATTTATTTTCTTCCTTTTTAAATTTTTATGACTTCTCTTTTATCCATTTCATTTTTCGTTCTTTTCCTTTTCCACATTTCTATCTCCTCCATTTCTTGCCTTTCCTTTTCTGCAGTATTAATGTATTTTCATTGTGTTACTTTATTTTTTTTCTTTACTTTCTTTCTTTCTGTCATTTATTTTCTTCCTTTTTAAATTTTTATGACTTCTCTTTTATCCATTTCATTTTTCGTTCTTTTCTTTTTCCACATTTCTATCTCCTCCATTTCTTGCCTTTCCTTTTCTGCAGTATTAATTTATTTTCATTGTGTTACTTTATTTTTTTTCTTTACTTTCTTTCTTTCTGTCATTTATTTTCTTCCTTTTTAAATTTTTATGACTTCTCTTTTATCCATTTCATTTTTCGTTCTTTTCCTTTTCCACATTTCTATCTCCACCATTTCTTGCCTTTCCTTTTTTGCAGTATTTATTTATGTTCATTGTGTTACTTTATTTTTTTTCTTTACTTTCTTTCTTTCTGTCATTTATTTTCTTCCTTTTTAAATTTTTATGACTTCTCTTTTATCCATTTCATTTTTCGTTCTTTTCCTTTTCCACATTTCTATCTCCTCCATTTCTTGCCTTTCCTTTTTTGCAGTATTTATTTATGTTCATTGTGTTACTTTATTTTTTTCTTTACTTTCTTTCTTTCTGTCATTTATTTTCTTCCTTTTTAAATTTTTATGACTTCTCTTTTATCCATTTCATTTTTCGTTCTTTTCCTTTTCCACATTTCTATCTCCTCCATTTCTTGCCTTTCCTTTTCTGCAGTATTAATTTATTTTCATTGTGTTACTTTATTTTTTTTCTTTACTTTCTTTCTTTCTGTCCTTTATTTTCTTCCTTTTTAAATTTTTATGACTTCTCTTTTATCCATTTCATTTTTCGTTCTTTTCCTTTTCCACATTTCTATCTCCTCCATTTCTTGCCTTTCCTTTTCTGCAGTATTAATTTATTTTCATTGTGTTACTTTATTTTTTTTCTTTACTTTCTTTCTTTCTGTCATTTATTTTCTTCCTTTTTAAATTTTTATGACTTCTCTTTTATCCATTTCATTTTTCGTTCTTTTCCTTTTCCACATTTCTATCTCCTCCATTTCTTGCCTTTCCTTTTTTGCAGTATTTATTTATGTTCATTGTGTTACTTTATTTTTTTTCTTTACTTTCTTTCTTTCTGTCATTTATTTTCTTCCTTTTTAAATTTTTATGACTTCTCTTTTATCCATTTCATTTTTCGTTCTTTTCCTTTTCCACATTACTATCTCCTCCATTTCTTGCCTTTCCTTTTTTGCAGTATTTATTTATGTTCATTGTGTTACTTTATTTTTTTTCTTTACTTTCTTTCTTTCTGTCATTTATTTTCTTCCTTTTTAAATTTTTATGACTTCTCTTTTATCCATTTCATTTTTCGTTCTTTTCCTTTTCCACATTTCTATCTCCCCCATTTCTTGCCTTTCCTTTTCTGCAGTATTAATTTATTTTCATTGTGTTACTTTATTTTTTTTCTTTACTTTCTTTCTTTCTGTCATTTATTTTCTTCCTTTTTAAATTTTTATGACTTCTCTTTTATCCATTTCATTTTTCGTTCTTTTCCTTTTCCACATTTCTATCACCTCCATTTCTTGCCTTTCCTTTTCTGCAGTATTAATTTATTTTCATTGTGTTACTTTATTTTTTTTTCTTTACTTTCTTTCTGTCCTTTATTTTCTTCCTTTTTAAATTTTTATGACTTCTCTTTTATCCATTTCATTTTTCGTTCTTTTCCTTTTCCACATTTCTATCTCCTCCATTTCTTGCCTTTCCTTTTCTGCAGTATTAATCTATTTTCATTGTGTTACTTTATTTTTTTTCTTTACTTTCTTTCTTTCTGTCATTTATTTTCTTCCTTTTTAAATTTTTATGACTTCTCTTTTATCCATTTCATTTTTCGTTCTTTTCCTTTTCCACATTTCTATCACCTCCATTTCTTGCCTTTCCTTTTTTGCAGTATTTATTTATGTTCATTGTGTTACTTTATTTTTTTCTTTACTTTCTTTCTTTCTGTCATTTATTTTCTTCCTTTTTAAATTTTTATGACTTCTCTTTTATCCATTTCATTTTTCGTTCTTTTCCTTTTCCACATTTCTATCACCTCCATTTCTTGCCTTTCCTTTTTTGCAGTATTTATTTATGTTCATTGTGTTACTTTATTTTTTTTCTTTACTTTCTTTATCTCTGTCATTTATTTTCTTCCATTTTAAAATTTTATCACTTCTCTTTTATCCATTTCATTATTCGTTCTTTTCCTTTTCCACATTTCTATCACCTCCATTTCTTGCCTTTCCTTTTCTGCAGTATTTATTTATTTTCATTGTGTTACTTTATTTTTTTTCTTTACTTTCTTTCTTTCTGTCCTTTATTTTCTTCCTTTTTAAATTTTTATGACTTCTCTTTTATCCATTTCATTATTCGTTCTTTTCCTTTTCCACATTTCTATCTCCTTCATTTCTTGCCTTTCCTTTTCTGCAGTATTAATTTATTTTCATTGTGTTACTTTATTTTTTTTCTTTACTTTCTTTATTTCTGTCCTTTATTTTCTTTCTTTTTAAATTTTTATGACTTCTCTTTTATCCATTTCATTTTTCGTTCTTTTCCTTTTCCACATTTCTATCACCTTCATTTCTTGCCTTTCCTTTTCTGCAGTATTAATTTATTTTCATTGTGTTACTTTATTTTTTTTCTTTACTTTCTTTCTTTCTGTCCTTTATTTTCTTTCTTTTTAAATTTTTATGACTTCTCTTTTATCCATTTCATTTTTCGTTCTTTTCCTTTTCCACATTTCTATCACCTTCATTTCTTGCCTTTCCTTTTCTGCAGTATTAATTTATTTTCATTGTGTTACTTTATTTTTTTTCTTTACTTTCTTTCTTTCTGTCCTTTATTTTCTTTCTTTTTAAATTTTTATGAATTCTCTTTTATCCATTTCATTTTTCGTTCTTTTCCTTTTCCACATTTCTATCACCTTCATTTCTTGCCTTCCCTTTTCTGCAGTATTAATTTATTTTCATTGTGTTACTTTATTTTTTTTCTTTACTTTCTTTCTTTCTGTCCTTTATTTTCTTCCTTTTTAAATTTTTATGACTTCTCTTTTATCCACTTCATTTTTCGTTCTTTTCCTTTTCCACATTTCTATCACCTTCATTTTTTGCCTTTCCTTTTCTGCAGTATTAATTTATTTTCATTGTGTTACTTTATTTTTTTTCTTTACTTTCTTTCTTTCTGTCCTTTATTTTCTTTCTTTTTAAATTTTTATGACTTCTCTTTTATCCATTTCATTTTTCGTTCTTTTCCTTTTCCACATTTCTATCACCTTCATTTCTTGCCTTTCCTTTTCTGCATTATTAATTTATTTTCATTGTGTTACTTTATTTTTTTTCTTTACTTTCTTTCTTTCTGTCATTTATTTTCTTTCTTTTTAAATTTTTATGACTTCTCTTTTATCCATTTCATTTTTCGTTCTTTTCCTTTTCCACATTTCTATCACCTTCATTTCTTGCCTTTCCTTTTCTGCAGTATTAATTTATTTTCATTGTGTTACTTTATTTTTTTTCTTTACTTTCTTTCTTTCTGTCCTTTATTTTCTTTCTTTTTAAATTTTTATGACTTCTCTTTTATCCATTTCATTTTTCGTTCTTTTCCTTTTCCACATTTCTATCACCTCCATTTCTTGCCATTCCTTTTCTGCATTATTAATTTATTTTCATTGTGTTACTTTATTTTTTTTCTTTACTTTCTTTCTTTCTGTCATTTATTTTCTTTCTTTTTAAATTTTTATGACTTCTCTTTTATCCATTTCATTTTTCGTTCTTTTCCTTTTCCACATTTCTATCACCTTCATTTCTTGCCTTTCCTTTTCTGCAGTATTAATTTATTTTCATTGTGTTACTTTATTTTTTTTCTTTACTTTCTTTCTTTCTGTCCTTTATTTTCTTTCTTTTTAAATTTTTATGACTTCTCTTTTATCCATTTCATTTTTCGTTCTTTTCCTTTTCCACATTTCTATCACCTCCATTTCTTGCCATTCCTTTTCTGCAGTATTTATTTATTTTCATTGTGTTACTTTATTTTTTTTCTTTACTTTCTTTCTTTCTGTCATTTATTTTCTTCCTTTTTAAATTTTTATGACTTCTCTTTTATCCATTTCATTTTTCGTTCTTTTCATTTTCCACATTTCTATCACCTCCATTTCTTGCCTTTCCTTTTCTGCAGTATTTATTTATTTTCATTGTGTTACTTTATTTTTTTTCTTTACTTTCTTTCTTTCTGTCATTTATTTTCTTCCTTTTTAAATTTTTATGACTTCTCTTTTATCCATTTCATTTTTCGTTCTTTTCCTTTTCCACATTTCTATCTCCTCCATTTCTTGCCTTTCCTTTTCTGCAGTATTAATTTATTTTCATTGTGTTACTTTATTTTTTTTCTTTACTTTCTTTCTTTCTGTCATTTATTTTCTTCCTTTTTAAATTTTTATGACTTCTCTTTTATCCATTTCATTTTTCGTTCTTTTCCTTTTCCACATTTCTATCTCCTCCATTTCTTGCCTTTCCTTTTTTGCAGTATTTATTTATGTTCATTGTGTTACTTTATTTTTTTTCTTTACTTTCTTTCTTTCTGTCATTTATTTTCTTCCTTTTTAAATTTTTATGACTTCTCTTTTATCCATTTCATTTTTCGTTCTTTTCCTTTTCCACATTACTATCTCCTCCATTTCTTGCCTTTCCTTTTTTGCAGTATTTATTTATGTTCATTGTGTTACTTTATTTTTTTTCTTTACTTTCTTTCTTTCTGTCATTTATTTTCTTCCTTTTTAAATTTTTATGACTTCTCTTTTATCCATTTCATTTTTCGTTCTTTTCCTTTTCCACATTTCTATCACCTTCATTTCTTGCCTTTCCTTTTCTGCAGTATTAATTTATTTTCATTGTGTTACTTTATTTTTTTTCTTTACTTTCTTTCTTTCTGTCATTTATTTTCTTCCTTTTTAAATTTTTATGACTTCTCTTTTATCCATTTCATTTTTCGTTCTTTTCCTTTTCCACATTTCTATCACCTCCATTTCTTGCCATTCCTTTTCTGCAGTATTTATTTATTTTCATTGTGTTACTTTATTTTTTTTCTTTACTTTCTTTCTTTCTGTCATTTATTTTCTTCCTTTTTAAATTTTTATGACTTCTCTTTTATCCATTTCATTTTTCGTTCTTTTAATTTTTCACATTTCTATCACCTCCATTTCTTGCCTTTCCTTTTCTGCAGTATTTATTTATTTTCATTGTGTTACTTTATGTTTTTTCTTTACTTTCTTTCTTTCTGTCATTTATTTTCTTCCTTTTTAAATTTTTATGACTTCTCTTTTATCCATTTCATTTTTCGTTCTTTTCCTTTTCCACATTTCTATCACCTCTATTTCTTGCCTTTCCTTTTCTGCAGTATTAATTTATTTTCATTGTGTTACTTTATTTTTTTTCTTTACTTTCTTTCTTTCTGTCATTTATTTTCTTCCTTTTTAAATTTTTATGACTTCTCTTTTATCCATTTCATTTTTCGTTCTTTTCCTTTTCCACATTTCTATCACCTTCATTTCTTGCCTTTCCTTTTCTGCAGTATTTATTTATTTTCATTGTGTTACTTTATTTTTTTTCTTTACTTTCTTTCTTTCTGTCATTTATTTTCTTCCTTTTTAAATTTTTATGACTTCTCTTTTATCCATTTCATTTTTCGTTCTTTTCCTTTTCCACATTTCTATCACCTTCATTTCTTGCCTTTCCTTTTCTGCAGTATTAATTTATTTTCATTGTGTTACTTTATTTTTTTTCTTTACTTTCTTTCTTTCTGTCATTTATTTTCTTCCTTTTTAAATTTTTATGACTTCTCTTTTATCCATTTCATTTTTCGTTCTTTTCCTTTTCCACATTTCTATCACCTCCATTTCTTGCCATTCCTTTTCTGCAGTATTTATTTATTTTCATTGTGTTACTTTATTTTTTTTCTTTACTTTCTTTCTTTCTGTCATTTATTTTCTTCCTTTTTAAATTTTTATGACTTCTCTTTTATCCATTTCATTTTTCGTTCTTTTAATTTTTCACATTTCTATCACCTCCATTTCTTGCCTTTCCTTTTCTGCAGTATTTATTTATTTTCATTGTGTTACTTTATTTTTTTTCTTTACTTTCTTTCTTTCTGTCATTTATTTTCTTCCTTTTTAAATTTTTATGACTTCTCTTTTATCCATTTCATTTTTCGTTCTTTTCCTTTTCCACATTTCTATCACCTCTATTTCTTGCCTTTCCTTTTCTGCAGTATTAATTTATTTTCATTGTGTTACTTTATTTTTTTTCTTTACTTTCTTTCTTTCTGTCATTTATTTTCTTCCTTTTTAAATTTTTATGACTTCTCTTTTATCCATTTCATTTTTCGTTCTTTTCCTTTTCCACATTTCTATCACCTTCATTTCTTGCCTTTCCTTTTCTGCAGTATTTATTTATTTTCATTGTGTTACTTTATTTTTTTTCTTTACTTTCTTTCTTTCTGTCATTTATTTTCTTCCTTTTTAAATTTTTATGACTTCTCTTTTATCCATTTCATTTTTCGTTCTTTTCCTTTTCCACATTTCTATCACCTTCATTTCTTGCCTTTCCTTTTCTGCAGTATTAATTTATTTTCATTGTGTTACTTTATTTTTTTTCTTTACTTTCTTTCTTTCTGTCATTTATTTTCTTCCTTTTTAAATTTTTATGACTTCTCTTTTATCCATTTCATTTTTCGTTCTTTTCCTTTTCCACATTTCTATCACCTCCATTTCTTGCCATTCCTTTTCTGCAGTATTTATTTATTTTCATTGTGTTACTTTATTTTTTTTCTTTACTTTCTTTCTTTCTGTCCTTTATTTTCTTCCTTTTTAAATTTTTATGACTTCTCTTTTATCCATTTCATTTTTCGTTCTTTTCCTTTTCCACATTTCTATCACCTCCATTTCTTGTCTTTCCTTTTCTGCAGTATTTATTTATTTTCATTGTGTTACTTTATTTTTTTTCTTTACTTTCTTTCTTTCTGTCATTTATTTTCTTCCTTTTTAAATTTTTATGACTTCTCTTTTATCCATTTCATTTTTCGTTCTTTTCCTTTTCCACATTTCTATCTCCTCCATTTCTTGCCTTTCCTTTTTTGCAGTATTTATTTATGTTCATTGTGTTACTTTATTTTTTTTCTTTACTTTCTTTCTTTCTGTCATTTATTTTCTTCCTTTTTAAATTTTTATGACTTCTCTTTTATCCATTTCATTTTTCGTTCTTTTCCTTTTCCACATTACTATCTCCTCCATTTCTTGCCTTTCCTTTTTTGCAGTATTTATTTATGTTCATTGTGTTACTTTATTTTTTTTCTTTACTTTCTTTCTTTCTGTCATTTATTTTCTTCCTTTTTAAATTTTTATGACTTCTCTTTTATCCATTTCATTTTTCGTTCTTTTCCTTTTCCACATTTCTATCACCTTCATTTCTTGCCTTTCCTTTTCTGCAGTATTAATTTATTTTCATTGTGTTACTTTATTTTTTTTCTTTACTTTCTTTCTTTCTGTCATTTATTTTCTTCCTTTTTAAATTTTTATGACTTCTCTTTTATCCATTTCATTTTTCGTTCTTTTCCTTTTCCACATTTCTATCACCTCCATTTCTTGCCATTCCTTTTCTGCAGTATTTATTTATTTTCATTGTGTTACTTTATTTTTTTTCTTTACTTTCTTTCTTTCTGTCATTTATTTTCTTCCTTTTTAAATTTTTATGACTTCTCTTTTATCCATTTCATTTTTCGTTCTTTTAATTTTTCACATTTCTATCACCTCCATTTCTTGCCTTTCCTTTTCTGCAGTATTTATTTATTTTCATTGTGTTACTTTATGTTTTTTCTTTACTTTCTTTCTTTCTGTCATTTATTTTCTTCCTTTTTAAATTTTTATGACTTCTCTTTTATCCATTTCATTTTTCGTTCTTTTCCTTTTCCACATTTCTATCACCTCTATTTCTTGCCTTTCCTTTTCTGCAGTATTAATTTATTTTCATTGTGTTACTTTATTTTTTTTCTTTACTTTCTTTCTTTCTGTCATTTATTTTCTTCCTTTTTAAATTTTTATGACTTCTCTTTTATCCATTTCATTTTTCGTTCTTTTCCTTTTCCACATTTCTATCACCTTCATTTCTTGCCTTTCCTTTTCTGCAGTATTTATTTATTTTCATTGTGTTACTTTATTTTTTTTCTTTACTTTCTTTCTTTCTGTCATTTATTTTCTTCCTTTTTAAATTTTTATGACTTCTCTTTTATCCATTTCATTTTTCGTTCTTTTCCTTTTCCACATTTCTATCACCTTCATTTCTTGCCTTTCCTTTTCTGCAGTATTAATTTATTTTCATTGTGTTACTTTATTTTTTTTCTTTACTTTCTTTCTTTCTGTCATTTATTTTCTTCCTTTTTAAATTTTTATGACTTCTCTTTTATCCATTTCATTTTTCGTTCTTTTCCTTTTCCACATTTCTATCACCTCCATTTCTTGCCATTCCTTTTCTGCAGTATTTATTTATTTTCATTGTGTTACTTTATTTTTTTTCTTTACTTTCTTTCTTTCTGTCATTTATTTTCTTCCTTTTTAAATTTTTATGACTTCTCTTTTATCCATTTCATTTTTCGTTCTTTTAATTTTTCACATTTCTATCACCTCCATTTCTTGCCTTTCCTTTTCTGCAGTATTTATTTATTTTCATTGTGTTACTTTATTTTTTTTCTTTACTTTCTTTCTTTCTGTCATTTATTTTCTTCCTTTTTAAATTTTTATGACTTCTCTTTTATCCATTTCATTTTTCGTTCTTTTCCTTTTCCACATTTCTATCACCTCTATTTCTTGCCTTTCCTTTTCTGCAGTATTAATTTATTTTCATTGTGTTACTTTATTTTTTTTCTTTACTTTCTTTCTTTCTGTCATTTATTTTCTTCCTTTTTAAATTTTTATGACTTCTCTTTTATCCATTTCATTTTTCGTTCTTTTCCTTTTCCACATTTCTATCACCTTCATTTCTTGCCTTTCCTTTTCTGCAGTATTTATTTATTTTCATTGTGTTACTTTATTTTTTTTCTTTACTTTCTTTCTTTCTGTCATTTATTTTCTTCCTTTTTAAATTTTTATGACTTCTCTTTTATCCATTTCATTTTTCGTTCTTTTCCTTTTCCACATTTCTATCACCTTCATTTCTTGCCTTTCCTTTTCTGCAGTATTAATTTATTTTCATTGTGTTACTTTATTTTTTTTCTTTACTTTCTTTCTTTCTGTCATTTATTTTCTTCCTTTTTAAATTTTTATGACTTCTCTTTTATCCATTTCATTTTTCGTTCTTTTCCTTTTCCACATTTCTATCACCTCCATTTCTTGCCATTCCTTTTCTGCAGTATTTATTTATTTTCATTGTGTTACTTTATTTTTTTTCTTTACTTTCTTTCTTTCTGTCCTTTATTTTCTTCCTTTTTAAATTTTTATGACTTCTCTTTTATCCATTTCATTTTTCGTTCTTTTCCTTTTCCACATTTCTATCACCTCCATTTCTTGTCTTTCCTTTTCTGCAGTATTTATTTATTTTCATTGTGTTACTTTATTTTTTTTCTTTACTTTCTTTCTTTCTGTCATTTATTTTCTTCCTTTTTAAATTTTTATGACTTCTCTTTTATCCATTTCATTTTTCGTTCTTTTCCTTTTCCACATTTCTATCACCTTCATTTCTTGCCGTTCCTTTTCTGCAGTATTAATTTATTTTCATTGTGTTACTTTATTTTTTTTCTTTACTTTCTTTCTTTCTGTCATTTATTTTCATCCTTTTTAAATTTTTATGACTTCTCTTTTATCCATTTCATTTTTCGTTCTTTTCCTTTTCCACATTTCTATCACCTTCATTTCTTGCCTTTCCTTTTCTGCAGTATTTATTTATTTTCATTGTGTTACTTTATTTTTTTTCTTTACTTTCTTTCTTTCTGTCATTTATTTTCTTCCTTTTTAAATTTTTATGACTTCTCTTTTATCCATTTCATTTTTCGTTCTTTTCCTTTTCCACATTTCTATCACCTTCATTTCTTGCCTTTCCTTTTCTGCAGTATTAATTTATTTTCATTGTGTTACTTTATTTTTTTTCTTTACTTTCTTTCTTTCTGTCCTTTATTTTCTTTCTTTTTAAATTTTTATGACTTCTCTTTTATCCATTTCATTTTTCGTTCTTTTCCTTTTCCACATTTCTATCACCTCCATTTCTTGCCATTCCTTTTCTGCAGTATTTATTTATTTTCATTGTGTTACTTTATTTTTTTCTTTACTTTCTTTCTTTCTGTCATTTATTTTCTTCCTTTTTAAATTTTTATGACTTCTCTTTTATCCATTTCATTTTTCGTTCTTTTCCTTTTCCACATTTCTATCACCTCCATTTCTTGCCTTTCTTTTTCTGCAGTATTTATTTATTTTCATTGTGTTACTTTATTTTTTTTCTTTACTTTCTTTCTTTCTGTCATTTATTTTCTTCCTTTTTAAATTTTTATGACTTCTCTTTTATCCATTTCATTTTTCGTTCTTTTCCTTTTCCACATTTCTATCACCTCTATTTCTTGCCTTTCCTTTTCTGCAGTATTAATTTATTTTCATTGTGTTACTTTATTTTTTTTCTTTACTTTCTTTCTTTCTGTCATTTATTTTCTTCCTTTTTAAATTTTTATGACTTCTCTTTTATCCATTTCATTTTTCGTTCTTTTCCTTTTCCACATTTCTATCACCTTCATTTCTTGCCTTTCCTTTTCTGCAGTATTTATTTATTTTCATTGTGTTACTTTATTTTTTTTCTTTACTTTCTTTCTTTCTGTCATTTATTTTCTTCCTTTTTAAATTTTTATGACTTCTCTTTTATCCATTTCATTTTTCGTTCTTTTCCTTTTCCACATTTCTATCACCTTCATTTCTTGCCTTTCCTTTTCTGCAGTATTAATTTATTTTCATTGTGTTACTTTATTTTTTTTCTTTACTTTCTTTCTTTCTGTCATTTATTTTCTTCCTTTTTAAATTTTTATGACTTCTCTTTTATCCATTTCATTTTTCGTTCTTTTCCTTTTCCACATTTCTATCACCTCCATTTCTTGCCATTCCTTTTCTGCAGTATTTATTTATTTTCATTGTGTTACTTTATTTTTTTTCTTTACTTTCTTTCTTTCTGTCCTTTATTTTCTTCCTTTTTAAATTTTTATGACTTCTCTTTTATCCATTTCATTTTTCGTTCTTTTCCTTTTCCACATTTCTATCACCTCCATTTCTTGCCTTTCCTTTTCTGCAGTATTTATTTATTTTCATTGTGTTACTTTATTTTTTTTCTTTACTTTCTTTCTTTCTGTCATTTATTTTCTTCCTTTTTAAATTTTTATGACTTCTCTTTTATCCATTTCATTTTTCGTTCTTTTCCTTTTCCACATTTCTATCACCTTCATTTCTTGCCGTTCCTTTTCTGCAGTATTAATTTATTTTCATTGTGTTACTTTATTTTTTTTCTTTACTTTCTTTCTTTCTGTCAATTATTTTCTTCCTTTTTAAATTTTTATGACTTCTCTTTTATCCATTTCATTTTTCGTTCTTTTCCTTTTCCACATTTCTATCACCTTCATTTCTTGCCTTTCCTTTTCTGCAGTATTTATTTATTTTCATTGTGTTACTTTATTTTTTTTCTTTACTTTCTTTCTTTCTGTCCTTTATTTTCTTCCTTTTTAAATTTTTATGACTTCTCTTTTATCCATTTCATTTTTCGTTCTTTTCCTTTTCCACATTTCTATCACCTCCATTTCTTGCCTTTCCTTTTCTGCAGTATTTATTTATTTTCATTGTGTTACTTTATTTTTTTTCTTTACTTTCTTTCTTTCTGTCATTTATTTTCTTCCTTTTTAAATTTTTATGACTTCACTTTTATCCATTTCATTTTTCGTTCTTTTCCTTTTCCACATTTCTATCACCTCCATTTCTTGCCTTTCCTTTTCTGCAGTATTTATTTATTTTCGTTGTGTTACTTTATTTTTTTTCTTTACTTTCTTTCTTTCTGTCCTTTATTTTCTTCCTTTTTAAATTTTTATGACTTCTCTTTTATCCATTTCATTTTTCATTCTTTTCCTTTTCCACATTTCTATCACCTTCATTTCTTGCCTTTCCTTTTCTGCAGTATTTATTTATTTTCATTGTGTTACTTTATTTTTTTTCTTTACTTTCTTTCTTTCTGTCATTTATTTTCTTCCTTTTTAAATTTTTATGACTTCACTTTTATCCATTTCATTTTTCGTTCTTTTCCTTTTCCACATTTCTATCACGTTCATTTCTTGCCTTTCCTTTTCTGCAGTATTTATTTATTTTCGTTGTGTTACTTTATTTTTTTTCTTTACTTTCTTTCTTTCTGTCCTTTATTTTCTTCCTTTTTAAATTTTTATGACTTCTCTTTTATCCATTTCATTTTCCGTTCTTTTCCTTTTCCACATTTCTATCACCTTCATTTCTTGCCTTTCCTTTTCTGCAGTATTTATTTATTTTCATTGTGTTACTTTATTTTCCTTTTCTTTGGTTTCTTTCTTTCTGTCATTTATTTTCTTCCTTTTTAAATTTTTATGACTTCTCTTTTATCCATTTCATTTTTCGTTCTTTTCCTTTTCCACATTTCTATCACCTCCATTTCTTGCCTTTCCTTTTCTGCAGTATTTATTTATTTTCATTGTGTTACTTTATTTTCCTTTTCTTTGGATTATTTCTTTCTGTCATTTATTTTCTTCCTTTTTAAATTTTTATGACTTCTCTTTTATCCATTTCATTTTTCGTTCTTTTCCTTTTCCACATTTCTATCACCTCCATTTCTTGCCTTTCCTTTTCTGCAGTATTAATTTATTTTCATTGTGTTACTTTATTTTTTTTCTTTACTTTCTTTCTTTCTGTCATTTATTTTCTTCCTTTTTAAATTTTTATGACTTCTCTTTTATCCATTTCATTTTTCGTTCTTTTCCTTTTCCACATTTGTATCACCTCCATTTCTTGCCTTTCCTTTTCTGCAGTATTAATTTATTTTCATTGTGTTACTTTATTTTTTTTCTTTACTTTCTTTCTTTCTGTCATTTATTTTCTTCCTTTTTAAATTTTTATGACTTCTCTTTTATCCATTTCATTTTTCGTTCTTTTCCTTTTCCACATTTCTATCACCTCCATTTCTTGCCTTTCCTTTTCTGCAGTATTAATTTATGTTCATTGTGTTACTTTATTTTTTTTCTTTACTTTCTTTCTTTCTGTCATTTATTTTCTTCCTTTTTAAATTTTTATGACTTCTCTTTTATCCATTTCATTTTTCGTTCTTTTCCTTTTCCACATTTCTATCGCCTCCATTTCTTGCCTTTCCTTTTCTGCAGTATTTATTTATTTTCATTGTGTTACTTTATTTTTTTTCTTTACTTTCTTTCTTTCTGTCATTTATTTTCTTCCTTTTTAAATTTTTATGACTTCTCTTTTATCCATTTCATTTTTCGTTCTTTTCCTTTTCCACATTTCTATCACCTCCATTTCTTGCCTTTCCTTTTCTGCAGTATTAATTTATTTTCATTCTGTTACTTTATTTTTTTTCTTTACTTTCTTTCTTTCTGTCATTTAATTTCTTCCTTTTTAAATTTTTATGACTTCACTTTTATCCATTTCATTTTTCGTTCTTTTCCTTTTCCACATTTCTATCACGTTCATTTCTTGCCTTTCCTTTTCTGCAGTATTTATTTATTTTCGTTGTGTTACTTTATTTTTTTTCTTTACTTTCTTTCTTTCTGTCCTTTATTTTCTTCCTTTTTAAATTTTTATGACTTCTCTTTTATCCATTTCATTTTCCGTTCTTTTCCTTTTCCACATTTCTATCACCTTCATTTCTTGCCTTTCCTTTTCTGCAGTATTTATTTATTTTCATTGTGTTACTTTATTTTCCTTTTCTTTGGTTTCTTTCTTTCTGTCATTTATTTTCTTCCTTTTTAAATTTTTATGACTTCTCTTTTATCCATTTCATTTTTCGTTCTTTTCCTTTTCCACATTTCTATCACCTCCATTTCTTGCCTTTCCTTTTCTGCAGTATTTATTTATTTTCATTGTGTTACTTTATTTTCCTTTTCTTTGGATTATTTCTTTCTGTCATTTATTTTCTTCCTTTTTAAATTTTTATGACTTCTCTTTTATCCATTTCATTTTTCGTTCTTTTCCTTTTCCACATTTCTATCACCTCCATTTCTTGCCTTTCCTTTTCTGCAGTATTAATTTATTTTCATTGTGTTACTTTATTTTTTTTCTTTACTTTCTTTCTTTCTGTCATTTATTTTCTTCCTTTTTAAATTTTTATGACTTCTCTTTTATCCATTTCATTTTTCGTTCTTTTCCTTTTCCACATTTGTATCACCTCCATTTCTTGCCTTTCCTTTTCTGCAGTATTAATTTATTTTCATTGTGTTACTTTATTTTTTTTCTTTACTTTCTTTCTTTCTGTCATTTATTTTCTTCCTTTTTAAATTTTTATGACTTCTCTTTTATCCATTTCATTTTTCGTTCTTTTCCTTTTCCACATTTCTATCACCTCCATTTCTTGCCTTTCCTTTTCTGCAGTATTAATTTATGTTCATTGTGTTACTTTATTTTTTTTCTTTACTTTCTTTCTTTCTGTCATTTATTTTCTTCCTTTTTAAATTTTTATGACTTCTCTTTTATCCATTTCATTTTTCGTTCTTTTCCTTTTCCACATTTCTATCGCCTCCATTTCTTGCCTTTCCTTTTCTGCAGTATTTATTTATTTTCATTGTGTTACTTTATTTTTTTTCTTTACTTTCTTTCTTTCTGTCATTTATTTTCTTCCTTTTTAAATTTTTATGACTTCTCTTTTATCCATTTCATTTTTCGTTCTTTTCCTTTTCCACATTTCTATCACCTTCATTTCTTGCCTTTCCTTTTCTGAAGTATTTATTTATTTTCATTGTGTTACTTTATCTTCCTTTTCTTTGGTTTCTTTCTTTCTGTCATTCATTTTCTTCCTTTTTAAATTTTTATGTCTTCTCTTTTATCCATTTCATTGTTCGTTCTTTTCCTTTTCCACATTTCTATCTCCTTCATTTCTTGCCTTTCCTTTTTCTGCAGTATTTATTTATTTTCATTGTGTTACTTTATCTTCCTTTTCTTTGGTTTCTTTCTTACTGTCATTTATTTTCTTCCTTTTTAAATTTTTATGACTTCTCTTTTATCCATTTCATTTTTCATTCTTTTCCTTTTCCACATTTTTATCTCCTTCATTTCTTGCCTTTCCTTTTTCTGCAGTATTTATTTATTTTCATTGTGTTACTTTATTTTCCTTTTCTTTGGTTTCTTTCTTTCTGTCATTCATTTTCTTCTTTTTTAAATTTTTATGTCTTCTCTTTTATCCATTTCATTTTTCGTTCTTTTCCTTTTCCACATTTCTATCACCTTCATTTCTTGCCTTTCCTTTTCTGAAGTATTTATTTATTTTCTTTGTGTTACTTTATCTTCCTTTCCTTTGGTTTCTTTCTTACTGTCATTTATTTTCTTCCTTTTTAAATTTTTATGACTTCTCTTTTATCCATTTCATTTTTCATTCTTTTCCTTTTCCACATTTTTATCTCCTTCATTTCTTGCCTTTCCTTTTCTACAGTATTTATTTATTTTCATTGTGTTACTTTATATTCCTTTTCTTTGGTTTCTTTCTTTCTGTCATTCATTTTCTTCCTTTTTAAATTTTTATGTCTTCTCTTTTATCCATTTCATTGTTCGTTCTTTTCCTTTTCCACATTTCTATCTCCTTCATTTCTTGCCTTTCCTTTTCTGCAGTATTTATTTATTTTCTTTGTGTTACTTTATCTTCCTTTTCTTTGATTTCTTTCTTACTGTCATTTATTTTCTTCCTTTTTAAATTTTTATGTCTTCTCTTTTATCCATTTCTTTGTTCGTTCATTTCCTTTTCCACATTTCTATCTCCTTCATTTCTTGCCTTTCCTTTTCTGCAGTATTTATTTATTTTCATTGTGTTACTTTATTTTCCTTTCCTTTGGTTTCTTTCTTACTGTCATTCATTTTCTTCCTTTTTAAATTTTTATGTCTTCGCTTTTATCCATTTCATTGTTCGTTCTTTTCCTTTTCCACATTTCTATCTCCTTCATTTCTTGCCTTTCCTTTTTCTGCAGTATTTATTTATTTTCATTGTGTTACTTTATTTTCCTTTTCTTTGGTTTCTTTCTTTCTGTCATTCATTTTCTTCCTTTTTAAATTTTTATGTCTTCTCTTTTATCCATTTCATTGTTCGTTCATTTCCTTTTCCACATTTCTATCTCCTTCATTTCTTGCCTTTCCTTTTTCTGCAGTATTTATTTATTTTCATTGTGTTACTTTATTTTCCTTTTCTTTGGTTTCTTTCTTTCTGTCATTCATTTTCTTCCTTTTTAAATTTTTATGTCTTCTCTTTTATCCATTTCATTGTTCGTTCATTTCCTTTTCCACATTTCTATCTCCTTCATTTCTTGCCTTTCCTTTTTCTGCAGTATTTATTTATTTTCATTGTGTTACTTTATTTTCCTTTTCTTTGGTTTCTTTCTTTCTGTCATTCATTTTCTTCCTTTTTAAATTTTTATGTCTTCTCTTTTATCCATTTCATTGTTCGTTCTTTTCCTTTTCCACATTTCTATCACCTTCATTTCTTGCCTTTCCTTTTCTGCAGTATTTATTTATTTTCATTGTGTTACTTTATCTTCCTTTTCTTTGGTTTCTTTCTTTCTGTCATTCATTTTCTTCCTTTTTAAATTTTTATGTCTTCTCTTTTATCCATTTCATTGTTCGTTCTTTTCCTTTTCCACATTTCTATCACCTTCATTTCTTGCCTTTCCTTTTCTGCAGTATTAATTTATTTTCATTGTGTTACTTTATCCTCCTTTTCTTTGGTTTCTTTCTTTCTGTCATTCATTTTCTTCCTTTTTAAATGTTTATGTCTTCTCTTTTATCCATTTCATTGTTCGTTCTTTTCCTTTTCCACATTTCTATCACCTTCATTTCTTGCCTTTCCTTTTCTGCAGTATTTATTTATTTTCATTGTGTTACTTTATCTTCCTTTTCTTTGGTTTCTTTCTTACTGTCATTTATTTTCTTCCTTTTTAAAATTTTATGACTTCTCTTTTATCCATTTCATATTTCGTTCTTTTCCTTTTCCACATTTCTATCTCCTTCATTTCTTGCCTTTCCTTTTTCTGCAGTATTTATTTATTTTCATTGTGTTACTTTATCTTCCTTTTCTTTGGTTTCTTTCTTACTGTCATTTATTTTCTTCCTTTTTAAATTTTTATGACTTCTCTTTTATCCATTTCATTTTTCATTCTTTTCCTTTTCCACATTTTTATCTCCTTCATTTCTTGCCTTTCCTTTTTCTGCAGTATTTATTTATTTTCATTGTGTTACTTTATCTTCCTTTTCTTTGGTTTCTTTCTTACTGTCATTTATTTTCTTCCTTTTTAAATTTTTATGACTTCTCTTTTATCCATTTCATTTTTCGTTCTTTTCCTTTTCCACATTTCTATCTCCTTCATTTCTTGCCTTTCCTTTTTCTGCAGTATTTATTTATTTTCATTGTGTTACTTTATCTTCCTTTTCTTTGATTTCTTTCTTACTGTCATTTATTTTCTTCCTTTTTAAATTTTTATGTCTTCTCTTTTATCCATTTCATTGTTCGTTCATTTCCTTTTCCACATTTCTATCTCCTTCATTTCTTGCCTTTCCTTTTCTGCAGTATTTATTTATTTTCATTGTGTTACTTTATTTTCCTTTTCTTTGGTTTCTTTCTTTCTGTCATTCATTTTCTTCCTTTTTAAATTTTTATGTCTTCTCTTTTATCCATTTCATTGTTCGTTCTTTTCCTTTTCCACATTTCTATCTCCTTCATTTCTTGCCTTTCCTTTTTCTGCAGTATTTATTTATTTTCATTGTGTTACTTTATTTTCCTTTTCTTTGGTTTCTTTCTTTCTGTCATTTATTTTCTTCCTTTTTAAATTTGTATGACTTCTCTTTTATCCATTTCATTTTTCGTTCTTTTCCACATTTCTATCTCCTTCATTTCTTGCCTTTCCTTTTCTGCAGTATTTATTTATTTTCATTGTGTTACTTTATCTTTCTTTTCTTTGGTTTCTTTCTTTCTGTCCTTTATTTTCTTCCTTTTTAAATTTTTATGACTTCTCTTTTATCCATTTCATTTTTCGTTCTTTTCTTTTTCCACATTTCTATCACCTCCATTTCTTGCCTTTCCTTTTCTGCAGTATTTATTTATTTTCATTGTGTTACTTTATTTTTTTTCTTTACTTTCTTTCTTTCTGTCATTTATTTTCTTCCTTTTTATTTTTTTATGATTTCTCTTTTATCCATTTCATTTTTCGTTCTTTTCGTTTTCCACATTTCTATCTTCTTCATTTCTTGCCTTTCCTTTTCATGCGCTCGAACTAATATCCAATATGCAGATTTTCTAAACGTAATAATTCGTTGTAATTGGAGCAAAATTGTTTTTCTCGCACGTTCCGAGGCAACACATATTCTTGTTCTTTTTTGATTATTTATTCTCCTATTTCTAACACAAGACGGATTACATTTTTCTGTTCAGTCTTTTATCTTCTAGATTTTAGCACACACACACACATATATATATATATGTGTGTGTGTGTGTGTGTTTTTTATATTTATACAATCGATATATTTTTCTGCTTTACATTTCCCTAAGTTATTATTCCATTCCTTTTTCACATCTACACACAAATCACCCCCACACACAAACTGATATACATCCGCACATTAAATAATCCACATACACAAGATACACACACACATACACGTACACACTCTCACACAAATACACAGACATTATATATATATATATATATATATATATATATATATATGTATATTTTATTTCCTTTGATATTTGGTGTATAATATTTCCCTCTTGGTACCAAACAGAGATCTAACATAAGTGCTGGCATCATGCTATTTTCAAAAAATGTGACAAAAAAAATTACACATAGAAAAAGCCCTTCATAACGTGTGGGTCTTACGTGTGAGTACTTGTTTATTTCTTTAAGACATGGGTGACCAATGAGTATATGAAAATCATTTCTGAGAAATCTAAGGACTCAACCTACAATTAGAATTATCAATGTCCTCATATACTACATTTTTTTAAATTTTCACTTCAAAATCCTTGTATTTTGATAGTTTTATTTGAAGATCTCCAAAGATAGAGTACATTATGCAGGGACTACCATTTCAATAAGAAAGCCAATCTATTTATGTGATTTTTGGTTACGATGTCAGGGCGATTAGACTAAAATTTTCTGTTTGTGTGTATTGTAAAATCTCATAACATTGCTTCAGGTCCTATGTCTGTAACCGTGTTTGACTGGTGTTCATACCAATTTCTTGCAGTGTCAATTGTTTCTGGATATTTATGACAGAATCTGCATTTATTTTTTTATTATTTACTAGCACTCAAGATAAACAAAACACAACATGGAAAATCGTGCCTACGTTTCAAATAAGTAAACTCTTTGGAAGTTGATTTTCAGTAAATTGAATACTAATTCCTATTTTACATAGCTTTGCACCAAGAATTAATATATTTGATGTTACTTAATACACCTATCGCGTTAACAAAAATATCACATTTTATAAACCGATTCTTATCTGATCACTGACATAAAACAACATCGAGATTATTCAGTCATTAGATGGGAAAACACTTGAGAATACGAAGTGTCGGAAGCATAAATCGGATAGCCTGGAAATTAGCCCAACTAAAATGAAAACAATTGATTCCAAAAGTTCGCTGACTTGCGGTAACATTCTAAAAGGTAGTTAGATATCCATTTTGGAAATTAAAGCACTTTGTCCTAGGTATACCTGTAAAACAAAAACCTATACAAATACCACATCGTGAGGGTAGAATACCAGTGAGGTTACTGACATAGGAAAAGTCCTATTATTGACTAGTAAAGCCGTCTGAAACATTCTCGCTTAAAAATCTCTCTAAATATACCGCGTTGGTGTAACACACTATTCAAAACTGTCCTAAGCTAACACGGAAACGATTACTGTGGGAATTAACAGGATAATTATTGATTCTCGGAAATATCATTCTGTGTTGTTATAATAAAAAAAAATCGCATATTCTGCCCTCAGTCATTCTTCATAACTGCATAGACCAGGTTAACTTTAAAGGAATTTTTGAAATGATATATTTATTTAATATATATGATTTTAATTTCTTCTCTTCCGTTGTCCATATTCGAGAGATGCCACTGAAGTTTGCGGAAGAGTTCTGCCCATGCAGATGCACTCACAAAGAGTATGGGTTCATATATATATATATATAAATATATATATATATATATATATATATATATACCCAATGATTGGTGTATACGGAATGAATTCCAATAACCAAAAAATAATATTCTTAAAAGAGTGCTCACTACGATGTAGAGCAGATATAATTATTTATTTTAAAACAAATTATAACATAAACAACGTTTTCCCCTTGCGAAGGATTGTTAATTAATTTGAAACCTTTAAAACCATTTATTTTACATTCAACATCATCACTTGATAAGACACCGGGGGTGTTGAAACAAAATGGCTATTTTTGTAGTGATTTTATAACATATTTATGTTATAATTTTTAAAAAATAAATAATCATATATATATATATATATATATATATATATATATATATATATATATATATATATATATATATATCTGTTCCACCAGAGAAGCTCAAACGGAGATGCTTTCGAGCAAATGTAGAGGCGATGTAAATGTATGGTGCCACTATCCGGATATTAACTAAAACCCTAAACTGTTCGAGGCATAACCCAACTAAATCACAACTCTATGGAGCCATCGATTATATTTCTAGAAATGTTAAGCAACCAGAAAACGCGATTTGCAGGACATTTTAAGGACTAAATTAAGTACTTGCCAAGATCTTATGCTCTTGTGAAATAAACATAGCGCAAGACGGGTTTCTCGCCCAGGGACAACTTAGATTTGGCCGTCTATGTTATGAAAAAGAATGTCACTTTAATGACATTCCGACCTTGATGAAGGACTGCAATGGTTGGCCTAATAGATTAATGAATCTCCGAGCTAGTGCGACTGAATAAATATAATATAAAAAACACCGTATATACTATTTTGTAGTACGAGTTTTTATGGGTCGCAATAAAGGACCGAACTAAACACTGTTATTTTTTTAAAGAGGTTAAAAATCATGTATATTCTCTGAGCGTTTGGAGTATACACGAGTCACGTTGTCTTAACACTCATGCAAAACCTAAATGATTGCCGTATACATGTACATAAATTAATTATTAGCCTCTATGTCAATATCTCTATAAAGCGACATTCATTTAGCGCATTGTTTCTTTTACGCAGATCATTCATTTATCTTCTTCATTCTTGCATGTAGTGATATATATATATATATATATATATATATATATATATATAGAGAGAGAGAGAGAGAGAGGGTCGTTTGGAAACCTTGTGGCATTCAGTGCACTATGTCTCTGTATTCGTCCCTCCAAAAAGTGTGGATGGTCCTGCACGAGGCCTTCACCACTATAATCAAATCTCATCTGCCGGTGTCGGGCTGTCGGTTTTCTGGAAACTGATCTGCTTGCCGCTTATACGTCGAATCTCGACGGGAGAGTCGATCATATATATATATGTGTGTGTGTGTGTGTGTGTGTGTGTGTGTGTGAGAGAGAGAGAGAGAAAAGAGATGTAGTAAAATTCTACTGTTCGTAGCATTTAATTTAAAGATGCTCGATGAAAATAAAGCAATATATTATTATTATTTTTATTAGAAGAGCTTAGAAAAAAAACATGTCGAAATCAATACGCAATGAATATCGTATATTGGCACTATATTGTGCCTCTTTAGGTAATGATAAGTAACTGGTGATTAGATGGTTAAGAAAATTTCAAAAGGAAAGTGTTACCTCATTTTCGAAAATATGAGTGAGAAGAAAACACAAAGTCAGAATTAAAAATAGACTTGTTTGTATTCCTTGATCAACCAATCAAGTGTCTGGTGTGCACTAAATAGAAAATTAATCTCAGAGGATGGATGTGGGGAGGCTATTTCTTATAATATTGTTATGGGGCCTTACCCATAATAACATAATGGACTATTCCATACATAATAAATACTGCGCCTCAAGAGGAGGCAGGTAGTGCCGTCTGAAGTCTGGAGTGAAGTCCGTTAGGAGTCAGTCAGTCGAGTCAGAGGCAGTCCGAAACAGTCGCGTTCAGACAATTACTACTAAACCTGATTGTTCATACTAACACTTCTATTTCTCTGTATATATTCCTGTTTGTAATATATCTGTGTTATTCCATATCCGTATTCGAGTTCTTCTTTATTGGTTCTACCTTGGACTATCACCGTGGTACAAGGAACCGGACCATAACAGGATCTTTAGTCATTAATTCTCGTTTTCCTACCCTGCCTTCCTGATGTTAAGTATGAATAACCATTTTATTTCCATTTTCTATAAAACATCGACGTTGTTCACATATTCAGTTTAGGTCATTTTCAAAATCCTTCTGAACAGTGACATTTCTAAGTCTCCTGTTTGTAATATATCTGTGTTATTCCATATCCGTATTCGAGTTCTTCTTTATTGGTTCTACCTTGGACTATCACCGTGGTACAAGGAACCGGACCATAACAAATATGATAAACCAGAACGTAGGTCATCATTTACATTTGAGGAAAACATGCGAGTAAAAAATGCATCAATATGACAATGTTCATATATTCTGAGGACGTAAGTTAATTTCAACAGAAATATTATTTAAATTTCAAATTCAGGAATCTTCTTAGACGAACCTGTAGATAAAATTAAAAAGGTGGAACATCTCCGTCGTCGACATCTGTCCGTCTCGAGAGACGATGGAGTAGCGCGGTATATATGGAGAACTAGGGCTGCCCAGTTCCCCCTCTTGGCCTTGCTAGCAGAATCCAAAGGAGAGGATAAACCAATACAGTTTGACACCAGCGCGGGTGCAGGAATTGCCAGAAGGTAGCACAAAGTGCTGTCCATTCGCCTTAGGGGCTCCACACCGGGTTTCGAATTCAGAGTTGTGCATCTCCTAGACTACTTGCCATCCAAGGCTATAGAACCAAGTCTGTCCTACTATTTACCCATAGCTGGAGTGAGAAGAAGAGGACTCACACCTTTCCCAAGGATATTACCACGTAAGTGAATGTAATGGATTCGACTGATATTCGAACTCGCTTCTTCCATTCCTCAATCTAAGCCGATATCCATTACTCCACCGTGACTCATCGCGGAACATTCTTGGTACACCGAACATAATTTTTTTAACTGCTGGATTCTTTATATATAGGATTCTTTGATGCAGAGTTTGCTAAATCTGTTGCTAATTTTGAGCTTGTTGGTAATAATTTTCCTCGTTGCATCAATATTGTCAACTAAATTAACGGTTATAATTTTAATCTTTTGCTTTTTATAATTTTAATTTAAGTTTTTTTTTTTTTAATTAAAATATTATAATCTTTAGGAGTGAACTTGTAACAATTGTTATGTTGGATTTAACAATAACTTTGTCGGGCGAATAGATGTCTTTTGCAACATAGTCTAGATGCTTCTGAAAATTATTTTTATATTTATGGAAAAAGATAAAATTAATGATTCCTAAAGAATCATTTTGAAAACCATATAATTCTTAAGCTTTTGAAACCATGAAAATCCAGTTCTTTCGAAAAATCGTTATCACGGAGGAAGAAATAGGCTTTCCATATCATGCGTCTGAGTAAATCCTCAGTTTTCAGAACTAGTTATTCAAAATAATCCCGTTTGTTTATATTGGGAACATTCTTTTAAAATGTCTTTTACAAACATAGTAAAGTTTACAACACTGCCTTAAAAATAGTGTTATAAGCAAAGAGATGGGGAGTCAGAAAAGCAGTGGATATGCAAAGAGTTACTATGTATCTTCAAAAGACAGCGAAAAGTACTACCTGATAATGCTGATTTTGCACGGAATAAGGCCGAGTTCTTTTGAAGACATTCTTACTGTAAATGTCCAACTTTGGCTCACGTTTCAAATGGGATGGACTTAATTGGATTTTACTGTGAATAACGAGGAATATGGTCGGTATATGCGTGATGCCGAAGCAACAATCACATCTTATGATCAAATGCTGAGTCTGTTTTAATGTTTATCCACCGTGATATTCTTGATATTTTGACGTTCTACAACAATTACAAGACAAAGATTATGATTCCGTTAGAGTCATGGTCGCTGATAACCGGCAGTTAGGCCAAATGAATGATCCACTTCTGAGCAACAGCTATAGTCTGGCTGATTACCCAAGATTCCACATATTATATTCGCTGTATCACCAGCAAATGAATAGAAACTCCAAATATGGGCGTGTCTCGATGCAAGAATGCAATGCAACAAGGGCAAACATTTGATTCGATTACGGCAGCCATTCAAAATTACATCAACAGGGTGAATTCAGAAATGTTGTTCATTAATGGGCCTTTTGGTTCAGGCAAAATTTATTTAATTCAAACAATTATTGACACTGTAGAGAGACAGGGGAAACGGTTTTCGATTATGCATTTTCTGGAATCGCCTCGCTAGGTTTGCGCAATGGCACGACGGCATATTCAGCTTTGAAAATTGCACTCAAGGTCGCCCGAGCTTCCACTGCGGTATATATACAAAGTTTTCAATACCAAGGTTACAAGAGTAAATAGCTCTGATTGTCTGAGATGAAGTTCCAATGAATTCGAAATTTGTTAATGAAGATGTTGAGCGTCCATTCAAAGATATTAGACCGCAACTGCGACATCCAATGACAAGCATCGATTTCCAACAACGTTCTACACACATAACCAGCTATATGTTTCCCGATTCAGATTACGGACTGGACCATCGACAATCGTTGCAACGTTGCGACAAATCAGAAACATCGTATTCGAATTCGTAATTCAAGGCACGAGGATCAACTAAATACAGTAACATATTACTTGTTCGGAATGAAATCTATCTTGCACACTGATAGCTTGAAAATTTGCAGCCCCTCATCGGTATGAAGATCCTATCACCGCTGAAAGATAATACAATAACTAGTCCTATTTTTATTTTTTTTACTTTTTCTACTTAGTAATTACCTGGAACATGCCTATCATTTTTCGGATTTTCCACTTAATATAGTGTAAAAAGTACTACCAGAGTAAAACTTCTGCATATGACCAGACTTTTAGCATCTGCTTTCCTGCTAGCTTCTTTGTTCTTCATACTGATATGCGATAGTAACTGGATGAATGGATGAAGGTGGAACTCAACAAACGCAGGCAGTCAAGGGGACAACGCTCAAGGGCACAAACTAGTATATATATATATATATATATATATATATATATATATATATATATATGTATAATAAAAATTTATAATACATAATATATAATATTAGTGTATTTATAATATATAATTTTTATGTTTAAGCCTTTTTATTACATCCTTACTCTGTCCTGGACATTGAGTTCTATCTGGATTCTATCTTCTTGGAATTATTTTTATACATATATATGTATGCGTATGTATGTACGTATATATATTTATATAGTTTATATATATATGATTGAATATGTATGTGTATATTAACCACTAATATTGCATATATATATATATATATATATATATATATATATATATATGTATATATATATATATATATATATATATATATAGATAGATAGATATCAGCATTATCAGATATAGATAGACATAAATATATAGAGAGATAGATACATAGATAGATACAGATATATATATATATATAAATATATATATATATATATATATAGATAGATAGATATCAGCATTATCAGATAGAGATAGACATAAATATATAGAGAGATAGATGCATAGATTGATAGATAGATATATATATATATATATATATGTCTGTATTTTATGAAAATGGAAATAAAATAAGTGAAAACGTTGAATGTCCATGAATACTCCCCTCACACTATATATAATGATTTCTCAGCATAGTTTAGTTGTGACACAAGGCCAAAATCATGTAGTACCCATTAAGTATCGAATATTCAGTTTTATTTGATCTAGCACATCAAGGTTGCTAACCAGTACACCGCGTCAATGTATGCATATACAGTGTAACCCGGATATAAGAGAGTCTTATATCCGTGTTTCTCTTATATCCGTGTTTAGTCTATTTTATATACATTAACACAGGCTCTAATTTGGGAAAAGAGAAAATCTCTCTTATATATGGGTCTATCTTATATCCGGGTCTCTTATATCCGAGTTACATATATATATATATATATATATATATATGTGTGTGTGTGTATGTATGTATGTATACATACACATATACACATACACACGCACATATGATTTTCTTATTTGCTTTTCACTTATTTTCGATGATTCCGTCCTTGTTTCTTGTACTTGCTTTTTTCCTTCCTTCCTTTTAGAAAGCGTAACTCTTATCCCACAAAGAATATCATCGTCCCGACTTTCCTCCATTTTCCTAAATTCACTACTTCGCTTATCTTTTATTTTTCACGATCATTTCAGTATTGAATTTAAACATTCTAACCACATTTTCTTTGTTGTATGTTTTAGAAAGCTTTCTTTCCTATCAACTATTTATTTCTCTTGTCTTTTTGCAAGTTTTCTACCGTTCCACCCAGTTCTTTGTCTTCCTTTCGGCTTTATCTGAAAATCTGAAACATCTTTTCTCATTCCATTTTTTTCTTGGTTTCTCTTTCTTATCGCTCTTTTAATCCAGCTGACATTGATTCAGCTCGTCGCAACATATCCCTGTTCTCCGTCATTGTCCGTTCTCTTTTTAATTTTTTTTTTATTTTATGTATTTCACACAATGTTCAATATCTTTTTCTTCGTGGAGATTTCAAAGCTTGATTAACTGCGACACACTACCAGACCCGGATTATCAGACATGCTTTACTTGGTTCTTCCAAAGCCATGTAAAATCGATACCATTTTAACAATGCAACAATTGAAGTGTTCCGTTAAGAATAAATATAATATTACTTATTTTCCTATCACTATTCTATGTTTAACATATTCGATAAGATGGCAGAGTTTCACAAAATGATATTTGCACATCTTTATTTCGCATTTTCTCTCAAGTCTCTTAGACATTAATTTCTTCAAAATATCACCTTCAAGATGAATTATTTCATTACATTTTTATTTGTTCCTTCTTCTTTCTGTCCTTCTCTATTTTATATTTGTTATCGTCCGGTTCCTTGTACAACGGTGATAGTCCAATTTAGAACCAATAAAAAAGAACTCGAACACCGGTATGGAATAACACAGATATATTACAAACAGGAATATATACAGAGAAGTAGAAGTGTTAGTATGAACAATCAGTTTTAGTAGTGAGAACAATGTAGTCTCGACCAGTATCACTATTTCAATATCTTGCAGTAATTGTTTGAACGCGACACTGTTCTGGACTGCCTCTGACTCGACTCTTGACTCGACTTGAACTACTGACTCGACTTGAACTATGCATTTAATTATTTCAGTTTTGAGCCCCCAAGAAATTCAGTGCTACATTACTGTGCCTTTTGTGCACCGACAAATTTTGCACGTGACCTTGTTGAGTACAAAGACTGACACTGTTCTATTTGAAATGTGATCTTGTGTATCGAGGTCTACCAAAATCATGTCATCGGTAAACACTTGACCGTACTCTTTGGCTCTCTCAATGAACACCCTAAAATTGACTATGCTTTTTTAGGGGGAGAGACTACAAACTGAGAGTGATTCTCTCGCCACTAATCAGCTGACTACGACCGCCATGCTAGTACTATTTTCCCTGCTTTTTTTTTCAATTTCCTTTTCCTTACTTTTTTTTATATCGGAGGTGGATAGATTGTATTTTCCCTCATAGGGCACACATTTCGATTCGTCATTTCGGAAGGAGAGCCTTAATTGCTTTGTCTTGAATATCTGCCTTATTGGCGGAACCAAATATATTTTTGACGGGCTAAATATGGTCCGACTTCTCGTATAAATCTCGTAAAAATTTTACTTTGTGTTAAAACCGAGGAAATAAATTTTCTTTTCTTCAGACCACAAAATTCAACCAATGTAAAAAGCACAAACAAAATAAAATGCGAAACAATATACAAAATTACAAAAATAAATCAAGCAGAAAAAACACGTCCAGCACAAAAACAGTCCCGATGCAAAATAAAAAGAATAAACACAAATTATATTTTAAAAAAATAAAACAAATCCGGTGTCAGCTGAAAGAAAGTAACAATACTGGATAAGAAAAATATAATCAACAAAATGGAAACAAACTTCAAGAACAAAAATAAAAATCTTAATAGTAAAATGTCCAAAAATGGTCATCGAAAGGTCAACCGCTCGTCTGAAAAAAGAAAATCTACAGAAACCTTCGTCAGCAGTCCTTTCGTATTCGTTAACTCAATCATTTCTGCATAAATACAGCAAATATGGCGCAAGGCGAAAAAGTAGGCAATGGGTTGAGGCTGGTCAAGACTATTATATACCTAGCTAATCAGATTCAGGACACGCTTATTCAATAATTGCTCATTCACAAAAAAACTCATCCTTTATCATTCAATTCTTCATATACCACAATACCACAGATTCCCAGCGAAGTTACAATACACCCCATTACATAAGAAATTTTTGTCTTTAGAATTATACATAAAAATTATTTATGGCATGAAATGATTGAGGTGAACTGAACACAAAAATAAACTAAAATATAAAACATACAAGCTAAAAATAATTGATGTTAGCAGGACCCGTCCAGCCCTCAAACATAAGAGTGGCCGATGTATTCTCTCTTCATACAAAATCGAGATTCTCTCTCACTAATGGAGAGTGAAGGTTAAAATAAACATCGACATGAAGGAATTGTTACAGTTTTTTTGTATATATATAATGTAACTAGTGAGTTAGTCCAAATGCCTTGACTCACTTTATAGTCCACCAATAGAAGGTTAGCCAATCAGAAGACGCAGAACATTCTATCCGCCGTGTATAAAGGCGGCCATTTTTTTTTACCCTACCCGAATGACCAGTGTCAGGCGAAGATGAACAGAAGGAAGTACTACGCTCTGCTACTTTGCTGCGATATCCACTGCTAACCTGAACTACGTTCTCCTACTGTCTCCGAAATATTCACTGCTAACCTCTGGATTCTATACACGAAGACGACCGTCATCTGAACAACAAGAATCATAAAGACTAACCCTGTCAAGATGAAAAATGCAGATCGAAAAACAAACTGGGGGTAACGCATTATCACACACATATGCGAGATCAATGAGCACGAGCATTTCAAGAGCGCTACGTGCGATCGCTTCTAAGCCAAGTTTGCATCGGTGCCAGTCAGGCAAATCTACCAAGACCACCTAGCCTATTCCCACACCAATAGCCAGGAAATCGAAAATTCAGAGTAACTGAAGACCTAAAAATCTAAAAAAAAAAAAGCGCAACTCGGCCGTCGACAAACCGAGCCGGTAACAGAGATGATCATTCGCGACCTTTTCCACTAATTTCCGATACAGGATTCTCCTAGGTCGATAAAGCGCGTTCAACACTCGAGAAGGCGTACAAATGTGCTCAACCCTAGAAACGCAAGAAGTGATGGTAGGTCACAGGAAGACGGTTCTCACACTCCCCTTCAAGATCGAGTCAACGCCCGGCGTAGAAAGACAACCTCGTGGCGTGTCGGTAACTCGCCAAGTGTGTCATTCCCAGCTCATCCACATGGAACGGACTTTGGGCATTGATATCTCTGTCTGTGCCCAACATTCGTTCCCAACGTGAGGCGTGCAACCACCCCTACATTAAAGGAGAGAGCATACGCCTGAATGCTTTCTTACGCTCCTTACAGAGAGGAAGTATAGACAAAGAGTAAAGTTTGATTGGAAAGATGTAAGTGGCACATGCCTCAGCCATAACCTTCAAAGACCCCCGCCTTCGGAGCTAAGTCGCGACCACCGCGCCGGCCTTTGACTGTAATTCTGACCATTTTTTCTCCAGCTGGAGTATGACCCCGAACCACACTCGGGCCCGTTCGACCAACCAAAAGGCCCCGGAGATCGATCTCATTCCCGGAATACTTGCCACGGTTAATCTTGGCACCAGTCACATTTTCGTGCCGATGGAACGCCTTCCGTATCATCTCTATGTTGCTGTTAGTCGACCCAAAATTGGATGCGTTATCGGCCTACGCAGAAACCATGGCTCCGCCCACACTAGGGACACACACTAGGGACAGCGATTCTACGTAGGTCCAGACTGCACGCCCTGTCCCGCAGCTTGCAATGGAGAGTCTTCCACCCCAAAGGATAAATAGGGGCAACAGCGGGAAACCATGACAAAGCGACCAACATAAAATGTAAAAGTTCAAATAGTTTCAGATAACAGAAAATAACCGAAAAATAAAACGATACACTTAACATCAATTGAAATTCATAAAATTTCTCGTCACGCAAAAGTTAGCTAGACAAGAAAACAACGCATTCCCGTACTCCTCTCGCTCACTAAGAGACAGTGACATTTGAATAGTCTTTGATCAATCCCTCTTGTGGGCTGTTCAGCTACTCTACAAAAATTTAATACTTAAGAATATTACATTAGAATATGACATGCACAATTAATGTGTGGCGGTAATTTAGGGGATATAATAATTTTAACATAAGCACGTTAAATACTATATGTGATATTTTGTATTACTCCAGGAAAGCAAATTATTTAAGTAGAATTAAAAGATGCAAAAGGCCACTTTAGCTACCACTATCGTCAGAAAAGAAACAAGAAAATGAGTTTGCATATATGTAAGGATCATAATTAAAGCGATACTTGAATATTGGAAAAACTTGACTTTTCTAATTATTCTGGATTTCGACATTGAATTGAGATGATAACACCTGATTTGAAAGCAAACAACGTTAAATTACGATCCACCCTTGTTATATCGGTTAAGAATACTGTCTTATTGGAAACTTTGATAAGAATAAATTATTTATAGTTAATAGCTGAGTCAATTCATGACTGCCCTGATTGTATCCTCTGGTAACCAGTTGAATAACAGTTGGGAATTTGTTTATGGAACACATCAGTGTGTTTTCTCTGCTAAAATGCCGGACGCATTTAAATCCCATAGATCACTATTTCGATGTGTTATGAAGGGGATTCGAGACTGAATGCGTAACAAAACAATCTCGAAGAATTGTGTGAGGCCATAATAACACCATTGTCCTACATATCGGAAGCTATCCTTCGAAACCTCGTCGATTATATACCAAGACGAATTGAAACGGTTCTAAATGCCAAATTTCGATCGCAAATTCTACTAAAAGATTATGGCTAATAATTTGAAATACGACGGTCCATAGTAGTTATTGTGGATATTGGTTAGTTAATTTTGTTTAACGGGATATGAACCTCTGTGTGTTATTTAATGCCGAAATCAAAGTATTTTATAGAGAATGTTATGGCATAACTATTAATATTTTGAGGAAAATTATATGTCTTCACATAAAATAGAGCTAAAATTCATTTTTGGTCAATTTGATCTCTATAAAATGTATTTCTGATCAATTTGCTTTGAAAGTATTAGTTTGGAATTTTACTGTGTAAGTTATACATTGTTTTCCTCTGTCACTTTTCGCCTTCAATGCTCAGAGTATACAATTTTCCAAGACCTCTTTCATCATCTGACGTAGAGATTCACCCTGTCTCTACCTGCTGTTAAGTATAAGTATATTAGTCGGTGCAAAAATAATGTCGTTTTGTCACATATGTTACTATGTGAGAAAACGGCATTATTTTTGCACCAACCTAATATATTTGTTTCTATTTGGACATCTAGAGGCGGTGTAATGGTTAGCAAGCTTGTCTTGCTAGAACAATTACGACTGAATAGTGAGTTCGATCCTCACTGGGTGTCCCATACTTTCGACCTTGGGCCACATCTAAGCTTGGAAAATCACTATATTTGTTTCTATTTGCCCTAAAACTTCACCGTTGCTCGCATCTTCGGTTCATGTTATTCACAATATCCTTCTGTAGAACCACATTTCTCCTAGCTCAAGTCTCTTTGCAAACTGTGAGTAGATTTTTCAGTATTCACTGCCATATAGCAGGATCCTATTACAGGAATTTGAGAAATCCTTTCTTTGTTTCTAACGAATTTCAAACTGCAAATTAACCGAATTATCCGCAAGCATATTTTATCAATAGGTGAATTGTTCAAGGAACAATTTGTTTCAAATTTTAACCAAAATAATCACCATCAAAACATTATTAATGACTCAGACGAATGACATTTAAACAAGAATAGAATTATTTTCCCTCAATACGTTTTCATTTTCAATCAGGAAGCCAACTTGATATTTTCTGCAATTTTCGTCTGAATAACATTATAAAAAACTTCTCGAAATTAAATAAATGCAAACACGTAACAGCGCTATGATAATTGCTCATGACTCATTTTAATCGAAACACTTGCCTTTGGGGCCATTGCTATTAGCGCTAGGCAGTGCTAATTTATTATAAATGCCCGTGTTTTGATAAAAGGTATTATACCTGAAAGCAAAGTGTTAATTTCAGTTTAACGCATCTTATACTACATTTAGTATTTCTGATTTGTTTACTACTGCCTTGTTATGTTCTTAGATCCTTTGTTTAACGGATTATTTTTTTTTAAAGATTTCATTGTTTCTTTCTTCTCCAGTCACATTTGGTCCATATTAAAAAATAATAAACCATCACAGAATATATATATATATATAATGTATTTTATCAGAAAAATCGTCTTACAATGTGCTATCGTTAACTTCCTTTTTATTTTATTTTTCTTGCTTTATTTTTCTTCTTTTGTGGACATAAAGTATATAAAAATTGAATGAAGGTTCTTTATGTCTGAGCGCATTCGACTATTATTTTAAACATTATAAAAGATGATTTTTATTTTTATTTTCACAGAACGCATGAATTTTCTTTTATGCATATATCAAGTCTTATATGTACATTTCATTTCATATCATTTCACAGATCTCAACTCCTATTTACCATCTGTCATAATTCCTCAATTATATTATTAGGTTGATGCAGAAATAATGACGTAATAATGTCGTTTTATGACGTATTTTTAAGGTCATAAAACGACATTATTAAGTCATTTTTTTTGCACCAACCTAATATTATCCCATATTTACTTATGTATTATATTAACAAACCTACACATGAATTACTCCAAATCTTTAAATAATATTTCTCCTACTGATATCAGAAAGGAACGGCTGACTAGATTTGGTTTAACTTTTATATCCGTTACTACCAACTAGATTGTATAAAATCGTCGTAAATTTTAAGCGGATCGGGGTATTCCCCTATTATTAATATTCCATATTTTGAGTTTTCTATATTGATTCCCGATCAATGAAGTAGATATTTGAGCGCAGTTTTGCTTCGATCTATTAAAGTATCAGAGTTTGAGATTACACACTGATGTCTACAGCAAGAGAAACATATGGATAATGTCATAATGAAATGTTCTGAAAAGCGATACAAATCAAATATTCACACGTATACATATCAATTTTGAAATGATAATATCCGGCAATTTTAATATTAGGTTGGTGCAAAAATAATGACGTAATAATGTCGTTTTTTGACGGTAAAAATACGTCAAAAAACGACATTATTACGTCATTATTTTTGCACCAACCTAATACAAGAGAGACAGTGCAAGGTGTGAGTTACAAATTGAAATCAACGCGTAAATAAATGTAATTATTTATTTATTGTAAAAAAAAAACTCGTCATGGAAAATGTGGTTCAGAAATATTAAGGGGCGTTGGAATAGCAACAGAAGTACAGAATGATATAAGGGAAAATGTCTTTAGAATTACAAAAGTGTGCTGAACTGATATCTAATAATTATTGTTCTATATAGTATTGAATGCTGCATTATTTAATTAGAGATTCCAAGGGACTGGAATCAAGAGTAATCTGGTTCTACAGCCGGATGCTAAGAATTCTATGGACAGAACATTATGTGAATAATAAAGACGTTTAAAAGCAAATGGATATTACAATGAGACTAATATACGTAATCAGAACGTTACATTTGAAGTATATTTAACAATGCAGAGGGAAGACTGTCTGAAGAATCTAACAGTCACAGAGTAAATAAAAGGCAGCATTGGCAGAAGGTCTGTCTAGTAACATATCTTAAGTATTAGGTTGGTGCAAAAATAATGACGTAATAATGTCATTTTTTGACGTTAAAAATACGTCAAAAAACGACATTATTACGTCATTATTTTTGCACCAATCTAATATTTGTATGCATGGGAAAATGTGGCGAAAAACTGTAAGCGTCAAACGTTGAGTAGAGATAAAGAAAGAAAAAGAAATTTGTAATGACGAAATTATCCATGTTTCGAATAGGCTTTGGACATAAATAAATAAATAAATAAATACAATAATAATAATAATAACGTAGACAAAACCCGTACCCATCAGTGGCTACGTAGTACAGAGTTGAAAGCTGAAACTGAAGGTTTTATCCTTGCTCCACAGGACCAATGCTTGCTAACTAGGAATTATCAAGCACATATACTAAAATATTGTGTCAGCACAAAATGCAGATTCTGTGATAAATATCCAGAAACGATTGATCATCTTGAATCAGGTTGCACGATGTTGGCACCCACTGAATATAAAACCTGACATGACAGAGTGGGCCAACATCTGCACTGGAAAATCTGTAACTTCTACGGGAAGGAAACTGAAAGAAACTGGTATGAACACCACCTAGACCTGGTTACGGAGATAGGACCTGTTACAATTCTATGGGACTACACAATACACACTGACAGAACAATCAAGGCCAACCGCCCAGATATTGTTATTAAAGACCACAAACAAAAACGGTGCCTCCTTATTGATATGGCAGTCCGTGCTGACTGCAATGTATCTTTGAAGATATTCAAAAAGCTGTCAAAATAAAGATCTTGAAATAGAAATCTCGAAAATGTGGCATATGGGAACATCAACAATCCCTGTTGTAGTTGGATCCCGAGGACTGGTTGGAAAAGATTGCAGTTGACTAATTGAAGGGATTCCTGGAAGTCCATGCCTCAAGGAGATACAAAAAAATATTCTGACAAGTACAGCCCACACTTTACGAAGGGCTTTATCTATGTAATTTCTTTTCTTTTTTTTTTGTTGTTGTCAGTGGAAAGTGTCATGCTGCCATTTCTAACCTTCGGTTCCTGGGCGGGACCCGGAAAGAAATGTGTAAACGCCAGAAATCAAAGATAATAATAATAATAATAATAATAATAATAATAATAATAATAATGAACCGTCATCAGAGAATAGGTTAAAATTTGCCCTGAACGATCTGCAAACTATTATGAACAGCATTCTGAATGTGTAGTTTAGTGAGATCATGGTCTCTTGTTCTGTTTTTCTTTTTTCTATCAACACGGATGGCGCAATACCAGCAAATCGATTATACATTAATATCATAGACAGGAGAAAAATGCATTCACTCACTGATTGTTATGAACCTACAAAGAATCTCCGCGTAAACCTTTGGGAAAGTAAACAAATACTAAAGCATATCACTTAAAAAACAAGAACTGTTACTGTTCTGGTTCGAGCTTTGGGACAGATAAAGAAAGGAACTCAAGCGTAAACTCATGTTCCATCATCCGGGGAATTCGAAAATAGTTAGAATATGCACATTTCCTACAAATAATTTTTTGCCATTTTCTTTTTATTTTTTTATTACTATATCTCTTGTCTTAGGTCAATGGTTATGACTCACCACTTGATTAGAAAACTAATAAAGGTAAAAAAAAAAAGATTTCTTTATAATAACATCTTACTTATTATAAAACCCAGGTTGTGTGTGTGTGTGTGTGTGTGTGTGTGTGTGTACGTTTATATATTGGATCGGATTTCCTACATTTTACAACCGATTTCAACATAACTTCACACGACTACGTAAAATTACCTTGCGGTGGTTCTGACAGCACCAAAAATTGAAAAAAACAATTGTTTTTGCAGAAAATCAATTTGAAAACACGATTAACAGGTATTAATTAAAGGGAGGCAACTCATATCGAGTTATACTTATAAAACCCAGGTTGTTTGTGAGTGTGTGTCTGTGTTCGTTTATATATGGGATCGGATTTCCTACATTTTTCAACCGATTTCAACAAAACCTCACCTGTTCCACTAGTGTTTCTTATTGTCTTGCAAAATTTTTTCTTTATTTTTACATTCAGAATGCATTAAAAATTTACAAGACAATTGTTTATAATAAAATTCTATTCAATCGGTAGACTCATAACGATTGAAAACAATCTTTTTGTTTCAATTTAGGTTTGACCAATTCGTAAAGAAAAAAACCCAAAAATCTAATTAAGACATGCGTGTCCGTCATCCTTAAAGAATAATCTTTGTCAATTTTATTTTTCAGTCTTTATGATGGTCGATACTTGATCTATCTCTTACTGTTACATCACCGGGAAATACCGGGCTCTACTGCTTGTTAATAATATATTTTCAACGTTTGATTAATTAATTCCAAAATGGTGTCTTATTTTTTTTACAAAAAGATCAATAACAGTTAGGAATTTTTAAACGTTTAGTACCTGGAGCATTTTGCTGTATTCTTTGATAGCTAATGTAATTGATATTTTGATATAAGTCCCAGTGATTTTTGGAGTATCTTTATAATTTTACTTTTTTGAGCATATCAGAGAATAAAAATAAAATCCTTATGTATTTTTACTGTAAAGTGGATTATTGTCTATACTTCTGCTTGCGATTTCAAGAGAAGCTAATGAATGTTTGTTCCACATAATTTCGTCGTCTTATATTAAGCAATGCTTTGTCAGGATTCAGATATTAAATATTGTAACCTAAGTTTAAGATCATGGGTTTATTTCTTTTTTGTATAATATTCAATGACAAAATAAATAAAATGATTATATAAACTATAATCATTTACCTAATTAGAAACCAAAATAATTGCCTTAAGCTTTTTGCACTAAAAAAATCAATAATTTCTTTTCGGCTAAATCTGATGTGGAACTGACAATTTCATTAATGAATTGAAATAAAGTTTCATTGTTCCTTGCCCGATAAGATTTCACTTAATTACAATAAAGCAAGAGAAGGAATGAGAGCGATCGACGGGGTGGTAGCTATCTAAAACAAATGTTAAAACAATAGAAAAGTTAAAAACTGAATCGTATATTAAATAAAGTGCATATTTAAAGATAGCATCTCAGGAAGGAAACTTGATCAAAATTATTAAATTTTAATCTTAAACAACGTGCTTCATCAAATTATTTCAAGTGAAAAAAAATTTTACAAATAAAAATTAAAGAACGGAAATGGGAAATGAAAATAATATTTACAGAAGTTAATAAATAATTGCTTTCAGGAAGTGAATGCAAGCAGAAATTTGCAGGAATGATCAGAGATTCCTTCGCCAATATTAGAATTAAAACTGCAACTTGTAATTGAATCGATTTGAATTAAGAGTATTTGAGTAAAGGTCTACAAAAATTTATTCAGGGTGTCGACAATAATCTGAATGTTTTTCTTAACAATCATGTTATTCAACATTGCAGTGTATTTTCTTCCTTTTTTTCTTTAAAAACTTCATAACAGAATTTTCCTTAACAACCTCGTAAGAGAATTGTTCCGTCAGGTTTAATTGATCGAATTTCATTACAGTTTTCACATTCCATTCAGATCGTGATAGTATTCAAATGTAAAAAGAGGAGTCAGGTAAAAATAATATTTGTATGACAACAAGATTGGGAGAAGAAACTGTCAAACTATGGGCAATGAGAAAAATGAGAGAAATAAAATGAAGCACAAAAAAATGAGAGAAATAAAATGAAGCTCCAAAAAATGAGAGAAATAAAATGAAGCACCAAATGAGAGAAATAAAATGAAGCACCAAAAATTGAGAGACATCAAATGAAACACAAAAAATGAGAGAAATAAAATGAAGCACCAAAAAATGAGAGAAATAAAATGAAGCACCATAAAATGAGAGAAATAAAATGAAGCACCAAAAAATGAGAGAAATAAAATGAAGTACAAATAAATGCCTACCAACAATAACGAAATGAAAGCAAAAAGACAAGACAAGTTTATTCATAAGACCAAATCCAGGGTATGGGGTTAGTGTAATGTAATATATTGCATACTAGCAGGAGAACCCGGCGTTGCCCGATGATGTAACAGTAAGAAATAGATCAACTATCGACCATCATAAAGACTGAAAAATAAAATTGACAAAGATTATTGTTTAAGCTTGAATTATTTTTTTTTACGAATTGGTCAAACCCAAACTCAAACAAAAACATTGTTTTCAATCGTTATAAGTCTACCGATTGAATAGAATTTTATTATAAACAATTGTTTTGTAAATGGAATTTTTAAAGCATTCTGAATGTAAAAATAAAGAAAAAAGTGTGCAAGACAATAAGAAACACTACCTGCCAAAAAAAAAGTGAAGTTTTATTGACATCGGTTGAAAAATATAGGAAATCCGATCCCATATATAAACGAAAACAGACACACACTCAGAAACAACCTGGGTTTTATAAGTATAACTCGATATGAGTTCCCCCCTTTCATTCTCGACAGCGATGCCTCTTAATCGTGTTTTCAAATCGATTTCGCGCAAAAACAATTGTTTTTTTTCCAATTTTTGGTGCTGTCAGAATCACCACAACTAATTTTACGTAGTTCTGTGAAGTTTTGTTGAAATCGGTTAAAAAATGTAGGAAATGCGATCCAATTTATAAACGTACAGACACACACAACCTGGGTTTTATAATAAGTAAGATATTCTGCTATCAATATTAAATTCTACTACAATTATAAACAATACTATTAATAACAAAAATTAATCATTGTGAGAAAAATAAATATACATAAAAGTTTAAATAAAGGTGGTTAAAATAACCTTGTTGAATATTCATATATATATAAGAAGGCTAGACTGAAGAAAAACAAATTGACATCACATAACATGTAATTTAGAATATTTACAGGGAGCGATGATTTAATTGTCACCATTTTTTATTTTGTGTATGCGCTTTGTTTTGATTTTGTCGTCTCCGCAGTATAGTGAGGTCAGTTGTGCAAATTTTATGTGAAAAAGAGCACCATGACGCAAATCATTCCACCAGTAATTTTGAAAAAAAGCATGCTGTACTGCTTGGCATTCGCGCTATAAGTTTCAATACAACTTTTCGGTGTGTTTTGGTGTAATTCTGAATTAGACAGGGAAGGGAATTCGGAAAGTTGATGAGTTGAATAGTGATTACTAAGGTACAGCGACACGGAAAACCTACTCTCATCGTTCTGATAAGAAAAAATCTGCCAATTTCTTTGGACTAAAACACAACACGGAGGCTCACATCAATTGCTTTGATAAAGTAGTACGGCCCTGGATGAAGACGGTGGCCGCTGGAAGAACCTATGTGTGGCATACCACAGAAGCGGGAGACAATTACTGCGACCGTAGCATCCCTTATATCTGTTCGCCTCATTTCTAATATTGCAAACCCCTTCTTTATTATATGTGGGACAGAGTTGAGCAAGAAACCAAAAAAACTGTTTGTAACACCAAAGATAATCTGAAGGCAAATAATATGGTGGCATTCACCAACCTAAACAAGGAGACTGTATAAAAGATTTGCAGGAGATTCCGAAATCGAGTGGAGGCTTTTGTTAAAGCCAATGACAATTTTATTGAATAAATTTAATCTTTAGTATTTCAAGATATTTTTATTGTAATTTTGGTAAATATATCTGTTAAAATTAGATGTCAGTGTTGTTTTCAGATTTACATAATTTATACAACAATTTATCCATCGCAACCTGTATATCATGGCCAATTATATAAAAGCTGGTATACGCAAACTAACAAATAATAATAAAAAAATACAGACAGATCTTTATAATAGGCCTTTATATGTTTTCACCTCTTCCAATATAGTTTTATTGAGAATCTGCTGGTCTTTCCACGCATAAGTTGCTCTATTACATTCCTTCTGTTCTGCTGGGAGTAAATTGTTTTTCTCAAGGTAGTTCTATGTCCTCATGATTATGGTAGAAGTATGGATCATGTACGTTGTTGGTAGACAGGTCATGGGTCTATAGTTTTCTGATTTTGCGTCGCTTCTGTTTTTGGTTTTAGGTATGTTACTCCCTACGTGGGTCATTTGGTGCATTTTTCAAGCTTTATGATTACATCATTGTATGTCCATGCGAAGTCTTCGTCAGGACTAGAAAGTTGTTTGTTCTTTTTTTTTTTTTTTCAAGTATTGGCAGTTCCGTCTATTCTTGATGCTTGTCATACAGTTCTTGCAAGAAATGATGCAGCTTCTTTTTTTAAGTGAGTGTTGGAATTTCTAATGCGGTATTTTGAGGAAGGTTCGTTCGGCATCACTGCATTCAGCTGCGATTCTCACAAACAGTTTTAGGTTTCCTGTTAGAAACTTCTGGTCACACTGGCACATGATTCGCGCACTGTAGTTTCTATACCTACTTGAGTCACATTGTTTCCCGCAAAAAGGCTAAGTCTTTTCCAAGAAAAATCGTTGAATAATACGTAGGTGTTATACAGTTTTGAATTAATACTAACCACTGATTAGATGCGTCTACTTTCGTATGAATATTTAAGCATAAAATTTTATCACATTAACTTATATTGAAATTACCTTGGAAACAGCAGTAGTTGCTGAAATAGATCCATGTTTCGAAATTAATTAAAGATAGAATTCTAAAACTCCAGTATGCGTCACTTTATTTTAGAAAATTTGCAGAAATGAATATTTGAAATTTATAACTTTTTCATTTCACTGAAATTCCTTTCGCCATTAGGCTCTGCTATGTTTCCTTCTTTCTCTTTTTCTTTTATTATTCTTTGATCTTCTCATTGAGATTAAGTAGTGTTTTTTCACCTCTTTTCACACGATAAAAACGGAATATTCTATTATTTATGACGTATTATCAGGAGCAGTTAAACTCTTTTATCTTTCCATATTTCCTTCTTTCGAGACAAATCCTCGTCATACGAACATTCCTCTTAATAATTATATGAAAATAATTCAGCAGACGTTGCTATTTTATTTAATTTATAGTAACCGTATTGTTGGCGATTGCTTTACTCCATTTTCGTCGTTCAATGCTGTGCGTCTGAAAAACTTTATTCTGATTCTCGCCCACTACGTCTATCTTCCCAGACATGTACAATTATTAGGTTGGTAATGACGTAATAATGTCGTTTTTTGACTTATTTTTAACGTCAAAAAAACGAAATTATTACGTCATTATTTTTGCACCAACCTAATATAATAGAATTATTATTATTATTATTATTATTATTATTATTATTATTATTATTATTATTATTGTTGTTGTTGTTGTTTGTGTTGTTGTTATTGTTATTATTATTATACTTGCTCAGAAGATGGATCAAGCACAACTCTTATGGCTTCTTATCTTAAATTTTAGCCTTGTGAATTATAATGCGCTACATTGAATATCCTTTTCAATACTAAAGATTTGCTTCTAAGAGTCCCGGTTATAACTTGTTGAAGATGACACCGAGAAAGTGAGGGTTGACGCGTTGTGGATATATATGTTTATGAGTGAAAGTAATTGGGTGCATCGTGGTGAAGAGTTTTTTTTTTTTTTTTCATTTTGAAGTATAATTTAATTTCGGAGTCAAATTTACACACATAGAAACATCGTCAATCAGAGACCGACTGAACGGACTCGGTCAAACCATCTAAAGGTATGTCTTACTGAGCTCCATCTGCAAAGTTATGCGCAGTTTCTATCAAAGCCTATAATTTTATCGTGCATATCATACATTGATGCAAGTGTTTCGCTTACAATTGTCATCCATGTTAAAGCAATCGCGTTTGTTTCTACGTGGCATTATTGGCATATTAGTCTTCGGATATTTGAAAATCATCATCACTTTGTTGTTTAATCAATTATAATCATAAATATTTTGAATAGTTCAGCTCCACTCATTAATCAATTGCTCAAAAATAGTCAACTTTTTTTCTGTAAAAGAACAGACAAAACTGAAAAGAAAAATATTTATTTCAAAATACTACTGCTGGTTTTTGCTGAATTACTAAGACATTTCTACTCATTTGAACGTTTTTACGTTAAGCAGTTTACGAGACATCGAAGTTAAAAATGCAGAAGCAGAAAATATTTCAGCGCTAAAAAGTACAAAAGGGTGATTTAAGGAGGAAATTGAAAGACTAGTATGGAAGAGAAGTAAAATCATCCAGAAAATGATATAGCATTAATAATACCAGCAAGAAGATTCATGAGATTGTTAGAGAATTATGACGTGTTTCTGCCACCAAATTAATAGTATAAAAAAGAAAACATCATTCACTGATATTTGAAATATCTACAATTGACTACGGAAAGATAATGTTAACATAAAACTATAAATGTAGGGGATGACCATCGAAACATAACTTAATGAGATGCTGTCAGCTCGAGAATACAAAGCGATAATCAACATAGGAAGAAGTGAAATGTGTTGTCTAGATATAAGGAACAAATTACATTAAAAGAATACATATATATATATATATATATATATATTGAATTGAAATGGTACATCTAACTCATTCATGTCTTCTCTCCCACCTCACTTCGTTAATTTTACATATACTTGATGCGGTCCGTCAAAAATGTGTGAATTTCTTTTCATTTTTCATTTCAACCATTGGAAGTAAAGTCTGATGATCCATAGCCCTGTTAAAAGGGTTGTGGTGAAATAACTTATTACATGGAACCTTAAAGTGGTCTGTTTTTATTCAAACATATATATATATATATATATGTGTGTGTGTGTGTATGTGTGCGTGCGTGCACTGTTACATACGCTCTGTGATATCTAATATTTAATATACATTATATATATATATATATATATATATATATATATATATATATATATATATATATGATGAATTAGATAAAATAAATAAAGAAAAACAACCTTTTATTGACTACATATTCGCGTGGTCAATAAATGGTGGTTCTTTTTATCTTATTCTTCAAAGAAATTGTTCAAGTTCTTTCGCACAAATAAACTATCTTCTTTTTTCATGAAATCTTTACTTTTATTGATATTTCTCCTTATTATAAACTTCTTATTCCAATTCACACCCAGTAACACCATGCATTTTAGTGGTATTCATATCTTGCTTGGGGTGAAATTATTTAAAAATCGAAAAAATAGGAAACAAAATTAAACTGATACTTTTCTTGCAGTAATAAGTGATGATATATCACTGTATAATCATTGTAAACATCAGTGAAAAACGATTTTCCTGCTAAATGTTAGTTCATTAATTATTTTCAGGAAATGTAATTTCTCATAAATTTATTGTTATATGATATAAGATAATGGCAAAATAACGTCAGTAGCCATACGATTTTGTTTTATCTAATCAATAACATAATCGAAAGTTTCAACACTTTAAAATATTCATAACGTATTTTAACCGTGATCCAAATAAACATTCCGCATATAAAATGTTATCATCAATTTTATGGGGCAGAGGAATTCATCGATTTAAATTTGTTTAGAAAACATTACACAAAAGTTTTTCATCGGATTCTAAATTGATAAATATCCACATCCTTCAAAGGTTTCTTTCTTTAGTGTGCCTCCTACCATGAACTGGACAGCTGCTAATTCTACCTCCCCCAGCAGCTTACAAGTCCATGGTGCCGTTTTCCGTTTGGTAATATATCTTTCCAAGTTATGGATTGAAACTTCAGCTCGCAATTTGAGAAAACACAAGACTCGCTGTTTCTCGTTCGTGTATTATATCCTCGGTTTCGACATAAATGAATCCGGTCTATTTGAATATGGAGTCCTAGACATGGCTTTTTCAGACATCAGTTATATTTCCATATTACATGTATGACCCTTCCTTTTAGTTTCTCCGTACACTCCACATTGTCGTGTAGATATGTAATATATTTTTCACTGCGTTGAACACGCGTGTATATATGTATATATGTATATAGAGTATTGTATATGTCTTAGTCTCTCAGAGAACAAATTATCTTTGCCATTCCTTTTTTCTTTTCAGCCATTCTCCGCATGAACGACGGTGTTATGATATTAAGGGGGAAATGCTAATTTGAGAATAAATCTTTCTTCCCTTGATCACACCCGTTACAGTAGTATCCATATGAAATGGAGATGTAAAACAATGGATCATATGCAAAATTGACAAAGAATTCAAGTAGGAAAATGGAAAAAAATACAAAATATCTATATAAAAATTATAAGAATACCATAATAAATCATGCTATCTTAAATAAAATAATATTTTGTGGCAATTTTTAACATCAAGTTGAGATTTCCCTTCTTAAAGGTTAAATGAATTTAACACATTCAACGTTATGGATAGACAAATAGCGAATTGATATTGTGTTTTTCTAGACTTAGCATAAGCAAAACAAATTCATGAATTTGGACGAAAAACAAAAAATAAAACAAACCCCAGAATAACTTCGAAATAAACGAAAGATTTTCATATTTCAATAGTCTTTTAATCTTAGTTTAATATGTAGCGTATATATAGACTGTAGGTAAAAAAAGCAATTGTTGATTATATAGAGGGGATTTCGGGGATAGTACACGCCGGCCCTGCAGCGAGGTTGCCTAGCTGTGTGCGTGTGTGAACATGCACGAATAAAAATAGTCAGTCAAAATGAGACTTGTGGCCAGTGTGAAGAAATATTTCAAGGCAATTCAATGGATGAAAATAGACGTGGAACAACTTTTAGGGAATGGAAAGTGTCCTCTTTGTAATTAAAGGTCTTCAAATTCTTAGGTTGAATAATAATAGGAATTATTTTGTTTGTTTTTTTTTGTTTTGTTTTCAATCTTAAACGCCTCACCCAGCAACTAAAGTAATCTTCTCTCATAAAATGAAGAAAAGATTTACCCTAAGACTTTTTCACTGGGGGGTAAAAGGTGCGCCTGAACAAATTATTCTGTAATTATTCAATGATGGTTTAATTACAACGATAATTGATATAGAGAATGGCTGTTTCGTCATTGGAGTGGTTTCTTATGTCCATTAAATAAAGTGTGGCTGGATGCGAGCAAAGTATTACTGATTCTCAGTTAAGAGAAAAATACACGAAAAATTGTAATTAATTTTTTAAAGATTGGTTAAAGCAATTAGGCAATTTTCCTTTTCACGTAATAATACCGAGAATCTTGACTATTGAGAATACAAAAAAGATTCTTTTTAGCTGATTTTTTTTAGATTTTTCGCTATTTTCTCTTTTTGGGATATGAAAACCAGCTTCCATATTTTAAATCTAACAGCTTTCATTGGCGGGAAACGATTTTGCACATATTTCAAAACTATCTTTAAACTCATTGATTAATATAACATTGCAAATTTTGTAGTGTTACAAAACTCTATAAAATGATTTCTTTTCAACTGAATCGCATATCAGGATATTATGAGATAATCAAATGATATAAATGGCTGTCATAAAGAAAGATCTTCCAAATTACTACCAGATTTTTTCAATTTTCCTTTTGAGTATATAAGAGACTAGCAGTAGATCCCGGCGTTGCCCGAGGATGTAACAGTAAGAGATAGATCAAGTATCGGCCATCATAAAGACTAAAAAATAAAATTGACAAAGATTATTGTTTAAGGTTGACGGACACGCATGTCTTAATTATTATTTTTTTTTTTCTTTTACGAATTGGTCAAACCCAAACTCAAACAAAAACATTGTTTTCAAGCGTTAAGAGTTTATCGATTCAATAGAATTTTATTATAAACAATTGTCTTGTAAATGGAATTTTTAAAGCATTCTGAATGTAAAAATAAAGAAAAAAGTGTGCAAGACAATAAGAAACACTACCTGCCAAAAAAAGTGAAGTTTTGTTGAAATCGGTTGAAAAATGTAGGAAATCCAATCCCATATATAAAGTAGCACACGCACAGACACACACAAATAATTGTGTTTTTATAATAAGTATAACTCGATATGAGTTGTTCCCCTTTTATTCTGGCGACAATCGTGTTTTAAGTGTGTACAAATTGATTTTGTGCAAAAAGAATTGTGTTTTCCCAACTTTTGGTGCTGGCAGAACCACCGCAAGGTAATTTTACGCAGTACTGTGAAGTTTTGTTGAAATCGGTTGAAAAATGTAGGAAATCCCATCCAATATATAAACGTACAGACATACAGACGCACACACACACACACAATCTGCATTTTATAATAAGTAAGATGTAGAAATTAATTTTATCATTATCATCATCATCATCACCATCATCATCATCAACCCCTTGATTTTGTAATCAGTGAGTGGATCCGAACGCGGAAGTTACATTAAATTTCCTCCACAATCAACAATTCAAATATAGTCATAACTGTCCATTGTTTGACATTTGACAAGTAGTTTTTTTTTGTTTTTTTATGTTAGCGTTCTTTCCTATGTCCGCCTACAACGATGTCATGCACGATGGTCTTGTACAGGATGCCGTGTCTTGTAATATGTCCAAAAAATTTTTCTCAGTTTGACAATGGCGAGAAGAGGTTCCTGGTAGCCCACAAAACTTTCACACCTTTTCCGCACAAACTCATTGGTTTTATGTTACCAATAGATAATGTCAAGGAGTTTTCTCATGCATTTGGTTCTCAAACGCTTGGATCATTCTCTCTGTTTCAGCCAACAGTGTCCACGTTTGAAATCCATATAGGAGTATAGAGACCAACAGAGATTTGTACAGTATGTATTTGAAAGCTGATTTTATATCTTTATATTCTTGTCAATTTGGTCAATTTTTACATGGTGCGGTTTTCCGGGTTGCAGGTACCATTTTTAGACATCGTTGTTCCTAAGTATTTAAAACTGGACACATCATCCAGTTACTTCCCGTTCATGGCAATGTTGACACAGGTGTTACCCTTTTTACTATTGATCATTATTTTGAATTTCTCGTAGCTAATCTCCATTCCATGAACTTGCTCTTTCAAAAAGTGTGTTGGTCAGTTGATGGAACTCAATATTACTACCTGCTATGTGGTCAATATCGTCTGCAAAATGTACGTTACAGACGTGTCTGCCACCGATAGAGATTGGCGGATCATGGTCGTTCAAGTTTTCTTCCATGTTTCTCTCTTGAAATAGGTTGAACAATGTGGATGATCCCTGTCTCAGGCCGATAGTTGTCTCGAAGAATTCTCCCATTAGATTTCCCAGAAGAACTGCGCTGGTGGAATCTTAATATAGTGCCTGGATGACTTAGATAATTCTGTTATCTACATTGAATTCCCCTAAGTATTTGACAAAACCGTCATAGCATACACGATCAAAACATTTCTTGAAATCGGCAAAGTTGTTTCTCGACAAGGATCCTACAATTGAAGACGTCTTCCATTGTACTTCTTCCGGCTCTAAAACCCGATTGTTACTCTGATAGCAATTATTCAGTCTTGGATTTCTAACAATTAAAAGTGATACGGAGCATGGCATTAGTAGAAAGACTGCTCAGGCATATTGTCCTGTAATAAAGCCACTGCTTGACACTTCCTTTCTTTGACAGGAGTATTTCCATTGAACGAGTTCACTCGTTAATCCACTTTTTGCTTCCCAAATATTCTGGCATAGAAATTAATTTATTGTTTCGTATTAATGCAGAGGATACCAAGATCAACAGTAAGAGGTGTTATCCTGATTCATGCTTTAAGTAAATACCGAGAAATATAGAAAACTTTAGATTTTTGTCGGGTGGTACAAGGATTATCTGTTTAACTAGAAAGTCGCAAAGATATTTCGATTTGTGGTCGATTCCATTACATACAATTGAACATGGACTCATGAATCTTTTTTCCCACCGACATCGCAGGGTTTACAAGGTCCTGCATCTTGGGGTCGCCTCCATTCATAGAAAATGTCTTTGGGCACACTCTGTAACAATTTTCTGGTGGCAGTTCCTTGAAATACTGTGATTATTCCCTTTCTAGAGGTATGTGAAATTAGTCTGTCGGACCGATTCTGTAAAAAATAGAACCTAATACGTCGTAAGCGTCATCACACACACACACACAAACACACACACACACATATATATATATATATATATAAACATTCGTGCGTATGCATGTATATATATATATATATATATATATATATATATATAATGGATAATATATTCTCCCGTCGGTTTCGATTCATTCAGTTATGAAAGTTTATGCGCTAATCTTAAGTGGCATTTAAGACCCGCTAGTGATTTACAAAGGAGGCCACATATGGAGCAAGTGGGAGAATTGTGAAATTAGATCATTGTTAGATTGGTTGACCTTTTAGATCTTGCTCTCGCTTCTTGAAGATGATTCATACAAGCAGATTGAAAATTGCTGACTCCACTAAAACACATTGATCTCCTTTCTACCCGCTCCAAAGCTAAGCGCTCAAGGGTGTCATGTGGTATATTAACTGCCGACAAGCTTTTCAGCTTGTGTTTGTATCTTAGACATGGCCGTCCTACATTCCTAATATATATATATATAGTATCTTATATATATATATATATATATATATATATATATATATGCATAGTATCTTATATATATATATATATATATATGTATATTATCTTATATATATATATATATATATATGTATATTATCTTATATATATATATATATATATATATGTATATTATCTTATATATATATATATATATGTATATGTATATTATCTTATATATATATATATATATGTATATGTATATTATCTTATATATATATATATATATGTATATGTATATTATCTTATATATATATATATATATGTATATGTATATTATCTTATATATATATATATATGTATGTATATTATCTTATATATATATATATATATATATATTATCTTATATATATATATATTATCTTATATATATATATATATATTATTATTATTATTATTGTTGTTATTACTATATAATTACTAAAATAAGACGCAACAGTATCACACCGAATAAGATTATAACTGTAAGTACCTTTCGGCCGACCCATCTTCAGAAATGTATCTTCAGTATAAAACTAAACGAATGAAAGAAATTATTTTACAACTGCTGATATTTAAAATACCGTAAAGGATGGATGGGATAAAACATGTTAATGCATATTTTTCCTCGATTTGGCCTATAATGAATTCGCCGAAAAGTACGAGTTTATGTTTTAATTCTCTCTGCGTACACAGGGTCGGAGGTTGTATATTAATAACAGCTGCATCATAGATCTTAAAGTAGAGTCTTCTCCGTGCCCTGTGCAAAACAGATGAAATCCCCAAAGTTGCCAATACTACAAGCGAATGAATCCAATAAATTTTCGCCGATAATGGATTCATGAGCCTGTGAGCGCCCGGATATTATAAGCACATGTCTACGTATTTGACCTTGGTCTTATTGGTTAGTTTTGCCCATAGAGTCTCATGTTGACTTTTAAACTGATAAATGACTAAGCCCGCATGGTATCTTTACAGAGAGAGTGAAAATAATCCAGAAAAAATTTCCGGACCAATACAGAATTAAAACATCACTTGACCGAAAAAGATATTTTACCGGCGTATACCTAACTACTGGGACAAATCTACGGTAGACTAAATTAGTCAGTAAACTTAGATGTAAAAAACACTGCATTAATCTTAGCAATTTTAAGTCTGATGTTAGTCGTAATAACATATTTGGTATAACCTTTTGTCAGAGACTGATGTTTAATTTGCCTGAACTCGGCCTCAAGACTGTGAGATGAGGGAGAGATTTGACAAGATTGATTCTCCTGGTTTGGGGAGCAGAAGTGTTCTAACTAAGGTATAACCAAGACAAGTTGGGTTTCCTATAAAACCTAGTGAGAGAACCTGACGAATGTTCTCTCCAACTGTACATCCAGGAAAGGGTAAATTATTGTTCTCTTCCATCTCCATATTATATTTCAAAGAGTGGTAGGAATTATTTAATTATTAAAACTAATTCTGCTTCATTACGTGAAGTAAATGACGGCAACCTAACGGAAATAAAAGAAATATTTGTCTCTCTCATAAGAGGTCCCAATAAACCTCCAATGGCGACTCCATCAATCTGTCTGTACATGGAATTGTTAAAGCCGAAGGAGTCAGGTTTGGTAGCCATCTCAATCAACTTAAACACAATCTCAGGAAATGATGGCGGCTTTACGAGGCTACGATATAAAAAAATCTGCAAAAATATCAATAGTTTCATGAAGTGGTACATTTGTGAACAAAAAAGTCACAAAATATTCAGTGTCAATAGTAGATTGTAATTTGTGCATAAATGACTCAAATTAGATCAATTCTGGGACACAATACACCAAATAGAAATCCGAAATCGAATCAAAAATTCAATAAGCCACTTAGCCAATCTATGCTGGGCAAAAGCCACAATAGACAAATAAAACTGAATGGAATGTACATTTTGTGAATTTTTGGTAACACATATATACTTGGACGTTGGGAACCTTCACTTATGAACTTCTAATAATCTCTTCTGTAGTCAAATTTCCGTTTTCAAGGTGTCGACACAAGCAACGTCAACTAGTTTCTGAAATTCCCTTGTGTCGTCCAAAATGCACGACATTTATTAACGAAATCGGAATAATATGACCAAGCTTAAACCTTTATCAGGTGTGGTAACATATATATATATATATATATATATATATATATATATATATATATATATGTCTTAGATCTTAGTGGTTTGGCTGTTTGGTAAAAGATCGTCTGTCAAGAAACCACATGAAAATGAATAGGGAAATTTAGGAAATAATGAGCAAGGTCTATAAGGTGACCTTAAGAACGCTAACGTCCTTATCCAAAAAAGAAAGATGTTTTTCAACTTAAGGAAACATAATTTGGGAATCGCTAAAAAATATCGATTTTCTCGAGTTTCCTGGGGGAATATTAAAATCCAGACCCCGAGACTAGACTAATTTATCGAAATCAATTAATAACATTGTGACCATAACTATTACGAAAATATTTAAACAAATATTTGTAGACACACAAAGTATGTTAATTTTGAAACATTGATGATAAATTATGACTGAAATAAAATACAATCTTATCACAATAAATTAGTTTATAGCCCTAAGTTCCTTTCGACTCGACTCAATCCCATTGGATTAGCTATATTCGCTTACGGGCAAATATCTTTGGGAAAGGCATGAATCCAAGTGTTCTCCCCGCTATGGATTAATTAGTAAGGCTTGTATCATTAAAGCATTATTATCTAAAAACTTCTTACAATCTAAAGTATTTTCTTGCTTTACATAACCTACAAAAGGTTGATAAACCGTAAAAATGAATCAACTAATAAATCAATGGTCAGTTGTATTTAATGAAACTTTTTTTTTAAGCATTGAGCCCAGAGCAAGGCGGGAAACCACTAGGATAATAAAAAATATTAATGAATATTTTCCGTCAATTTAGTCCATAATTTAAAAGCTTATTCAGCGTAATATCTATTGTATCGTATTTTAGTAATACATTATGATCGCTCTTTTAAAAATTGTCTTATCATAGTGTGGCTCCCCAAAAAATTATATATATATATAAATACATTATATATATATATATATATACACACATTATATATATATATATATATACATTATTTATATATATATATATATATATATATATATATACACAGACACATATATATATATATATATATATATATATATATATATATATATACACACACACATATATATATATATATATATATATATATATATATATATAAATATAAAAGTGAACATAGAAGTCAACACTTGGAGGCGACAGTCTGTTTCATGCTATATGCAATCGTCAGGCCACGTGTGCCTGACGATTGCATATAGCATGAAACAGACTGTCGCCTCAAAGTGTTGACTTCTATGTTCACTTTTATATTTACACACGCTCTATCTCTGATATTGAGCACTTTATTCCATAAATATAGCACACCTTAAGACTATATTTCTTTATATATATATATATATATATATATATATATATACATATATAAACATGTTTTTTGGAGCCACATTATGATAAGACAATTTTATATATATATATATATATATATATATATATATATATATAAACATGTTTTTTGGAGCCACACTATGATAAGACAATTTTATATATATATATATATATATATATATATATATATATATATATATAAACATGTTTTGGGGAGCCACAATATGATAAGACAATTATATATATATATATATATATATATATATATATGATTTATTTGTGTACATTTCCCTTTATAAAAGGATTTTTTTATTTATTTATTAAACAATATATGTATTTTTATGGACATGGACCAGCCTGAATAGTTCGAGCAATCTTTTTAGAAAAATATGCCTGTCAGAGATACTCGAAATATTCAACTCGGTAGATGTTAATAGATAATTATACTGTTTAATAAATAAACAAAACACACCATTTACTAAAATACGCGTATACATTTATAAAATTCGGCTTAAACAAATAAATTATATACCTACCGGATAAATCTGTATAGTAAGTATATTGTTGTCTAAATTACTTTAAAATTAAAATAACACTGACATCTCCATTTAACAGATATATTTACCAAAGTTGGATCAAAATATTTTTAAGATATTAAAGAGTATATTTATAAAATAAAATCGCGATTGGCCATCAGAAGACTTCGGAGAATCTCCTGCAATAATCAGACAGGGCTAAAGAGTGAGGGGCGTTAGGTGGCCAGATGTAAGAGGTTTTATAGTCGCAGAAATTGCCTGGCAGACATGACAGGGTTCTCCTCATTATTTCACATGGTGAAGTCTCCTGTTGCCAGACATAGAATCTTCCAGTAACCACACTCTTGACCCAGTGCGGTACTACGTCCTTGATGTAGGCCTCCGTGTTGAATGTGTGGTCCTCACCAACACATTCGTGAGTTCTTTTCTCATAAGAACGATCAGCGTGATTTTTCTTAGCTGTCGTACCTTCGTAATCACTGTTAGACTCACCCAACTCTTTCCCAATACTCTGCACTCTCCTCAGATTGACTTCCAGACAATCTGAAATGGAGCTTCCGGTGCGAATGCCAAGCAGTACGGCATGCCGTTTTCAAATTTCTGGCAGAGAGAGTTGATTCATGGTGCTCCTTTTTCGAAGACTGTCCCCAACTGATCCTACTATCCTGTGCAGTCGACAAAATCGAAACAAACAACGCGCATGTGCGAAATTGAAATTTTATATATATATATATATATGCTGGACTTTCCGTTCGTCTTTTCGACCTATAAGGATCAAGCAACTCAGTCCCTAGGCTCCGAAAACCAGATACGAGCACATATGATCTGATTATAGTGGTGGAGCCTTTGTGCAGAACCAACAAAACTTTTTGAAAGCCGACTACACCTGGTACACCAGGTGCCATAAGGTCACGCAGGTCCTCCGCAGGTCCTCCGCAGGTTTTGAATTTTTCCTTCATTTACACCTGTTGACATCCAAGGTTATAGAACCCAGTCTGTCCTGATATTTACTCATAGTTGGAGATAGAAGAATCGGATTATTTGACACCAAAGGCAGTGTCTGTGATGAATATACAGAAAAAAATGACAATCGTTTAATTGATAATTTTTTATTAGTATCTACTGAATGAAAATCGCGGTATAACACCACGACCTAATATGTGCAATATAAAATATGCGATTATTCTTGGAATGAAATTGCAAAAAAAATGGTACGAACATTATCTAGACCTTGTTATCGGCATCTGACACATTTATGGCTTCTTTATAGCTTTACAATATACAAAAAAAAGCAAAAAAAACAACCAGGAGTAACGACCCGGACAGTCATCAAATGTGTCAAAAACAGAAACTAATTTCTTACTGATTTGGCAGTTCTGTTCTGTAGAATAAGATTTTTTTCTAAACCTATTAAAATAGGATCACAGCTAAATATTCTCACTTTGTGCTGAACCCATTAAAATCGACCCCAGAGTTCAGTACGAAACAAAGCTTTCTGATTATTCCATAAATAATAATGTCATGTTTCTGAATACGTTGGTACGGTTGACATTGAGTTGACCTGTTCAGAGTTCAACGCGCCAAAAATTGGTAAACATTCTTTCGAGCCTCAAGAAAATGTATATATATGAAACTTCGACATATCAGTGAGTTCTTATAACTTGTCACACGAATCCAAGAAACCTATCATCCTCGTTAAAAGTTAATTTTTACGAGATTCAGAAACCAACACACTCAATATCTTAACAAAAAAAGGAAATCGTAACTATATCAGTTGAAGAGAGACAACTCTACAGCAAGTAAAACAATCTATTTCATTCAGTTTCACCATCAACTTAAATTGTTTAATTCTTTCCAAGATCGATAGCATAACACCTTTTGTATTACGATTGATCACACACCCAAGAACTCTAAAGAGTTTTAAACATTATTATCACATTGTGTATACTTGTTATACAAAAATATGTTCTGTTAAAAAAATATCTACCTTGATTATTTCTCTTTTTGTTGGCTTTATTGCATTTGATTTAATAAAAATAGTAGAGGGTCAGTTTAAATTGTATTTTGCCACCGATAGAAATTGGCTAAACCACTACAGTTTCTACTAACAATAATGTAGCCTTGGAAATTTTCCAAAAAAATATAAAACCACAAATTCAATGAATATGGCACTTGGAGACATCAGTAATTCCAGTTGTGGTAGTAGCTACGTGTTTGATCGGAAAATATTCCGATAGAGTCATTGAAGTAATCACTGAGAGCCGGTGTTTTTTAGGAACTAAAAATTGCCCTTGTCGATTACAACTTACAATTATTTAACATCTATTTAAAATAAGGTGATAAAATGGATATGGTGATCATTTTTTTATTTTATATATATATATATATATATATATATATATATATATATATATATATATATATATTAGAAAGCTTACATCAGGAGGCAAAGCATCTCTGGGAAAATTTTATTTTGATTTATTTCGCAAATAATCCGGCTTCATCAGATTTCTTTTATAATGTATATATACATATATATATATATATATATATATATATATATATATATATATATATATATAAGTATATCTAAATGTTTACTTCTATGTTCATTTGGTATTTACACACGCTCTATCTCTGATATTGAGCACTTTATCCCATAAATATTGCCCATCTTAAGACTATATTTTTCTTATATATATATATATATATATATATATATATATATATATATATAATAAATAGTATCTGGACATTTATTTCAAGACCTGTCTATCGTCTGAGGTACGTGAAATTACATCCACTCTTCGGGAGACATAAATTCAAATTTCTGACTATTCAATTTTGCTCTATTATCTCCATGAGAAACTTCAAAAGACAATTTTTTTCATTTTTCAGAAGATGCAAAAATTTGAAATGCCATGCAATCAGATAGGAAAATATGCATAGAGGAAAATCTACGCCACACGTAAGAGGTAACCATAACATGGTAATTTAATCATTATTTGTAATATATCCTTCGTATCAATCATCAGTTGTATATGGTTTTGTCCATGTGTATATATTGTTAACTCATTAAACATAAGATGTTTTTCTCTTACAGGCATAAGAAAAAGGGACATTCTACATGAAATAGCTACAGCAGATGTCGTCTCTCACGTCGGCGCGGAAATCCACCGCCGTTATCCAAGAAATGAACAGAGAATGTGGGTTATCTCCACTTACAAGGAAAAAGGAAATTAATGTGAAAAGAAATATGAATCTAAAATTTGAAAATATTTTGAAGAAGGGAAGAAGAGTGATAAGGATAAAATATTAATAGTTAACATGAGAAATATCAGAAAGCAGAAGAAATGAAAAAAAAATACGTGAATGAAAAAATAAGGAGCGAACAAACATGAAAGAATTAAAACTAAAATAAAAAATAAAATAAAAAAATAAAATAAAAAAATAAATTAAAATGAATTATTTTTCTGAAATGAAAAACATATTTAGAAAAACAATCCAAAATATGAATTTGGGGAATTCTTAAGCTGAATCGGTTGAACAAAGCAAAGTCAAAAGAATTGTATTTTAAAACCAATTCGTAAACACAAAGACGCAAATTGAAATTCTATGGGTTCTTCACCGAACGGAATTGGCATAATTAAAGCAAAACCCCTGCAGACAAGACAATAATGTATCAATACGTGTGGAGTAGTACGGGTTAGGACTCATAATAATAATAATAATAATAATAATAATAATAATAATGATAATAATAATAATAATAATAACACACAAACACATACATACACACACATATATATATATATATATATATATATATATAATATATATATATATATATATATAATATATATATATATATATATATATATATATATATATACACTCCGTGCCAAATTATTATCGAGATAACATTTTCTCTAATATTTCAAAAACTGTCCAATCAATTCACACAAAATTTTCACACAATGTTGGCAACACTGACCTGCGCAATCACTGTTTGTTTACATTGCGCAGATTGGTACAAAAATTTCAGTGATTGCGCAGGTCAGTGTTGCCAACATTGCGTGAAAATGTTCTGTGAATTGATTAGACGGTTTTTGAGATATTAGAAAAAAGTTATCTTGATAATAATTTGGCACGTAGTGTATAATCGTAGACATTGAGGTGAAGCTGTGACAATTATGAACAAATCAGGAGGACAGTAGATAGCGATTGACACTGCATTTACATTTTTGCAGATTAAAGTTGGCTGGAAAGCCACAAGCGAAAACTGAGAGAACAGAAACTGTTAGCATAGAATGTACGGTAACATCAAGCCAGGTAAACTCCAAATTTATTATATTTCAATAATATATACGTATGTATGTATGTATATATGTATGTTTGTATGTATGTATGTGTGTTTGTGTGCGTTTTTGCATCTTAATAAGATAAAACGCTGAAAGTAACACTACTACGGTTTCGACATCCAACTTCTCGTCAAGTTGTTTGCACAGTGAATTAATCCGAAACAACAGAACTTAAATGCATTAATGCGGAACCGGAAGTAATGGGAGAGTGGGAGTAAAAAAAATGAAGGGGTAGGAAAGAACATTCTTTTTCGAACTTCATCCGAGTTCGTATATGTTAGACATTTTGACGGTCGTCTTCGAGTATAGAATCCAGAGGTTGGCAGTGAATATTTCGGAGACAGTAGGAAAGCGTAGTTCAGGTTCGCAGTGGATATCGTAGCAAAGTAGCAGAGCGTAGTTCTTCCTTCTATCATCTTGGCACTGGTCTTTCCGGCAGGGTAAACAAAGATGGCCGCCTTTATACACGACGGATACAATGTTCTGCGGCTTCTGATTGGTTAACCTTCTATTGGTGGACTATAAAGCGAGTTGAGTCATTTTGACTCGCTCACTAGTCATATAGTATACACAAAAAACTGTAACAGTATAATCACAAATTTAACTTCCAGTATATGCCTACATTTGGCCATCATTTCAGACCTCTAATTCAACAATACTGTAACAGCTTTCTATGTTGCAAATGCCAGCTTCTCCTCATCACACACCCTACATGAGTTGCTTCTTACTTTACTATATTGGCGAAAAAAGTTTAAAACCTATGGTTAATGTTTTATTCTTTTCAGAATATGTTTTTAATAAAACAATATGAATTAGTTTTTATTGCGTACGCTTTATGAAGAATTTATTTCTCTTTTGAATGATGTTAAAATTGTATAATTTCCTACAACTTGAAAGATGTTAATGCTGGATTAATTTAAATTATTCAATTTGTCCTTTAAACGCTGTATATTGCACAGAACTGGTAGTGTATTGTGTCGAAGTAGAAAATGACAGTGGCAGTGCAAGAAATACATTGGTTGCATTGAAGGCCAAATTAAAACCATACCTCGTCATTTAGAATACCAAAACAAAATTCTCTACGAAGTTGGCGATATATTATTGGAATTTTAGAGAAAAAATAAAAGAAGATCGGTTATTAAGAGGAGTATTCTAGAGAATTTGAAAGCTAGTAAAGCGATCAGCAATTAGATTGTGTCATGAGGAAAATCTATCCATTGCAACATACAAGACTTGCGCTGAGTTCTGAGTACGTGGTCAAATATATGCACATGAAGAAGTTAACTTTGGTTTATACGAACCCGGATGAAGTTAGAAAAATATTCTCCCTCCTTTTCATTTCTTCCACTTTCCCTCCTTACTTCCGGTGTCGCTTAAGGAATTTAAGTTTTTGTGTTGTTCCTGATTAATTTGCTGATTAAACAACTTGATTAGACCTTGGTCGTCGAAACCGTGGTAGTGTTCCCTCCAGGTTTTTATCTTTTTAAGATATTAAATCTCTTGACATGTTTTATTTTTTTTATTTGAAATTGAGGACTTGGAAATATTTTAGTGTTTGTTTATTTCGGTATATATATTAGGTTGGTGCAAAAATAATGACGTAATAATGTCGTTTTTTGACCTATTTTTAACCTCAAAAACGACATTATTGCGTCATTATTTTTGCACCAACCTAATATCATGGTTATAAACGTTCCATCTTCACACATAAATCTAGTAAAATATACACACATACTTACAAATATATATATATATATATATATATATATATATATATATTCTGTTTGTACGTTATTTTTTCTATGGATACATCTACTTGAGCAAATGCCCTGTTCTTTTAATTAAACATTATTAATTACATTTACTGGTCTGAATGTTCAAGAAATCCGACAGGATGCGAACTTTTGTCATATGCGCAACCACCATTAAATCCGGCGTGCTATGGCCGTTTTGCTAAAGAGTACTTCCAAGTAAGCAAAACTCGAATTGCTGCTTTTAAACACAGAACTTTGCCGATCTTCCTGTATCATATCTGCTCTGATTTCGTAACATGCCGTAAATAATGACGACCTATTATAGAAATTGGATTAAATCGGACAATTTAATTTCAGGCAGTTAAATTTAATTAATACTTTTTAATTAAAGAAACACGGCATTACCTTTATCTCAAATAAGTGTATCTATAAAATAACGTATAAAAAAAAAACTATATTAAATATTTCCCATATTTAATGCATTTCCTATGATACGTTGTCATTGTGTAAGAAGAATGATCATCAATATTATTGGTTCTGATAAGGCTTCTCGTTTTTAGTCACTTTCCCGCCGCTGTAAAGTTGCTTCCCGAGGCCTTTTCGATAAACACTTTCATGGCAATTGTTCGGATAAGCTTTTCGCTATCACTTGGCTTTATCAATTTAAGAGCAGTAATAGATCGGAAACAAGGGGTTCTCAATTTACAATCGTCAAGGCTAGATGTAACCTTAAGTTCTATGCTAATAGTGTCTTTTCTTTTGCCTCTTGTTTGAGGAAGAATCTTTCGCCTTCTTGCTTTCCAGTCAAATTTGCTCTTCATAAATCTAAATGCAATCTCAATCGTTATATCTTTCTGATCACTCTTTTATTCGCCTCGCTCCTTAATACTGTTTCGGTTTTCTAATTAATTCATACTCAGTAACTCCTTGTATCATAATGAATTTACTGCCTTGATTGTGGCGAAAAAATCAGTAGAAGGAAGGACATTACAGAGAGTGAAAGTGAAAGTGAAATAAGCCTGAGAATATGGAGATTTGAGGAAAGGATAAAAGAGTTCTAGTAGACAGAACTTGGCAATTGGGATTGCATTTAATTATAATTTTTGAAGATTGTAGTTATCTGGGAAGCAGGAAATCTGAAGTATGGTGGAAAGTGCGAGAAAAGTAAATGTAATAATAGAAGTCGCTTCTGCATCTAGGAAGTTTAAAAGTAAAACAGTGGGACATAACTGCCAACGTAGTAAATAGGTTTAAATTCATGTCGTCGGGACACCGGGGGCAAAAATCTCATCAGAACAATAGCCATGAAAATATTTATTGTAAAGCCATATCACGGCAGTGAGAAAGTGGCTGGAGTCTAGATGACTGGTCAGGATCGATTACATTAAAGAACCTTCTTTGAATTTTGTCGAAAGCATCGAGATATACATCTAGAGCGCCAGACCAACGTTCTTTCTCATTCTTATTTTCAAAGATGTATCATAATTTTCTCCTTGAAAATTAATTTCATTTCCTTTCCAAATAGTTTTTGTTTTGTTTCTTTTCCATTCAAATATTTTACATTTATTTTCCGTGACTTTACAAATATATAATAAATTCATGTATTGTATTTTTTTCATGAAGCTTAATTTTCCTTACTTGAAACGAATATTAATTCAGGTGAAATAATGGAAATCAAAGCTACAACAACAAAGAGACCAAATATGTACATCAATATATATATATATATATATATATATATATATATATTAGTTATTTCTTCTTCTTCTTCTTCTTCTTTTTCTTTTTCTTTTTCTTTTTCTTCATCTTCTTCTTCTTCTTTTTCTTCTTCTTCGTCGTCGTCTTTTTCTTCTTCTTCTTCTTCTTCTTCTTCTCCTCATTATTATTATTATTATTATTATTATTATTATTATTATTATTATTGTTGTTTTTATTATTATTTTTATTTTTATTTTCTTTGCTTTGTGGCGTTTACACATTTCTTTCCGGGTTCCATCCAGGGACCTAAGGTTAGAAATGGCATCATGACACTTTTCACTGACAAAAAAAAATAAATAAAAATAAAAATAAAAAATAAAAAAATAAAATAAAAATTACATACATAAAGCCCTTCGTAAAGTGTGGGCTGTACTTGTCAGAACAATTTTTTGTATCTCCTTGAGGCATGGGCTTCCAGGAATCCCTGCAATTAGTCTACTGCAATCTTTTCCAACCAGTCCTAGGGCTCCAACTACAACAGGGATTGTTGATGTTCCCATACGCCACATTTTCGAGATTTCTATTTCAAGGTCCTTGTATTTTGACAGCTTTTTGATTATCTTCAAAGATACATTATTATTATTATTATTATTATTATTATTATTATTATTATTATTTTGTTGTAGTTGTTGGGTTGATGGTCTCATGACCTTGAAACACCGGTTCCCGTACGGTCAACAAAGGCAAATAACGTTGAATATGATCAGTAACTATTTGCGTCACGGTTCGGGCGTATCACATGTTGTAAGCTTGAATGGATGAGTAGTATCATGGAAAATTGCTCAGAATTAAAAATCGACCAGTCCAATTCCGGTTGGGTTCGTTATATTCACTTAAGTACAATTATAACTGGAAATAGTGGGAATCCACATAATTTCCATCCACATGTATGTTAATTATTATATCAGTGTAGAATCAGATTCCTACATTTTTTTTTAAATCTCAAATTTGTGCAAGTTAAACACATAGAGGCTCCGAAACAAGTATAACCACTGAGGCATTCTGATTGGTTGAAAAATATTAATTAGGTGTCGTCAACTACGTCCGAAGGTACCGACCCAAATTTTGACTTCTAGTTGTCGCAACAAAATGTAAACATGTTCTCGATCCCTCCACGTGATTAAGAGAACTAATAAAAACGAAACTACGACGCGACTTGGCCAGTGGGCCCTTAAAACCTGTTCACTTGTCTTCATTGGAAATCGACGCAGCAACAAAGGAGACGAACCAAATTCTTCAACACGACAACGAACCTTCTCAACAATTCCAGTCTTAACGTTAATTACTTAAATTAACATAAACCCAGCTTGAGAAAGAACGCTCACTCCAACAAAAATATATTATTCCACAACAAACATCTTCGGTAAAAGAGCGACTACTCAGTACAAATCACAGTGAGACAAGAACAACACTTTTTTGTTATTTAATACAAAAAACAACTGTTTAAATTTACTACAACGCCAAATATACTTAAGTACACATTCTCATTTTCATACATATAGTTCAACAATATAAATTCTTTCAAATAACACACAATCAAAAGCTCTAAAGTTTTTTAACAACTTTAGCATCATATATTTTGTATTTATTACTTATTTAATATTGATTGTTGAACAAATTCTTTAACTTGATTATTTCTCTTGTTGTATATTTTACATTTGATATCGTAAAAATTGTTGAGGGTTAGTTTTATTTGTATTTATAACCAATACAGATTGGCTAACCGACTATATCAGTAAGTAATTATTATTTCCAAGAGAGAAATATTTTACAATTTAAAAATGTTTCTGGCTTTAAATAGACTGCAGAATGTTGATGAGTCCTAGAATAACATCCTTCTTCTTCTTCCTCTTTTTTTCTACTACTGATACTACTACTACCACACCACCACTACCACCGATACTACTACTACTACTCCTTCTTATTATTCTCCTCTTCCACTTCTCATTTCTCCTACTTACATTTCCTTAAATATCTCTTTTTATTCCTGCTTCATTTATCCATTTCATTTAAGCCATTATTTTTGCCAATAATCGCTTACCAAAAATATGTCAGATAATTACTATCATTTATCCACCTACCGTTATCGTTCCGCTGTTTATACGTAATATATTTAGCCAAGTTATTTTCACCGTCATGCAAATAACGTTATATTCAAATCTGTTTTAAGCTCTGGTGAGTGCCGTGCTAACGACCATTTTGTCTATGCGCTCCCATAAATTAATCAAGTGATAAGGAAGGCTCTACTATTATTTTCACCTTTGCTAATTTGCGCTTTCAAGCTAATAATGAGTTAACACACATTCTCTCTTACTGTTTGCTTTTGTCTATTTAAGAAGTTTTAATGAGAATCCTATCCTATCATAACATAATGATTTCAATATAAAAAGAATTAAGAATAATAAACAGTATAAATGACAAAAATATTCATTCTTTTTAACTTTAGTTAAATTAAGTTTCATAATAGTCTTTACGGTTCATTTTTTTTTTTCTGATATTTTCACGGATTTCCTGGACTTCGCCATCAAATTGTATTGCTCATCGTATACGACAGGGGAAAGTGATTGCAGTTTATTTCGTCACAAATATGCTTTATACATACATACATACATATATACATATATATATATATATATATATATATATATATATATAGATAGATAGATAGATAGTTTACAAGATCGGTAACATTGTTAGACACCTGCATTTACACAGCTGAAAACAGGAAACTACAAACGACATTACACACTAAATTCATCAACACCCACAACTATCTACACTTTAAGTCTTCCCATCCTAAACACCTCAAAGAGAACCTTCCCTATTCACAAGCACTTAGACTCAGAAGAATATATTCGAACGATGAAGAACTAAATAAACACACTCAAAATCTGGAGCATCAATTCACAACAGATGGCTATAAACAACACCTAATCAGTGAACAAATAAATAAAGCAATTTCCACACCTAAAGAAGTCGCTCTAATGTGCAAGATTAAAATTAAACCCAGCCGCATTCCTCTAGTAACCACTTTCAACCCCACTCTGCCTCCACAATCCTAAATAATTTAAAAGTCGCTAGGAAATACTACATCTCATACCAGACCTAAAATAATTATTTGAAGTTTGAAGGCATTCTAGCATATCGTAGACCTAATAACCTAAATGAAATCATAGGTAGTAACCACATTTCATGGGACAAAGTAATCCCTAATAAACCAAAGACAAAAACAACAGGATTTTCTCAACCCTGTAACAAAAGAAGCTTATGCTGCAACCACATTAGACACACAAATTCCTTCACTAGCTCAGTCACTAAATCTACTTTCAAAATCTACCACGATTCTAACTGTAGAAACCATAACATAATTTACCTCCTATAATGCACACTATGCTAGAAACAATATGTAGGAAAATCTGAATGGCCCTTTCACTACAGAATTAATAATTATCGCAATCGAATTAAGTTTATTCCCCATGAAAGATTATTACCTGTAAAACACGATTTCAAAACCCATGCCAAATTCACTATAATTGAGAAAATAGAAAGGTTCAGAGCAGATAACATTAGAAATATTGTAGAGTGCCATGAAAATAAGTGGATCCTCCGTTTAAAAACGCACTATCCAGACGGGCTTAATCATAAATTTAACAATATAGATAGTATTAATATATAACTCGATAAATCACGACCTACCCACATTCCTCACCCACAGAAGGCAGACATACATGCGGAGTTATTGGGGCCTCATACTTATACACACCCACACGAATATGCACACACACATCATATTCACTCAGTACATAATGAGCCAAATGATAGCACAAACCTATAGTAAATATACACCCTTACATATATCATACTCACTCACTCCCTAAGAGCTAAATAACACACACACTGAACTGACAAATCCCCTTTTCAGGAACCATTAAAACTGTCAAAATGACCAAGGGGATTCAGAGCAGCATGAATCCATCCAGCTCTTATCTTAAATAACAACTTAAAAAATACTGTTTGACCAGAACTAGGACTGACCAAAATTCATGTTAAAAAATAAAAAAAATAAAAAATACATAAAAAAAAGTTCATTTTCTCCATCAAGCCATTCATTTCTGTAGTTCACTGGTACTAACAGAACATTTTTTCTCCTGAGGATGGCCATGTTGGCCGAAACTAGTCGAGGAATCTATATGAAAGAATTAAAACGAAGGAATATTAATATACAACCCAGTGTGTCTGAAGATTTTAAATTTTAATATTTTTTATTGTACAAAACATATATATATATATATATATATATATATATATAGGTTTGACTATTCCTGCGAAGATCGTCCTTGTGTACTCTCCCTGCAAAAGAAGTTTACTAACAATTTCGTCTATAGCTCTTCCGCAATATCCTGCGAATCCGACACTTTGATAACGTTTGGTATTAGACGAATGTTCCACTACAATCGCTCATTAATCAAACGATCCCTCCAAGTGACATTCAAAGCCAATCTTAGCATGTGAGTGTTGGCTGCATCCAATCCTCTTTCCTATTTTTTAGATAAATTAAAGTAAATGATTCTATACATTTAAGATATGTGCCACATTCGACTTCGTTCGTTTCAATTTTGAATTAAGCTTCTGTATTCTGTTTTGTCTCCGTTAACAGTGAAACTAATAATTATCGCTGAATGCTCATGACTATAGAGAAAGGTTTCATTAGATCTGAGAGTAGCACTGAATCATCAGCTTAATGTTTATCTCAGATTTTTGTAGTAGGGTGTCTATTACTCCTTTGCGTGTGTAGTGTCAATGCATTGTCTTTAATGTATCGGCAGAGTTTTCTGAGAATGTAATTCTAGCAATATATATACGATGATAAAATGTCACTTTGTAGTCATCCTGCAATAATTTCAAAGAAATCTGTATTGCCATCTGGAGCTCGTACCAATGAATATATGTTTTTGTAGAGAATTATAACGGCTTTTACAGTTTCATTCGGCATACAATAGACTAGTGATAAATTTCTCTTTGACTACATTATGAATCACTGCTCCACAACAAAGATTGCTTCTGACATGTGATTTTTACAGCTCTTCAATCAATTCCTCATTTTTCTCCCAAGTTTGTGTGAACAAGACATTTTGTCAAAATATATCTACCAGTCAGTATACTTTCCAAATTACCTTAGCGAAAGTCGTGTTAGAGCTCGTCTTTCAGCGTCTATGTTTTATCTCGCTATCCGTCACGTCAAACAGCATCAAGGTAACAAAATATATTTATTCAAATCATTAATGATATATAATTCAAGCAACATTAATATCAATGAACCTTTTTTCCTGTTACTGCTTTAATATCTTATCAACAATTTCTTTGTTTTGTTTTTTTTTTTCTGATACTGATTTAATGTCATATCTACAAATACTCGATTACTGTTTCTGTATTCTCTCAACAAATAATGATATATTCAGGCACTTGCAAACTGCAAGAGATAAATATTTGGAGAATTTATTGTAGCAGCAAAAATTTCCAGAATTACTGAAATTAGACTATGGAACAATTCCATGAAAATATAACAAAAAAGCAAAATAAAAAAAGAAAACGTGTTTAAAAAATGACATAAGAACGAGTGGGTAAATCACACATGAAGCAACAAACTGTATTTTCGTTATTATTAGGTTGGTGCAAATGTTATGACGTAATAATGTCGTTTTTTGACGTCAAAAAACGACTTTCATACCTCATTATTTTTGCACCAACCTAATATTTTCTCTGAACAAGTTCATGGAGACGGATTAAAGATAAGATATACAACGATGTAAATATCGTAAATCTCACACGTGTGAAGTGATGTATGGAACGGAAAAGTATAGGCATGATTTGACAAATGTACCCAAAAATGTAAATGACTGGATTGGGAAAATGATTAGCATTTTACCATGTAAGCTAAGCCGTTCATCGTCGTTCCTAAAAAGAGGAAAATTCGATGAGAATATAATTTTAAGCACCTTATTCTATAACAATGATTTTCCAGATAGAAATCCATCTATTGACCTCATAACTAGCGTTAGGATTTCCATCCCAACTTTACTGACTTGCCCGTAGGTGAGTAAAACAAACCCGTGTGGAATTAGGAATTCTTCCCTCTTTTATCAAAACCGCTATCCAATATATCACGCGTAAATGGTTATTTGATGACCGAACGTAAGTCTAGAAGAAGTAGAAAAAGAGATGACGCATTTCAGTCGGTTTGCCAAAATCTCATCAGCATGCATTGGCTTCCCTAAGTAATTTGTAGTTGCCGAAGTATCATGACTCTTATAATTCTTGCCGTCATTTGTCTCACATCGCGTAAAATTGACTTGAGGCAAAAGAAATGTTGCCTTAAAGAAAGATTCTGATGATGCCGTGGAAGTAACATACCGGAACGAGGAAATCTTGGAGAAAAGGAAACAAATACATAACATAACGAAGAATCAGTTGAGGTCTCTGGTTTCTATAATGAGGAAAGAAGACTTGGAAAATCTGATACTCATGGGACAGATAGCGGGAAAGAGAGACGGGGAAAACAACGCATAACATACTTAGTGAGCTTGAAGAAATGGATTGTATAACAGAGTTTCGTAGAAAAACAGAAAGACAACATCTATTAAGAGCTACAAAGGAAGTTGTGGGGACCAATGATTGCCTACGTCCTGAAGAGAAACGGGACATAATAAAGAAAAATAAAACCTTTAAAAAGGCAATCCGTCATCTTCAGAATTCCGTACCCACGTGGTTTAAACCTTCCGCATTCATTTCCGGTTATTCGAAATCTGGCCAGATGTTTGCCATTCAAGGCCAACCTACGCATTTTCTAGAAATATCTTAGATAGTTGATAATAGTTGAAAATTAAATATACCGCCATTACTAAAGACATTGTAGGATAGGAAATATTTTTAGCGCTTATCATCATATGCCTGGGGGAGACATGAAAAATATGAAGTATATCAGAAAATTGTGGAAAGGGGGAACTAATTTAAACAATCCAGAAAAATACGTGATACGAAAATTAAAAATAAATCAGTTATAAAATAGACAGACCGTAATTTGATTTCTAATAAAATATACGGAATTCCACTGATGTGAATACAGAACGATTACAGTATATAAACAATAAAACTAATAATAATAATAATAATAATAATAATAATGAAATATCAAGTGGCATTTAGCCTGAGACTAATTGTAAGGATTCTATTTCAACACACATCCCAAAAATGTATCCAACACCGCCAGTATACCCTGAATAGTTAATGAAAACAGCAAAGATAAAAAAAACTCAATTTGTGACAATATATATATATATATATATATATATATATATATATATATGGTAACAAATATATATATATATATATATATATATAGTAACAAATATATATATATATTTATATATATATATAGTAACAAATATATATATATATATATATATATATATATATATATATATATATATATATGGTAACATATATATATATATATATATAAGAAGTCTCTTATATCCGGGTTTCTCTTATATCCGGGTTTGGTCTATTTTTTTAGGTAAGTATGTCTCTAATTTCGGACCAGATAAAATCTCTCTTATATCCGGGTTTCTCTCATATTCGGGTCTCTTATATTCGCGTTACACTGTATATTGTAACAAATATATATATATATATATATATATATATATATATATATATATATGGTAACAAATATATATATATATATACATATATATATATATATATATATATATATATATATATATATATATATATGTGTGTGTGTGTTCGTGTAAGCACACACACACATACGCACACACACATATGTATAAATCAATGCGGGGTGCGATGGATAAATTGTCATCAAAATTAAAAAAAAAAATAAAAATAGTGACATCTCATTTTAAGAGATTTAATTAATTACTCAAAAATATCTTGAAATACTAAAGAGTAAATTTATTGAATAAAATCGTCATTGGCTTCAATGAAGACATCCAGAGAACTTCGAAACTCCTGTACCTCTTCTGGCCGGTCTCCTTGTTTTAATAATATTAATAATACGCAAAGACAGAACAATCAAAGTGTTCAAAAATCACCAAAAACAAAATGTGCTTCCTTATTGTCATGCCACGTCCTACAGACTGTAATGTAACCATGATGATCCTGAAAAAACTATCAAAAAACTCGTCTCTTCAAGGGGAAAAATGAGGCACATGCAAACTTCAATAATTCCTTTTGTGATTGCAACCCTCGGTTTGATTGGAAAACGCCTGATATAGGCATTGAAGGAATCCCTGGTAGTCTATACCACAACGAAACGAAGGCAACTAAATAGAAGTAAAAGTACTAAAGCTTGTACTCAAGCGTACAGCTTATACATTACGAAGAGTCATATCGATGCAATATTTTTTTTGTTTTGTTTTTTAATACACTATTTGAAGATAATAAGAACATGGAAGTATAATTATGATACAGAAAATGTAAAAAAAAAAAAATAGAAAACCAATGAATTAGAAGGAAGCAAGCAAATCGCCCAGTCATGAAACGAAAGTTTGAAATATCCGGAAAAAATGAAATTAGGTGTATATGACAATTTTCTGGCTAGAAACTTCTTAGATATTTATCAGTCAGCAATTCTTCTAATCACCGAATATTACTATCGCATCTGGTCTGGTGATTCTATGCATTTAGCGATTCTTCATAATCTTCAAAAAAGAATCTGCCATATTATCTCTCCTGGCCTTGTATCTAGGCATCAGCCACGTTACCACAACCATAAAGTAGCTTCTCTGCGTGTTTTCTAGAAAATAATTCCATGTTAATTGTTCTGATGAACTTTTCTCATTGCAGTCTCGATTTTATGATTTTAAACGCTGTCGTAATTTTTACAGCAAGTACTCATCATTTTACAACTGAAATTACTAGATATAATAGATGAAATTACAAGATTTCTATATTAACAATTTCTTCTTTTGCACTTCTCGCGTGTGGTACTCTGTACTAGCTTCTTGGTTTCTGCTAAACTTTAATCTTCGAAATTTATATGCAGTGCTGATCACTATCATTTATTTTCTAATTATCTCGCCTTAGTTTTTTCACATAACTTGCGTATTCATGGTTTTATAAAAGTACCAAATAAGAATGATTAGAAGTACTAAAGCTAGAAAGGTTCTGTCAAAATGTTATTTTTTTAAATTAACAAATATATAATGAGAATTCGAAAGAACTTTTTTTATCTTAACCTAATAGAAAATACAAGAACTAAATAGCAGAGAGCAGAAATATTTTCATCAAAACAAGAAAAATGAAGATTAAAAACAGATAAATTATTTCGAAAATGATGCCAGTGCTTCTCTTCAAACTTGCATGGTTGATTTAATGTTGAATATAATGATAGTAGAGAAAAAAAAAACGTGTTTCTCCCGAAGAACCTAAAAATGATACATACAGGATCGTCTAGTAACTTATATAAATTTACCAAAAAAAAAAACAAAAAAAAACAATGAATATATTATCCTTACATTCCTCTAACCCTGGCCTTGATGGCGAAGATGGAATTTAAACGTGTAATGTCGGGAAGTTAAAGCCAGTAACGTTTGCCCCGTTTATATCAGCGGTAAAATCTTGAAGGTGAAAGTGATTTGCGTATTGTGAACCATAATAGGATTTGCCACGAAAGTTAGATGCACGTCGTCGCAGTCGTTGTCATCATTTCCAGTGTGTCTGTTATGCGTGAACGCGGAATGAGACTTTAGGAGCCGCTATAATCTACTGTGAAGAATCAATGATGAAAACGCTCCTAGAGAAAGAGCATATAACCACCGCACCCAACGACCAATCAACCGTTGCTCGGATGAAAACAGCTGCTATTGTTTCTCATATTATTAATATTAGGTTTGTGCAAAAATAATGACGTAATAATGTCGTTTTTTGACGTACGTCAAAAAACGACATTATTACGTCATTATTTTTGTACCAACCTAATAGCATTATTATGTCTTGGAATATTTAAAAAAAATATATAGTTTCGAAAAATATTTCTCTCTTATTCTCAGAAAGAACTCAGGAGAAATTTTCTCGAGGTTTTCATTCATTTGACAGGCGAGATTTTAGTAAAGTAATTTAATTGGGTAATGTTTCTTTAAGTAGTAGAAATTTTATATTTAAAGAGAGTTACACCCACAGACGCAGACACAGATTTATGTATATTCTGTGTAAATATCAGCA
>OZ010615.1:11598848-11611348 GCA_963932145.1 Acanthosepion lycidas | reverse complement strand
ACCTCAATTGTAAAAATACAAAACCTAATAAAACTAAGACAATATTTAATTAAAAAAAAAATTTATGACTTTTCTGAATAACATATACAAAGGTAATTTTTATCTGAATGAAAAAATATTTTCTGATGAAAAATGAATTTTTACAATCATTTTTTCTTTTTTTTTCTATTTTAAATACACAATATGACAAAATGTTGTTATATATTTTAAAATTAAGTTTCATTACGAAACCTTATGGAAATGACATATTATGTTCTCTACTTTCTAAAGATCATAAATTTGAAAGCTTATTAAAATCAGACTATCGTTGACATTTTTAAAATAATTTTTTAATATTCCAAAATTATATATAAATTCGTCTCGAACGAAAGTATGGATGCACAGCTTTGAAATAATGTCACATGAGGTAGAGTTGTTTCTCTTGATAGAAGGAAGTTCTTTTTACTTCAGAAATTGCTTTGCATTCGTTCAGTTAACAACACAAGAACGCTTGTCAAGTTTTCTGACTGAATATCGTCGCATTTTAATTTTTTTTCTTTTTCTGTTCAAATATAATCAATTTTTCCTTTTTCTTTTCAGTTTTTAAATATAATCAGTTTTTCTTTTTTCAGTGTGAGACAAGATGCAAATATTATTTCATTTTTTTCTTTTATTCAATTTTTAAAAAATTTGAAAGTGAATTTTTATTTTTTTTAAATTACTAACGACGTTCACTTAAAATTAGAACGAATTACATCACTTCTGCGCCACCGTACGATAAATTCCCCTGACGTATGTTGTCACTATATTGACGTACATCAATTAACGCCCCTCAAACACGCACCAAAGCAAGCACCACGGTTTGAAATATCTCTATTAAAAAATGTTCTGCTAAAAAAGTAAGTAATGTTTCTTTCAAATTACATTAAGTATACTTTAATCATTCTAAATTTCATAAGATAACAAAAGAAAAAGCTGTAACTGAATTTTACATGAATTTTTAACTAATTTTGATTTTGTTTACAAACTCGGGCAGAAAGGGCCGATAAGATCGAATTTATGAAATTTTGGGGATTCGAGAAAAATAAGATTTTTAAATAAAATTTTTAACATTTATAGGAAGGATTAAAAATTCTGAAAAAAGATTCAGAAAATACTTTGGTCTTTCCTCTAACAGAAACATTTACACGTTAAAATTTCTTTATCAATTTGGGGACATTTTTTCTCCAGGGTATATCACTTTCTTTAGCGATATCGGGGACAGACCTAGTTTTAAGGAACGTCACCTGTTGTTCTCTTTTGTTGAAAATAAAGGCAGGGTTGAGACCAGACTCGCTTAACATATCTCGCATAAACTATATTGTTTTATTTTCCATTGATTGCTCCGTTAATTTAAGAACTTTAAGATTAATCACTGATTTTAACACTTCCTCTAAATGTTTATCACTTGAACCGATATAATAAAGCATGGGCTCAAGTACGTGGTTTGTAAGTTTCTCATCCTCTTAAACAAAGCTCCTACTATATCTTCGCTCGTATGTAGCCTTTAAAAACTTTTCTCTATATACTGGTAACCTTTAATATCATTGTTAGGACAGATAAAAAAAATACCTTCCAAGGGAAAAAACTTTTTCCTGTTTCTAAGAGAGTACCTCCCTTTTGCCCCTGTCAAAAGCCACGCAAGTCACGGGACCAACATGACTTTTGCGAGTCGGGACCTGACACCAAAAAAACGGGGCAGTTTTGGAACATGGCTACCAGACGATAAGGACGATATATTTTCTCCTGTCCCAACGAGTTGTGACACACAACCCAGTAACTTGGGACCCTTATTTTTCCATACCCCAATATATGTATTATTGTTTTCCTGTCAATAAATGTTATTTCAAGCCAAACGTGAGTAGTAAATCACTCTTTTCATATCGCATCACACACACACACACACACACACAAATATTCATCCTCGGGCCGTGAATCAAAAATCATTTCTAGACATTTCATTCGATAGTTATGAGACTGCAACCCCACGCGCATTAATAACAATCATATTATTATTTGAATATTTGTTTAATGTAGAAAAAAATGGAATTCACTGGAAGAAGTTTGCAGTTTTAAATACTTAGGATCGATATTGTCTAAAGGAAACTCTTTGCATCACTGTCAAACGGAGAAAAATAGCGTGGTTTGGACACATTACAAGGCACGACAAACTATTATGCTTGACATCACTGGCAGTGGGCGTAGGAGAAGACGCCAAATTAAAACCAGGTTGGACAATGTCAGACAATGGACAGGTATGACTATACCAGAATCGCTTATGGTTGCAGTTGATAGACCATTGTGGAGGAGATTTAGTTTGGATTCTTCAAGGGGTTGCTGCTGATGATGATGAGGAGGAGGATTAATGTATTAGGTTGGTGCAAAAAAAATAATGACGTAATAATGTCGTTTTTTGACGTTAAAAATACGTCTAAAAAACGACATTATTACGTCATTATTTTTGCACCAACCTAACAGTATTATTTTCCGCTTTAATTTTAGGTTTGTATCCCTCTAAATAGAATCCGTTCCTTGACATGTTTCATGCTTACACACTGTTTCTAAATTTTAACTTTCTTCTTTTCTGATATTAGGTTGGTGCAAAAATAATGTCGTTTTTTTTTTACGTTTAACTTCAAAAGAAAAAAAAAACGACATTATTTTTGCACCAACCTAATATCTTTCACTTTAACATCTATTCATATAGGAAATAACTTTCTAATTACCCCCCCCTACTCATTCAGGCCCTAAGTTTATCTAATCTTTACTTGTCTTCCTTCTTGTATTTATCTTCTGCTTATTATATGTGTGTTTAGAATGTTATCCTTTTGGCTGTTGATCAGGAGATCGCATTCAGAGTCTTAATTGTCCTAAGGCACACGTACGAGACGGAAGCGTACACCGGAAACAGAAGAGAGGTATTTCAACAATTTTTAGTTTCGATGCTATTTCGATTTGCCACACTTGGCCAGGCTAGAGTTTGCTCTACTTGATACCGTGAATTTTCTCACATCATTATACAAGATATTATAATCAATTATAGACATTTAAACCATACTTATTTCTGCCTGTGTCTCTCATGTTATAATAGTGTGTCAGTCTGAAGTCGATGTCCACGAAATCTACAACAACTAAAGAAAGGAACATGATACCATTGACTATAGAAGGTTAGTGAATAACTGAATCGTCTAAATCCAGTCAAAATCAGTGTAAATCTACGTTGAACTGCAAGAAATATCGATGAATATTTACAAATTAAATATATTATCGAACAAATTCAATTACACATCTCAGTTTTTGCAAAGGTTTATGCCAGACACCGTTTTACCTAACAATTGTCTGTAGCAAAACAAGAAAAAGTATGAGTTATTAAGTGGAAAGTTCAATTAGAAACATCTCATCAACCTTAAACCATGAGTTTTGGAATGTTCCTCTTATTTTCACTTCTCTCTATCTCCTTATCGAACATTGCATACATAGTCAACCTAACAGAACGTTTATGTTTATGAAATCTCCCTGTATAGACATTTATGCATACACATATTTTCAGATCATTATTGAAATATAACGTTTATTGTTTACATAGTGAAATTTGGAGACGGTTATTACGCGCCTAGTCTCACTTTTCTAACGAATCGAAGTGAATATATAAGTATGTATCTCACGTTACTTATTCAAAGACATGCAGGCTAACACCTACGTAAACAGAGCGAAAAAGAATCTAGTAGAGAAAACACAATACTGAGAAGAATTATGAATAGGAACGCTACACAAGTAGAATCAACTTACAAAACACAGTAAAGATCTGAATTGAGAACTTTTGTTTGATTCAAGAATCTGACAGAGACAAAAGACGCTGCTCTTAAAGAATCTAATAGCGATTAGGCAGAGAAATTATAGCGAGGCGCAGGCCGAACACAATGAGAGGCTGGGATGACGCCAACAAAAGAAGCCGGGTTAGTATGAACGACGAAGAAGGTTTCAAGAGATTTAGACAAAGACAGGGTTTGAAAAAAAATTATTAATATTGAGATATTATAAATGCAAGCAGGTTGGTGTTCAAGAGGGTATCTCTCCCTCCATTAGTCTGTTTGTACTTGACTACAGTGCTGTTCGATAAAAGTGATTCACCTGTTTTTTTTTACTAAATATTCTCTTCTCCGATGAAACGTAAGTTGAGCTAAATTCAAAGGATAAGCGATCTAAAATCCGAAGAAGAAGCTTTGAAAGCTCTTTGAATTTAGCAGTAACTACTGTCAAGCATCCGTTCAGTATAATGTTCTGGGGATGCCTTTCTTTTCATGGAACTGGTTTCTATTGAAAAGACCCTCAAGAGCGAGCAGTACAAGAGAATTTTAGAGTCTTGTTTGCTCCCTTCTGCTGAAAGGGTGAAAATCGACCCCACGAAGCTCATTTTTATGCAGGATCATGCACCCTGTCACAAATCAAAATTGATGAAGGAATACTTTGATAAGAAACAGGTGAGTGTTATGACATGGCCGCCCCAATCTCCTGATCTCAACCCCATAGAAAACTTATGGAGAATTATAAAGTACAGGCTCTCGAGAAAGCAGTTGAGCAACAAAGAGGATTTGATTGTGAATTTCATATCCGAATGGAATTCAATTCTTGGAGATGACATTTGCCAGAAACTAATCAAGTCAATCCCAAAAAGGGTTGAAAAGGTTATTCAAAATAAAGGAGAACCCATAGATTATTAAATATTTCGAACTATATTACCTATTATAAATAAATTATACCTCTATTATTCTTTATTTAAAGCTGTTCGGTTATGTTTCTATTAATTACTAGTTGCAGGAAATAAGTGAGTCACTTTATTTGCATAGAGTTTTCCCCTAAATCTCATTTATATCCAAAATTATAATTATCAACAGAATACCTTAGGGTGAGTAAACATTTTTTACTAGGTGGTCAGGAAGAGGTCTTTATATTAGTAAGATTAAAAATTAGTTTGACCCAAAAAACAATAAGCGAAAAAAATTTTAAGTAAAAAAATCAGGTCAGCCACTTTTATCGAACAGCACTGTATGTGCAAATGAAAATTCTCTATTTACATTCTATATGTTTGGAAGCATAAATTTGCACTAGAATATAAAGCTGGTTGTACGCACACATGTAATTTTAGACGCCTATCAGTAAAACATATGTTCAGGTTTTTATAACATTTCTAACACATGCGTGGATTTATATGTGTAGAATATTTCTAGTTTATTCACTGAGATATTCCACGTTCCAGTGATATTGTTTGTACGTATATGCTAGATGGGGCCAGATAATTCTTCTATGTATCTAGAAGATAACATTTTCAAATGACATGAAGATAAACTAAAGATATTTAATTAAATTTAATTCATATTCAGATCTTAACGAAATTACTTGTTGCATCAACTTTCTTCATAATCTGGGAGAGATCTTCCTGGGAGCACCGGGTCTGATTTTGTTCTTAACGTCTTTTAAATCTTGCAATAAATGAATCAATTGTTGAAAAAGGTATATTCTTGTCACTGGAGATATTTCTGTAACTTTTTCCATTGTTCCATAGCTTAATTATTAGCTCTGTTTGAGGACAAGTCATTTCCTTACGTCTAGCCATTATTAGAACCGTTATCAGTGAACAGTGACTGAAGAATGATCCAGTTTTGAACTGAATGTTGAAATAGAGTTACTGAGAATATTCGAGAACAGGTTAGAATCTTATACTTTGAAGTACAACCAAAATCTACCGTATTACAATGCAAAAATTGATACTGTACGAACACATTTTTCTACTATTCGAAATATAAAAATTTGCATAAATATCACTTATCGGGGAATTTCTCATTTTAAATTGCAGATTCTGATTCTATGTCCCAAAATGCATACATAAAATTGTTATTCGGAGTTTTCATTCGGTATAAGTGAGAATAACAATCATTTGTTTGCTGTACGATCATTATTCAACCCAACTGAATATATATATATATATATATATAATAAAAAAGCTTAAATACTAATATTCAATGGTCATAATTTTTCCATTGGAATCATAAATACGATCCAATTCATCAGACCTACAAATTCAAAAATTGAAAGCCTTTTAAGCATTTTTTATTATATCCTTACTCTGTCCTGGACATTGAGTTCTACCTGGATTCTATCCTCTTGGATTTTTTTTTATTCAAAAAAAAAAAAAAAAAAAAAAAAAAATATATATATATATATATATATATATATATATATATATATATATATGTGTGTGTGTGTGTGTGTGTATGTGTATGCATGTATGTATATATATTTTTATATTTTGCATATGTATGTGTATATTTACCACTAATATTATATATATATATATATGTGTGTGTGTGTGTGTATGTGTGTGTCTGTGTTTGTGTGGATGTGTGTCTGTGTGTGGATGTGTGATTAATATAATTTAGAAAAAATGTCCTCTGATTGATATTTCAAAGACCTAAAACATTTAGACAGTAATACGTACATTTAGATAACCGATTTCCATCAAAGCGGGCGACTTATTTTCATGGATATAAACACTTTTCAAAGAATATTAAACTCTTTGTTGTTGATCACAGTTTATATAAAAAATTACATCACAAAATCCTGAAAGCGACACAATACTTTAAATATGCAATCAAGAAATTAATAAGAATGAAACATTTCTACATCAAAACAAACAGAACACTATCCGAAAATACACATCATGAACTAACCGCATGTTTTGATCTCCTGATCCAGTTTTCTTCTCAACGGCTCTATTTTTTAATGAATACACACTGAAGTTGGAAGTCACATTATGAATGTTGATATCACCATTGAAGGCCTGAATGATTTTTACCTCTCACCATTGCTCAATTTAGGAGACAAAACGAATTTACCCTGCTTTCTTTCTAGCTGAATAACTCAAAATGTTTTTCAGTGATTCTTACTAGAAATGGTATCAAGTTGGTTAAATTTGTTATCTGAAAATATAGAAAAATGAAAATCAATTTGTATAGTGGGTTTTTAGTTATTAGTTTTTAGTTATTAAACATTTTGCGAGACAATTATGGGTTAACAAGTTTTGGACCATTTTGCTGTTACACCCGCTAAATATTCAACAGATGATATTGAAACATTCATGAGGTTTTTATTTTTTGTTGCTTTTTAGCACTATTTCTGGTTTATGAAATTTATAAGTGATAAAGTTACAAATGATAAGGATTTACATTTTTGGAATTTTGTTAGAACTTGCTTAACATTATTATTTTTTTATATTTTCAGTTATTATTATTATTATTATTATTATTATTATTATTATTATTATCTTTGATTTCTGGCGTTTACACTTTTTTTTCCTGGTCCCGCCCAGGGACCTAAGGTTAGAAATGGCAGCATGACACTTTCCACTGACAACAACAAAAAAAAAATTACATAGATAAAGCCCTTCGTAAAATGTGTGCTTTACTTGTCAGAACAGTTTTTTGTATCTCCTTGAAGCATGGAATTCCAGGAATCCCTTCAATTAGTCTACTGCAATCATTTCCAAACAATCCTAGGGATCCAACTACAACAGGGGTGTTGATGTTCTCATATGGCACGTTTTCGAGATTTCGATTTCAAGATCCTTGTATTTTGACAGCTTTTTGAATATCTTCAAAGATACATTGCAGTCAGCAGGGACTGCCATATCAATAAGGAGGCACCGTGTGTGTTTGTGGTCTTTAATAACAATATCTGGGCGGTTGGCTTTGATTGTTCTCTCAGTGTGTATTGTGTAGTCCCATACAATTGTAACAGGTCCTATCTCCGTAACCGGATCTGGGTGGTGTTCATACCAGTTTCTTTCAGTTTCCTTCCCGTAGAAGTTGCAGATATTCCAGTGGAGCTATGGGCCCACTCTCTCATGTCGGGGTTTATATTCAGTGGGTGCCAACATCATGCAACCTGATACAAGATGATCAATCATTTCTGGATATTTATCACAGAATCTGAATTTTGGGCTAACACAATATTTTAGTATATATGCTTGATAATTTCTAATTAGCAAGCATTGGTCCTGGGCAGCAAGGATAAAACCTTCACATTCCTCTTTCAACCCTGTACTACGTAGCCACTGATGGGTACGGGTTTTGTCTACGTCAGCCTGTTTGGTACGGGCAGAGTATTGGCCATGAAGCGGTTTATCTTGTCATCGCTTCTGTATCTGGTTGGTTGCATTCGTCTTTGCTGTCTTTTTTTAAGTATTTTTCAGTTTCAGCCGGTGTATCTCTACTCCCATATTATCATGTGGCACCATTTAACGAGGCAGAAAGGGAAAAGAAAGAAAAGAAGAAAAGGAAAGGCTAAGAACCGAATCGTGAGTGATAAGCAAGAACACACACACAGCTAAGAGACAATGGATAAAAGGATATTTTGATAAGTAACAAATGGCGAAAGAGTGTCATTACAATGACAAGGAAATTCTGAGTAAAAAGAAAGGGAAAGAAGGAAAGAATCAGATATGTTTTGGCATCGGCTGTGTTATCTAAGGATATGAAAACAAACTATTGGTACGGGAAGACATCTTATTATCAACTACAGACCGGCTGGCCAAAGAAAAAAAAATTCAAATGAAAATGTTATCTCGTTAAGTGACGAAAAACAGGCAACTAAAAGGACTTGGACAGATATGAAAAATTAAAAACCACCCACGAGCGTCCGACGGAACATCCTTGGCCTGCGATAATAAAATTTTGTTATCAGGAATTTGTACCGAAGGAAAATGAATGTGTTTTTTTTTTTCTTTCTTCGAGGCGACAGACTGACTGGAACTTTGGAGATGTTTCTTTTTGAGACAGTGTTAAGAAAACCACACATTCTGATAATTAGCGATAAAATACCTGACGTAAACCACGTGTAGAACAAGAGTTATGACCGCCATTGTCATATTGTCCCGTTCGCGGCTGGAGAAATGATAAACTATTAAGGGGAAGAAAAGGGAAAGAGAAGAGATAATTTTTTTTTTTTTTTTTTTTAAGCAAGATATTTTTTTTCTTCCTGAAACAAAGCCGCAGATTCGTCCACGCCCGACTAAGACATCATTGGTCGAGTGGTGATCACGTGATGCACGAGGGAGGCTGTTGCCGCCCATCTGTAGGATGAGTAAGAGAGGTTGCCACGAAGATGTGGGGAGGGCAGTTCACGCCCCTCTGAAGTATGATGAGAAGGTGGGGGTGAAGAAAGTTTCCCAAAAATGGAAAAAGGTGGAAAATCCTAACCAGAGAGTTATTTAGAATTATCGAGGAACCCCCCGGCGCCGACAAACTCACCCCGGTTTTGGTCGGCGCCCATATAAACGAAGCCACAACGAGCAGAAATGAGTCGAGTCCCAGCAGTTCCCAGAGTCGAGTCCCAGCAGTTTCCAGAGTCAGTCTCCGGTTGAGGCAAGCCTCGCAGATAGCTGACCAAAATTCACGCACATTCTGGACCCATCTTCAAACCAAGAACAATTATTTTGAAGAGCGACTTAGATCCAGATCACCGAAATAAGTTTTTCTTTTGACTTTCGTCCAAAGACCCACCGAAACACCCATTTCTTAGAGAGCAGACGACTTGAAGTGTTAAAACTTGCCTAGCGGAAAACGACGTGTCACAATCCATAGAACGGGTCGGGAGATAGATGCAGTCCTATGTATCGAACAACTAGACATAAAGTTTGTTAACTTTTTCTTTGATACTTTGAACTTTTGAGTTTTCATTTTATTGCCTTTTATGCATATTTGTGTGGTATCACCCCCGTTGAACTCGGTTTGCAGCACGGCCCCGACGACTGATTGATTTCCTCTGCCTAGATCAATTCACAACGTGGGTAGGCAGACTGGGAATCAAAGTAGGACGTCACAGTTGGTGCCGTGGTAGACAAGGATAGAACGACACGGTTGGCGCTGCGACCAGGGGACGACGTCACAATCATTATTATTATTATTATTATTATTATTATTATTATTATTATTATTATTATTATTATTCAAAAAACTGTCTTTTTGAACTGCATTTATTTTTTATGTCAGGTCATAACCAAAGATTATGTGATTTTTGTTGTGTTCACACAATTAAACAAATTTCATCTTAAACACAAAAAATATTGTACATAGCCCTTTACCGTTTATGGGATATGTTTGTTAGACTTATTATAAATTTTTAAATTTGGTGCACTAGGGATTTTGCTAATTAGTTGCCGAGTTCTTTCCTTTATCAAAATCAAACCTCCATCTCGAACAGGACTATTTTTAGTTTTTATGTCATTCCTCTTCTATTTCCGTCCCCAGCTTTGTATGAACTTAGATTTTGAATAACCTTCATAGATATGCTCACGTCAGTCGTGTCAAATCCTTTTCTTTTTGTTTTGATAATAATATTTTAGTGATTTGTTTCTATTGTTTGATCTAAGTTGATAAAATGATGCTATTGTATAGTATCATCTGCTCTTTAAACTACATATTTAAGATGAGGTTCATACCAGTTTGAAGCTGTTTTTACACAAAAGTCATGACAGAACTTGCAATGCATTTACTAACCTGTCTCTCTCTTGACGGTTTTCATGCTCAATGTGTGTGCGTTCTGTGCCTCCTGAGATATGGTAATGTATCGTTTCAATTTATTCGTCACGGCATCTAAATAGTCGGTTCGTACTGTTATGCAAAATATTAGGTTAGTGGTTGCGTCTAAGCAGGCTCTTTTCATGTGCGTCAAAAATAAAACTGGACTCTTTCGAAACTAGTGAGTTAAACATTATTAGGCTGGTGCAAAAATAATAAAAATAATGACGTAATAATGTCGTTTTTTTACGTTAAAAATACATCAAAAAACGACATTACTACGTCATTATTTTTGCACCAACCTAATAATTTATTAGGCTGGTGCAAAAATAATAAAAATAATGACGTAATAATGTCGTTTTTTGACGTATCTTTTAACGTCAAAAAACGACATTATTACGTCATTATTTTTGCACCAACCTAATACATCAGCCCTTTCACTTCGGAGGACATTTTAACTTCAGCTTTCTTCTATTATCTTGTGGTTTCAGTTTTCGTTTCTTTTTTTTCAATATTTTTGTTTTGTTTTGTTTTTGTTGATTTTTTGGCCAGGACATCCACTTCACCTCTTCTATTATTATTATTATTATTATTATTTTTCTTTCATTTCTGGTGTGTTCTCATTTCTTTGCCTTTCCCGACCAAGAGATCTCAGGTCGGAAATCTTCTCATGTTACATTTAGATTATTTTATGTTGAAGATATAATCTACAACGCTTTTCGTGTCGTCTTGTTTTCTGTGCCTTTAATTGCAGTATTTCCCTGATTGATGGAATTTAATTTAGTAATTTAATTTCACATCTCTGCTTGACCTTTCTGGATTTGTGTGTTGAGAGATTTGGATTTCTTTGATCTCATCTAGTATTGATATCTCACATCTGATCTCCTTTATTACTCACACCAGTTTTGCCTTCCAAGATGGCTCTTATTGTCTGTTGTTTAATATTTCATTGTCTTCTTACCAACTTTCCCAGAAGCAGATAAAGCTAAAGCTGTTGCGTATATAACATTATTAACTTCTGTAATGTTTCTCAATGGTTTGTCCGTTAAAAGTGTTTGCAGTGAAACGTCGTATATATGCACAATGTGTTTATTGGAGTTTATCATATGAATTTTGGGGAGCTGGTCACTCTCTGACATTTGTGTGAGGGTTACTCTGCTGAGTACTTGGATGATCTGGTTTTTCGCTTCGGTGATTCTCCTCTGTGGTTTTAAAGGAATTCTGCTCTAATGTAGTTGGACTCATTTTTGACCTAATATGGATTCTTGCAGTTAGATTCATCGGTTCTATTTACTCGGAGATTATTATTTCGTATCTCATTCATTTTAGATTTTGCCTCATCTTATGCCATAATATTTATTTATATTCTCATCTTTTTATTGATGAATGATGTGTTATAGTATTCTGATTTATATCTAGTTTTATCATAACTATTTCTGCGTTTGAGAGTATTTTGTTTTGAACGTTGTCTCTCTGGATATTAGCAAGCATGTTTGGGTTGACATGGGGTCTGATTTCACTTTCTACCATAGTTCTCAATATTTAATATGTATGATCCATGATGTGTTTTTTTTTGTGGATTTTCGTGTGAGGTGAAAAAAGCTGTCATAATACTCGACGTTCGCTTTCTTTCCTTTAATTGATTTGGTTTTGAGTCCCTTTTTTCAAGGTTGGAAATAGTGCCTGTTGGTGACCAGGTGTCCCTTCATTGTTGGAAGAGTTTTATTTTTTCATCGATTTTTCGGCTCCAGACTGGTTCCTCTCTGAGGTATGCGGCCTTCGTTGCCCGAGAGAACGTCCGATCCGGGATAAGTATTTGTTCGTACTCACTGAGATTTGTATTTTTATCTTTGACCACCAAGGGGTAATTTTGTTCAAGTTACCAGCTCTAGCATGGCTGCCGACCAA
>OZ010615.1:11483848-11593848 GCA_963932145.1 Acanthosepion lycidas | reverse complement strand
TTTTTTTAAATTAAATTCTCAATGTATCTTGGTTCGACTCTTTTTCAAAATAGTTAGTAATTAATTTCATTAACAAAGAAATGTTTGTTTCTTTAATGCAATGCCTAGAGGTAAAACTTTAATTATTAGAAACATCTAAATAAGGAAAGTAAACTTAAATTAAGATATATCTAATTCTAATTTAATCATTTTTTTAATCAAAAACTATAGCGAGCATTACTTCTTCGAAAAATAATTATATATATTTTTTTTTATTTTGGAGGGGATTATTATTAATAAAGAAGGAAATAAACCTAAATTAAGACATATTAGGTTGTTGCAAAAATAATGTCGTTTTCTCACATATTAGCATATGTGAGAAAACGACATTATTTTTGCACCAACATAATATTTAACATATTTTAATTTAATCAATTTTACAAGCAAAAACTATAGTGAGCTTTATTTAGATACTTATTTACTATTTATTTTGGTGGGGAAATTATTTTTTTTTAAAGGTAAACTGTGACTGGAATCCTATTTAGATTATAAATATATATATTAGGTTGGTGCAAAAATATTGTCGTTTTTTGACGTTAAAAAATACGTTAAAAAACGACAATATTTTTGCACCAACCTAATATATATATATATATATATATATATATATATATATATATATATATATATATATGTATAAATAGAATTCCACCATCATTATGCCTATTATACTTAGTTATATTAAATGTTTCACTAAACACATATTATATGTACCTTATCATTAGCTTTTATATTTTCTTGTTACTGGAATTATTTAATCCCCTTACATATCAGTCATAGAAATATTTCCGTATCTATCTATATATTAATCTATCTATCTGTCTGTCTATTATGAAATATTTATACAAGTTTATTGATCGATACATTAGTCGCTTGAAGGATATTCATATCTATATAGCTAGCTAGCTAACTACAGAACTACCTCAGTATTTTCATATCGAACTTTCTATATATGAATTTACCGAAATCTAACCTAACCTATATTCCGTGAGGTATAATGACATTTTAAACCCTGTCTATTCTAAAAAAAAAAAAAAAAAGTATGAAGTCACGTCCATATGTCATGAAGTTTTAACGTTCTTGGACCAACCGATATCGCCATCTTTTCTCTCAAGGTGGTTGTATCATCGTAAATCGACCTCGCTCTTAAAGATGAGCCGGGGAAGAATTTGCAATCAAATCATAATAAATAGAATTAAGAGATAAAAGCTTTTACGTACACTTTAGTTTTATGATCGGAGCAGAACACTTCGTTAAGTGCCGCTAGTCCAATTAGGAATCGTTGTTAATTAAATGCCGGAAGATATTATAATTGACGTCAAAAGATAATGACTGTTAAAGTGAGATAATGGATTGCGGCCATAGTGAAAGCGGATGCTATTTTTACTAGCTTAGAGCTGAGATAGCGCATGCGCATAATTTGAGGCTGGACAGTTTTTAATTCGTTTCCCTTTTCAGGCATCAGCTTTTCTATCAATAAGAAAATGAGTATATACACAGTGAGTTGTTTTTCTTGTTCCTAAGATGGTAGCAATATCTCTGGTCTATACATGAGGAATATATATAAATTTAGGTTTAATGGGAATGGATATGTTGTTCTGGACAAAGGAAAACAATGTGGAATATATTAACTTTCCATATTAGCAGATGTTTGTCATCACTAACAAATGAAAAAAATATATATTATTAAATGATTTATTATTACTGTGCTGTCGAGATTAATAATAAATTTAGCTGTATATTTATATTTATATGAAACTAGAACGCTCAAAACAAAGGACAGCCTCTATGAAAAGAAACACGAAGCCAAATGGCAACAAGTAAAAGAAAAAATGGAAAAGAACAAAAAAGCTAAAGATTGAGTGGAAAGTGGGAAAAAAGCAACGAACAAAACAATTAATTACGATACCCTACACTTACGCCGATCACTGTAGATAGGCGCATGCGCAAACACACACACATACACCCCCCCACGCCACGAGAATGAGATGTGACACAAGATCGGATTAATGTGTGGATCCGAGCGCGTGCAGCCGGGCAGAATCAAAAATTCCCCTCAGCCCTCGCAACCGTCGGTTTCGCTGGCCTCGGTGCGAGCACCGATCCCTCCATCTTGTGCAATGGGAGGGCGCTGATTCAGGCAGCTGTTCCCTAGGGCTGGGCACCTCTTCAATGTAATTTTCCTCAGTTGCCTCGCTGTCCTTTGATAAGCCCCTGAGCGCACTGTGTCAAATGACAGAGACGCAACTGAGAGATGATAAATAATACGTACAAATTACTTATATTAATTTACGCAGAATGATAAATGCATATAAAAAAGAAAAATAGTGAAATATAGAGTAATCAACTGCAGATACAGCCTCACGGGTGGACGGAGGGGTCCGTCTATGAAACTCTGGAGTTCGAATGCGGAATCAGCTAAGTGAAAAAAAATTAATTGCGTTAACGATATATATATATATGTATGTGTGTGCGTGCGTGCGATGGGATATGTTTTTAACTGGTAAATTAGCGTCTACCTCACTGGACATAGAACATCTTATTAAATTAATGTACCTCTTCACAGGGATCGATCCTGTATTCACTTATAGAAAACCGCATTTGAACTATGCACTTACAGATACAGATTAGAAAGTTTTTTTTTTCTCTAACATCACACTATGTCTTATACGATGGTTATTAATTTCAATGGTTGATAAAAAAAAAAGACGGTATTTCCATGTAACGGCTTCTTTCTTAAACAAGATATATGTAGACAGAGAAAAACCCAAAGAAAACAGCCTACCTTCTGTATATTGTAGAATGTGTCATGATTCAGATAATTGTAGGGGAGCTAGGGTTTTGCTAGTACATATCACAGGTTGACAAGTTTTAGCCTTCTTGTATTTTTCACAAGTTGGGGTTCAGGGTGTTTCTTGCCGAATTTTTTATTTGAATAAACCTTAGCAAATTTCAAAATAAATTTTGACTTGAACGTATAGATTGTTCAAAATAAATGTGGGGTTCCTCAATATTCTATCCGTGGTCCTTTCTAAATTTTATCAAAGACCTTGGCGATTTCACCATTTCCCGATGACACAGCAATGCATTTCTGTCTTAATGGAAACGCTTATACGTTCGTTGAAGTCACATTTACCTTTAATCACGTCAATGGATATATATTAGTAAGCAATTTCATGCTAATTTCATTATATCGAATCAAATTCTAAATCTCCTGCTAATTAAACTGATTCACTTTTACGTGTTAGTAAACTTTCGTCACATGATCATATCTCGTAAGTTCAACGTCTAGCAATCATTCGTGTGTGGATCATTATCGCAGAAATCTTGTCCGGTGATTCTGATAGGCATCTAGAGACATGCCAGAAATCTAAAGTATCCGCAATGTTATCTCTTCTCACCTGGCATCTCGGCTTCATTTACTTTCCCACCAGTTTTCCCAGTAGTTTTTCTTACTGTAAATATTTTAATTTCAATTGTTCTCCTTGTTATGCTGAATTCATGAATGTATAAGTTGTTTACTGACTGGCAGCTAGATCTCATTATTAAGCGTAAGTTCTTGCTAATAGTTTCTTCACCCAAACTCATCGAATATTGAACTTTCTTCTGTCTTCTTCCTTTTATGTCAACGACGTTCTTCAAAAATGTAAATACAACTTAAACTGTCATCTTCTGTCTCTCAAAATACAATTATTTCTACTGTACTTTATCTTCTGCAACATTTTCTCTGTTCCCTTAACTTTCTTTAATATCGCTGCGTCTTAGTGGCTTTATCGTCATGCTTGGTGTGAAATGTCTATAAAAAAAAACAATAAATAAAATTTCAGTTCGATATTCCCTTAAGATACATCAGATTGGCAGGCACCTGATGATGACCAGAAAACAGAATTTTCGAAACGTTGGAACACGAAAGACAAACACAATATTCAGAATGTAAATAATTTAAATAATTCAAATACCGATATGTTAATTATAATCAGTGAATATATCTATCATGGTTTGAATAAAAATAGCGAGGCCCATGACCTGGTTTTAGGTAGCGTTAGATATGAAAATGTTTGACAGAGTATGCATTGCTAATTTCTCTACAATAACAAGAGATATGGTGACTCAACTCAGATATTCCATTTTACTTTCAATTGATCTTAACAAGTCATGGTAAAGAAATTCGTGTTGAAGGACTTTGATTCTAGATCATTAATGCGAGGATCCCTGAGAGCTCTATCTTAAGACATAAATTGTTTCGTCTTAATAGTAAGTCCAGTGGGTCAGGAAAAATAAAACTGGTGATATAATCCGTTGTTAAATCAGGCTATAACTGGCTTGTAGATTTTGACGGCTCAAAAGAAAACATATATATTAATCACCGGGTAGAATCATATTAGTTCTCCGTCAGCATAGATGAGGTTAACCTCCACGAGAGAAAAACTGTACTCCTTGTTACTATCATGTTTTCTATTAACATGATGTGGAGCGATTGTACTGAAACAGTTGTTAGATCTGTTTCTAAGAAGATTGCTGCATTGTCACATGCCAGATAAATATTCTCGTCTAAATCCATCTTGCACATTTATAATTCGACCGCTAACTGTATATTGATTCCATATCTTGTCTGGTGCTCTGCCTATATATCTTGATATACTCTATAAAAGCAAAACAAGGGTTTCGCATATAAACCTGGCATGTCGACTTCAATCATTTATTCACCATAGTGTGGTAGCTTCGTCACCCTTTCTATAAATATTTTCATTGATACCTCGGCCACGTAAATTTAAGTGTACTATTATTTTCTCTAATAGGTCTTACCCTTTCACTGTTTAAATAGACAGATGTAAATATATGTTCTGTTCCAATAGTTTATTCTAGCTCGTGGAAATCTCTTCTGGGTTTTTGTTTACGTGTCACCTAAAATCTTCAAAAGTTTAAATGCCACGTCAATCGTCATCTTCTGTCGTCCTGAAACCTGTTCAGTTATTGCCCTTTCCCCTCACCAAATTATTCTCATTCTCTTCCACTGTGAGTAACCCCTTGCATCTTAGTGGCATTATCGCCTTACTAGGTACGAAACGGTTAAAAAAATCATTCACTTTTATTTACATATTTACAAAAATTAAGATTATTATCCGTGTGTGTTATGATAACGTTATTCACAAGGCAAAATGGAAGCGACGTATTTGTATGTAAATATAACATTAGTGTCGATGAACATAATGAATAAAAACTAATTGAAGCTTGATTTTTAAATTTAATGTACATTGTTATTCTTAATATGCTTACACTATATACGTATGTATTGAGAACGAAATAGCCAGAGCATCTGCGATTCACTATATTTAAATTTAATTAAATTAATCACGATGGGGATCTATGTAATATTTTAAAGATAATATGAATGATAATATCAATAACTTTTTTTCTTCAGGAAAATATCTGGCAGCCATTGACAGAGCAGCGAGTTGTGCTTTCTGTTATAATTTATAAAATGGTTCCCTTAAAACATTTTTTCATGATAAGTTTTTTTTTTCAATTCCTGTAAATGCTATTGCCGCTTACCGTTTCTTGCGTAACCTTTATTACAAGTAGTGTTAATGTTAGCATCTTGATTATATCATTATTTTCTGTTTGAGTTCTCTGTTCTATCTATTTTTGTCTACAAGTAATTTGTTGTCTGTTATTTTGTACAGCTCTTTATTTGTGCCCGTTTTAGGATCAAAGTGTAGTATCTGTGCTTTGTGATCATGCGGGCTGGCTTCTGTCGAACTCTCTAATGCAGGGAGGAACTCGGAGGAAGCTTTGCCGAAGGGCAAGGTTTCCTTCGGGGAGGTAGACAGGACCTGAACCCGTCCAGGCGGGTTCAAAGGTCATATTTTTGGCCGAGCCTACGGGCTCGCGGGCAAGCCACATTAAACCGGCCTTGTGCCACATTTAATCCTCGTGGGTGGGTTAATAAATACTAGCTCTTTATTTGTGAAATTGGAGAACCAGTTCGAAAGATGCCAAGATACACATTCAGGCTTTTTCGACAAATTCCTCTCATAGTAGAAGGTTACTGAGTGCGATTTTAAGGGAAATGCTTAAAAGTAGAAGATAATTAAGAGAACGAACAGGATAGACATCGGTTGACACCGAAGATTGTTGTTGTCAGGCAAGATTACTCACAGGATTTTTTTTTCCCACGAAATTAGTTTTCGGGAGAAAAATATCTTTCTGAGCGTAAGTTGTCTTTTTATCAAAATAATACAAAGAGATTAGAAAATTATTTGCCATCTGTGACACAGCTTGGTTGGACATAGATTTGACCATTATTTATTTCTATCGTTTGTCTTTCTTTCTTTATATAGTTAATTTTTTTTTTCTCGCATTGCGAAAATCTATCAAAATTTGAAATGAGATGACGTTAGTGTATTCTTTATTAGGTTGGTGCAAAAATAATGTCGTTTTTTGACGATTTTTTTTTTATTATCGTTCACCCATTTATCCAACTTTTTTGGCTTCCCTATTTGCTTTAAATGGCGAACGACTGTTGAGTGTTCGACCTCGAGTTCAACAGCAACTTCTTGCGTGGTTTTGCGAGGATCGGCTTCAATTAAGGTTTTCAAATGTTCGTTATCAACCGCAGTCGGCCGGTCGCGACCGTCTTCATCTTCGAGGCTCTCGTCACCATTGCGAAATTTCTTGAACCAACGTTGTGCCACACGTTCGTTAGTGGTTCCTGGGTCAAACGCATCATTGATATCACGAGCTGTCTCGGCAGCTTTTTCGGTCTAGTTTGAACTAGAACAAGAAAATCGTGCGGATTTGAATTTTGTCCATGATGTCGAAAAACTTGCAAAAAAATGAATGAAGACATTGAGAACGGTAACGAATAACACGATTCGATAGAGCGAAAACGCCCTTCAAAATGATATTAGGTTGGTGCAAAAATAATGTCGTTTTCTCACATATGTTACTTTTATATATGATTTCTGAATTAATTCATTGATATATATAGCCATGTTATATATCATTTTGAAGCGCGTTTTTTCGCTCTATCGAATCATGTTATTCGTTACCGATCTCAATCTCTTCATTCGTTTTTTTGCAGGCTTTTCGACAGCATGGACAAAATTAAAATCCGCATGATTTTCTTGTTTCAGTTCAAACTAGGCCGAAAAGCTGCCGAGACAGCTCGTGATATCAATGATGCGTTTGGCCCAGGAACCACTAACGAACGTGTGGCACAACGGTGGTTCAAGAAATTTCGCAATGGTGACGTGAGCCTCGAAGATGAAGACGGTCGCGGCCGGCCGACTGCGGTTGATAACAAACATTTGAAAGCCTTAATTGAAGCCGATCCTCGCAAAACCACACGAGAAGTTGCTGTTGAACTCGAGGTCGACCACTCAACAGTCGTTCGCCATTTAAAGCAAATAGGGAAGTTAAAAAAAAGTTGGATAAATGTGTGAACGATAATCAAAAAAAAAAAAAATCGTCAAAAAACGAAATTATTTTTGCACCAACCTAATATATAACATGGATATATATATATATATATATATATATATATATATATATATATATCAATGAATTAATTCAGAAATCATATATAAAATTAACATATGTGATAAAACGACATTATTTTTGCACCAACCTAATATCATTTATGCATTTGTGATTAATATTTAAGAATATCTTGCAATATACGAGGTTATGTCAAAAATGACTGACACTTAAGCTGTCATGTTTTCCTTTCTGATATCTCGATATGCGAAACTTTTTATGAAAATAAATTTAAATTTAAATTTTGATCGGGTTAAAGGTGTTAAGCATGTCTTTTCTTACTAATATGTGTCGTGGAGGAGAGTGACAGTGTAAACATTGATTAATAGAGATATAGATTGGGGAGGGTGAAAGACGTCTTGCGTGTAGAGTTAGTAGCAAAACTTGGCGGATCCAGTGGTCGAGTGAAGAAATAGGAAGAAAGAAAAAAGAGGGGGAAAAAAGAATATATAATAATAAAATGGAAGGAAAAATTATTGATAAAAATCTGAAAATCTATTGTTAGAAATGTCTTCTTTTTTTTTTTAAATAATTCGAAAAATGAGAGGAAGAAACGTTTTCATATATAGATAAACATATGTGCATATGTGTACATAGAAGTATGCAAATATACAGAAGACCACATACAAATATATGAATTTTGTACATGCATTCATATCTATACATGTATATGTATAGATATAAATGCATATGCAAAATTAATATATATATAATTACTAATCTTCCCCTCTCATTACATAAGATTGTATGTAAAAAAGGCTTAGTAATATATTCACTTATTCCAGTCAAGACGATGATTGGAAATTACACGTCAGCGTACTGGCCAATCCTTCTATTGCTGACTAGTAAGTTATTAGGGGAAACATAGCTAGTAGAACATAAAATATAGTAGGTAGGTGAGGTGATGTCTTGTAAAAAAGGATGTGTGGGGCATAATCATCCGTGGAATAGTGTTGCTGATTATGGGTCACCTTGAGGAAACTGTACACTCTGAGTAATCCCAAATCTCTGTTTAGTCCTTCAATATGTGAATGTACTTTTCGATGAATTTCAACTCCCATCTCCGTCTGCATTCCCGGCTGCCGAACGAAGACGTTAAAAGCAGGCATCCGGCGTCATCGATGGCATGATCAGGTTGGTTGAAGTGTACAGAAATTGTTATATTGTTGTTTTCAGTTATTTGTTGTCATTGATCCGTATACTGAACTCTCTGTCTCTGCCTCTTCTGCCTGTCTGTCTGTCTTCTCTCTCTTTCTCTCTCCCTGTATATGTATGTATATATATATATATATATATATATATATATATATATATATATATATATATATATATATACGAGGTCCGGAAAACTGTGTGTCCTTTGTAGTGACGCGTATGTGTGTTTACAATTGATATTATTCGTATTTATAATTACTGGGAACGCTTTCTTGCGATATTCCTCTTCACTTGACGCTACTTCAGGAGAATACTTGATCCATTAATGCCAATAAATGGATAACTGGAATTCTCCAGGTATCAATGGCAGAAAAATTCCAATCCGATAGAAATATTTAATACACTTTGTAAATAATTATTTTCTCATGTTTGAAACAAGACATTCTAAAATACAAAATACATTTAAATATTTTTTTTATTGACTTTTTTTTAAATATTGTCTTGTAATGGTAAATATTCCTTTGTCGTTGGTGATGGTTGTTAGATGGACTGAGATTTTTTCAAGATCAATAACTATCACAGAATTGGAACCAAATATACAAAAAGCGAATCTGTTTGCTGAATTTTAATTTTAAGCGTCACGAAACACCAAGAACTTAAATAACATTTGCAAGAATTTAGAGAATTCGTCTATTTCAATACAAACATGCTAGAACAATTACCAGCATGGGTATCAGCCTATATATCTTCATTAATAGTGTATTTTAATATGTCAATATAATTTTTTATAAAAATTTGGCTTATGTTAATTTTCAGTTTCGTGTATGTGTGCGTGTCCGCGCGGGCACACACACAGGCGCACACTATGGGACAAAGATTTAATTAGTTTTAATATATATCTTAGGTGTATTATTTTAAATCTATCATGGCTTTTAATCAAAACAATGCGCAATATACTCACAAACATATGAATTCTGATTTGGCGTTTATATATATATATATATATATATATATATATTTTATTATATATTTTATATTATATATTATATATATTTTATTATATATTTTATATATATATATATATATTATATATATATATATATATATATATATATATTATTATATATTTTATATTATATATTATATATATTTCATTATATATTTTATATATATATTATATATATTTTATATATATTTATATATATATATTTTTTATTATATATATATATTATTTATATATGTATAGTTTATTTTACATTCAACGTCATCACTTGATAAGACACCGAGTGTGTTGAAACAAAATGGCTATTTTTGTAGTGATTTTATAACATATTTATGTTATAATTTTTTTTAAATAAATAATTATATATATATATATATATATATATATATATATAATACGTTAAAATAGTCCCCCTTTCTGCCGTGCGTCGAAAGCTTAGGATTATAGTCTCTGACTGATGCCAAATTGGTCAAGTTTCGATCTCGGCTTGAATCAATCGGATGTCTAGCTATACTGGTGTGCAGTGCTACAGCGAAATAGAATTGTATGCACACACATTTACACACGCACACGAACACACACACACACACGCGCGCGCGCGTGCGCATACACACACTCGGACTGGAACATTGTCTCAGATGAGAGTGAAAATACTTGGAAAAATAAAAACTATTTGAAAGAAAATTTTGGTATTTTTCTTAATCAATTTTCTAAGGTGGTTCATCAAAGACGACTGAAAAAGTGTTGTGATTAAGCATTTTATTTAATTTTTCTTGTGTTCGTAAAAGTGATTTTTCTTCTGAACATGAAGTGGCCTAAAAGTTGTCAAAATCTGCGTTTTTTTTTTGTTTTTTTTTTCACATTGTTTTTCTACCTTATCTTTTGGATAAACATAAGTTAAATTCTTTCAATTTCAATTCGATAAAGACTCCTAATACACTACTTTCATTGTTGAAATATGAAATATAATATAGGTTGCAAGGTATCTAGTTATATATATTCCGATTCATATTTTTAATTGCTATATCCATTATTATAACTAAAACTCCAAACGATTTCTCTATAAATATTCATAAAGTTAGCCAATGAATTGGTGAACTAAAATATATGATCACCTTTTTTAGTTAGGCGACTATTTTCTGTTTCAAAAATTATTTGTTTATCAATAATATTAAGAAAGTTAATAATACTTTTATATACATATATATATATGTATGTGTGTGTGTGTGTGTGTGTGTGTGTGTGTGTGTGTGTGTGTGTGTGTGTGTGTGTGTGTGTGTGAAAAGTGTGTGTATATAAATATAAATAAATATATATATATATATATATATATGAAATGTATTTTCTTTTATTCATGGCTGGCCTGATTTCAGTTTAGACTGTTGAATATGCACAACCAAAATAATAAAGATATTCCATGTTATTACGAGTTCCTTCTTGCCACTTGACTTCCGCATTTATTAGTCATATATTGAGAGGATGTAGGTGATCATGTTTCTCTGAAATACTCTATCATATTTAGCATATAATAATATTAGTGTTTTAAGTTTATTCTTCGATCCGTTTACACAAACCCATTATGTACGTTATTCGCCGTATCACTCTGCTCTGCGTTACCTTCAATATATTCTCTGAGTATCAAATTCTTAAACCCGTCTTTATTCATTTTATGCTCCAAAATTGTCAATAATGTATTTTATGCTTCCATTTTATTTATCGTTTCACACATGTTGCTTTTAAGGTATTCGCTCTCTCTTTCTTTCTTTCTTTCTCTTTTTACATCAATTTTGCATCTCTTCACTTCTGTATCATTTAGGTATTTTTTTCAGCACGATCTGCTGTATAGAAGGATAAATATTATTTAACAGTTCTCCGTGTTTCGTTGTTTCAATTTGTATTCGTTACTATTTAAGAAGAAATTTTCAGCTCGTATATTTTTATATATAAGGATTGCAATTATGTATTTATTGAATACATGTGTCTTATCTTTTATTTACTCTTTATTCCCTATATCTTATAGAAAGTATTAACTAAGTTCCATTAGTGATTTTCTTTTCTTTTTAATCGATAGGTACCCGTTTATGCTGTTATGTAATAATACAGCCTTGTGTTGTCAAAATTCAGTCAATTGCGGGTAATAAAAGGTTTGACATTTTCAGGGCGTCGACATGTGCAATGATAATTTTAGAACATCGGGCGCTACCCAGACAACATGACACTGCTAAAAACCGTAACGACAATATCAAAATCAATAAAAAGCATTAAATTTGTAGCCGTTTTGTCTGGAGGAGTTGCCGAAAGTTTTTCAGTGTTGATAGACAACAGAATTTTTGTGTCTAATCCGGATTATCTATCTACATTTACTTTCCGTGTTTGAATATAATCGCAAAGCATCAGAGTTTAAATTTTCAGGATTTTCCTACCTCTAAATGGACAACGGTACCAAATTGATGTGCTACATCTGCCCGAAGCCGATGGCTACGAGGCTTAAGTTGTCTGCCTTGACTCCATCTCCGACTTGGAGCTGGGGTTAGTTGATAGTGAGTATTTGATACGCATGCAACTAAGACGCTTTTGATTTTATATTCCTAATATTTCGTATTTTAATGTTATCCATATTGTCTAGTCTCCTTTCTTGTTTTGGATTTGGGAGTGCACATTCATGTTCAAATGTACCCTCTGTCTAGTGTTAACCTTTTTAGATTGCTGTGTACGAAAGTTGTAAAAATAATAGATACCTTTACATTTGAGATATTAAATTAACTGCGGAAAAACGCTTTCTGAATATTGTAGAAAATAAGCACCAGTAAACAAATCAGAGCTTAATGTCTGAAGTCCTATTTCTACATTGAAGATATTGTATCTTAAATAAGGAAATTGAATCTGAAGCAGAATTTAAATGTTTTCACTGACGTTTTATCTTCTCGCAAAACGCATTAAGAGACAAAGTCACAAACCTTTATCTCTCAAACAACTTTAAGAAAAAGTTTATAAACATCAAAAATACGTTGATATTTGATTACGTTTTCTGTAGAGAGCAGAGCATCATTAAGGAAACTAGTTGAAAGCTTTTAAATGATGGGTTCCATGCAAGGACAACAGACGAACTGAGTTTGAACAAAAACTAAGCACTCTTCCCGATTCAGCATTGCAATTCGAAGCTAAATCTTAAAAAGAATTCTACGATATTTATTTTTTCTGTTTAAGTTTTAAGTGTTCCTTTCATTGCTAAATATCTCCTATTTTTAATGTCTTCACGTAGGTAGTGTTATTATTAAAGTCAGCCATGCAACACATTATTAGGTTTGTGCAAAAATAATGACGTAATAATGTCGTTTTTTGACGTTAAAATTACGTCAAAAAACGACATTTTTACGTCATTATTTTCGCACGAACCTAATAGAATCGTGAATGAATTATGCAAACTAAAACATATCCTTTGTTTAAGTAAAAAATATTATTATTATATTCTGCATTATTATTTTCGAAACTATCCTGGCCTAGCTTGGCAACTAGTTTTGGGGGGTTTCACCATTGAAATAAAAAGAAGCAACTGTCAGTTCTGTTTTAATAATATTTTTCTCACCTGCTAAACTAGCTTCTGATCTTTTGCTTCCTTAGTATGTGCAATATTCAGACATTTAAATGCAACATCAAGTTCAATTTCAGTTCATTTATTGGTCTTTTTCCTCACTTCTCGTCACTATATATTCCCATTCTCTGTTACAGCCCATAACCCTTTGCGTCCTAGTGGTATTATCCCCTTGCTTGGAGTAAAACATTAAAGAACACAACTTATCTGGATCCATCACGGAAATTTGTTTAAAGATTCGCTTGTGGAAATCTTCCGACTCCTTGCGTTGTCGTCAACTTTGAATTTAAACATTTGTTCTGTCTTCTTAATTGTTGTGTTTTATTGTTCTCCATCTTTAATAATGTTTCATTTTTTTTTCATTATATTCTCTCACACATAGTAACCACTCATGGCTTAATAGTTTTAGTGCTTGCGACGAAATGATAAAAAAAATATCTCCTTAGTTTCTCTGCAAAACTTTCTATTACAGTCTTTTCAATGCTTCTGAAACTTCCCTCCGTTGACAATTCTTGTAATTCAAGTAGGTCCCTTTCTTCTTGGACGTTTTAATTATTTCACTTACATTCCTTCTTATATCACTCTAGTATTAAAAACTGGTTTAGTTTTTATTCTATTTACAATATTTTTCTTTATTATTATAAACGTTATATTTAATGTTACTCGTATATATGTTGCTATCCAACATTTTTTTTTATTTTTTTAGGCCATGAAATAAATAACAACAAGCCTAGCTTGAGATGCCTTACGTAATAAAGATTTTTCCCTCGATAGTAAACGAAACTGCATCACATATCTCCATCAAAGAATTGTTTCTAGGAAGGTTGTGGCAACAGAATTGATTTCCATAGAAATTCGAAGAATTCACTGTTTTTTTTTGTTTTTGTTTTTGTTTTTTGTTTGTTTGTTTTTGTTAATTCCATCGTGGATAATCCTCCCTGATATCAAATACTATTTGAATCTTCTAATCTAAATTGCAGGCTTCATATAATATATATGTATGGCATAATTTGTATTAATATTTGTACTCTTAGGTTTCCACAACACTACACTAATGAAACTCTAGGCCGGAAATAGGATATAACAATGGTTTCGCTAAAGGCACTGGAACAAGAAATGCAAAATTTATATTCATAATGATATCAGAGAGAGTGAGTGAGAGAGAGAGAGAGTGAATGAGAGAGAGAGAGTGAATGAGAGAGAGGCTGAATGAGAGAGAGAGGGTGAATGAGAGAGAGATGGTGAATGAGAGAGAGAGGGTGAATGAGAGAGAGAGTGAGTGAGAGACAGAGAGAGAGTGAATGAGATAGAGAGTGAGTGAGAGACAGAGAGAGAGTGAATGAGAGAGAGTGAATGAGAGAGAGAGTGAATGAGAGAGAGAGAGAGTGAGTGAGCAGAGAGAGTGAATGAGAGAGAGAGTGAGTGAGCAGAGAGAGTGAATGAGAGAGAGAGTGAGTGAGCAGAGAGAGTGAATGAGAGAGAGAGTGAGTGAGAGAGAGAGTGAGTGAGCAGAGAGAGTGAATGAGATAGAGAGTGAGTGAGAGAGAGAGTGAATGAGAGAGAGAGTGAGTGAGTGAGAGTGAATGAGAGAGAGAGTGAATGAGAGAGAGTGAGTGAGACAGATTGAATGAGAGAGAGAGAGAGAGAAAAACAATACAAATGCAGAAGAACGTATATCCATGTTTCGTAGACGACTCTTAAAAATATTTGGAAAATAACAGAATAATCCAGGATATATCCTGGAAAGAAACCATTTCACATGAGTATATAACAGGTATTAGGTTGGTGCAAAAATAATGACGTAATACTGTCGTTTTTTGGCCTTAAAAATACGTCAAAAACGACATATTACGTCATTATTTTTGCACCAACCTAATATTTCGCAAGAGTGCCACCACAGAAACGGGCGTAAGACAAACGGGCGTCTTCCCAAAAGATATCTTAATCCTATACTGCGAGGTAATAGCAAGAGAAGTTTTACTAGGATCTCTTATTGGTAAGCACAAGCTTAACACAATGAGGTATGTGCGTACTTTACAGTGTTGATGATAAATACAGAAAGCAATATGAAGCAGACCCTACAAAGTATAGTAAATGGAATTGTGATAAAAGGACGTACCATCATTTGTAAGAAGAGACCGTGTATTCTTTCCAGAAAGAGAAATGGAATAAGATGTGATCTAAAAAGTGGAAATATCCCCCAAAAATTCAACTCTGTAGGAATTACTTAAACAGATTACAGAAAAATATGACACAGAAATCCGAAGGCGCATTGAAATAATAAAATATGTGATTCAGAAACTAATCAAAGTGTTAAGAAATCGGATAATAAATTAACCCCAAGTAAAGCCATAAAAACACTATGACACAAAGACTTTGGTGGGTGTCAGAGAATATGGAACAAACTACTATTAAGGACAGAGAACAAAAAACGAAAACTAAGAAGACGAAAGATAAAACCGTCATTGCATTTAAATCTTTGAAAAGTGGACTCGGAAGCAAGAAGCAGGTACAGAGTTCTACAAGCAAAAAGAGCAACAGAAGAAAGTATTAGCATAAAAGATATGGGTATATCTAGCTATTTACACTGCAAAATGAGGAGAGCTTGCTTCCAATTCTGTACTGCACTTAAATCCATAACATCTAGGTACCATAGCGTAATGTTTATCAGAGCAGTTACCATGAAAGTATTTATAGAAAAGACAAAGGGAAGCCATGTTTCGGTGATTAATTGCAATGTCAATCGTTATCTCTTGTATTCTTGAATACCCTTCTACTGCTCTTGCTACTTAGTAATATTTCTGTTTTCTTATTCTTTCACACCCAGTAACCTCTTGTGTCTTACTGACTTTGCTTCCTTGCTTCGGGTAAATTCGATTAAAAACATTGCTAACAGCAATAAAGATCAAGAAGATGTGTAGAGTTCATATCGCCTACGTGCTGAATAGTCAAGGAACTTAAAAGACGGAAAAAGTATTTAAGTCCTAAATTGGATGTAAACTAAATGCTAGCATATTAATAAACCTCCAGCCTACTTAATATGATATCTGATTTTAGCACAGTGATTTTTATATTGGTTCTACACTTCATTGAATATACAGATATTTTTCTGCGGCATTGCAAAGCAATTTAGTAGTGATCCAAACGCCTCTCAATATCACTTATATCTTCCACAATATTTGTATCTCCGGCATGGTCCACCGAACATTGATCGTTTATACTTTTACCGGGATTTGATTAAATAACAACATTGACTCACGGAAGAATTTTCGTAATATTTACAAGAAAGAAATCTCACCTTCAGGCATTTTCTCGTTGCCTTATTCAAAATGAACGATATGATTTGCGAGCTCGCGGTTGAGGTGTAGATATTTCTGGCTGTACTTACTTCCAAGAACATGAATATCATTGCCAGTCTCCACTGTATTTTTGTCTTGGAATGTTAGAACTAACTTAATTCTAATTTACCATCGCTTGCCTTTCTTCGTACCTCTTTATGAAATGCTTTGATTTTTTTTTAAATATTAATTGAAGTGAATTTAGTCCTTACTGTTTTTGAAAAGTTTGATTGAATTCTTTGATTTGTTTTCTCGTTGACTCATGCAAAGATGAACGACATGCGTACCCGATGTCTCAGATGAAGATCTCTTTGCACACAGGAAGTGAATATTGGGACTTTAACTAGCATAAAGGTAGAGTTGGGGACGGTATACCGGCCATTATCCTGAAGAAATGTGCTTCTGGTCTAGTTCCTGTCCTCTCCAATCTATACAATTACTGCCTCAACGACTCCTGCTGTCCATCCTGTTGGAAGTCTTCATTTGTTGCACCTCTCTGGCGACCATTCTGAACCGTCTAAATACCGTCCTATCAGTCTCCTACCACACTTCGGCAATGTCTTTGAAGCTTTAATCAACGCGGAATTGGTTAAGCACTTTACATCCCATGATCTGCTCTCTGACAAACAATATGGTTTCCGCTTTGCCCGATCTACAGCTGATGTGCTCACGGCCATAACTGATTTTTATTACAATAACGGAGACGCTGATGCTGTGACTCTAGATATCTCTAAAGCGTTTGATTGCGTTTGGCATGCTGGCCTCCTCCGTAAGCTTCAGGGATACGGTATTCCAGGATGATTATTTGTCTTAACATAATCATTCCTGTCAAACCGTAAAATGAAGGTCGTCTTTAAAGGATTCTCCACTAGTTTCTTTCTCACGAATGCAGCTGTTCTCCAAGGCTCTATCCTGGGCCCTACAATATTCCTTATGATCAGTAACGAACTTTCTGATGTCATCATTTCCCAAGTAGGCATTTATGCAGACGACACTACTACTAAAAAGTAAATCTGTTATCGCTGACAAATCTAACATGGTCGTTGGCCTCGAAAAGAATCTCCAGTCCTTTGGTGACTGGGACAGAAAATGGTTAATTTAATTTAATGCCTCCAAAATAAAACTTCTCTCTCTTACCCACCACAAAGAATCCTTCCTGACTCTCAAAAGAATGTCTGATACCCAACTTCACAAGAGCACCTCTTTCCGACTGCCTGTCTCACGCTGTCCACTGACCTGAGATTTAATTAATAGCTTCATCTATCAAAAGGAAAAATATTTCTCTATGTCACGGCAGAAAGTTTTTCTTGACCGAGACGATCCATCAAATCTATAAATCAACCATTCGTCCTTGCACGGAATATTGCTGTCATATATGGTCTGATGCCCCCACTGTTCGTCTTAAGGTCCTCGACAAAATCCAGAGACCGATATACAATATGATTGACCCTGATCTGGCATCACGTTTACAGTCGCTCTCACACATACTGTCGTCGCCATCCTTTATCTTTCTAAAGAGACATTCACAGTAACTGCTCCAACGAGCTATTTTCGTGAGTTCCCAATCTACATGTATTTAAACGTGCCACTAAGCCGGTATCACAGTACCCCACCCTTTCACTGTTGAAACGATTAAATGTTGCCGTCTCTTCTACTCCAATATATTCATGTCTCGAAACTTTCCGTCTGTGGAACTCCCTTTCTCGTACTTGCTTCCCTGATAGCTATAATCTCCAACTATTCAAATGCAATGTCAATCGACATATCCAGATGCCTTGATCTATTCCCCGTCCTTCTCTTCATCCTTTCCTCTTTCACCGCTCATTACTTTTGCTCCAACTTTCTGTAACCCCTTTGCGTTCTAGTGACACTCCCGCCTATAAGTTTTGACCTCCTCGTCCTTCTCTTCATCCTTTCTCATTTCACCCCTCTTTACTCGTGCTCTCATGCTCTGTAACCCCTGGCGACTAGTGGTAATTCTGCCTTGCTTGGGAGGGAAAGCTAAAGAAATATATAGGTAATTCAATCGGCCATAGAAATTGAAATTTATTCTCTCTTGAGGAGATTCTTTCTTGTGTCATAATTGGGTGAATACCCTTGAGTTATAAAATTAATCCTGAAACACATATGCATTAGAGAAAGTTAAGCATACTGTATAAAAATATAAATGTATTCAATTCATTGACTTTCAGTAAATATATTTAACGAATGGCAAGAGGATATGTGGAACAGTTATTTATATAATTTTACTCAATATATATTTTATAATAACGAAAAAAAACTCTTCTGTTTTCTTATTTTTAGTATTGCAATATCTTCATGCAATACATTTAAAAATAACATCGCTATAACAAAAGAATTATTATCTTAAATGTTGTTCTTATTAAGCATACTGAAAATACCATGGACCGAATATGTGAAAAACGATGGAATTATTGAGCAAATTGGAATAAAACAGACACTAATACTTAAAATTAGTGAGAGAGAGTTGAAATCTCTAGAGTACATAATGAGGAAATTTCATATACACGGCCGTTATCTTTCTACGCGGTTTCATTAGATGTAAGGGAAACAGCGTTTAGGAGAAATAACCATGAGACAAACATTTTAAGAGGGAGAAAGAACAGGAAATTTCGAAAAATCTTCATCGCCTACGTCCTGAAATGATACTGCATCTTTGAATATGAATACTGTCTAATCATTGCAGTGAAAATTCACGTTGTATGACTTGGTTCGATAGTGGCAATGCAATAAAACTATTTTCTCGTTATTTCTACCATTTTCTTTTCCTATGGTAGTTTCTTTTTCCAAAATTTCCTATATTTTACATATTCTATTTTCACTTACCTTAGATCGAAATTTCCTGTTTTAACATACATATACTGTTATTTTTTATTTGTTTTATGTCGACTCGCGGTGATGTCACATCAAAGGTAAGAAGCAACTAAAATAGTTTCCAGAATTTCAGTAAACTTGTCAGGTCGAATCAGCTGCGCAATTCGATTTGACTTCTTATAATTTGAAGTGTATGATCATTTTTTGGTGATACTTTCTTTAATCTCCCTTGTATATGTTCTTTGTACATGTTCGGATACTTATACATACACACACACATATATATATATATATATATATATATATATATATATATATATATATATGTATGTATATATGTATGTATGTATATATGTTTGCATATATTCCTTACATTATTTATTATTACATATTTAATCACTCAGTATATCTCCATTGTAACTACACCTCCTCTATTCCCAGGCTTCGGAAAATACTTATATATAGAGAGTGTTCAATAAATGTAAATACATATACAATATATACATATATACATCATGAATATATATATAGGGTGCCATATTATTTTAATCTTTCGCGTGCGCGCTGATTATTTTGGAATTTTCGACTGCACACTATAGTAGCGTCAGTTTGGCATTGTCTGTAAGAAAAAGAGCACCATAACGTAATTCATTCTGCTAGTGATTTGTAAAAAGCATGATGTACTGTTTGGCATTCGCGCCGGGATCTCCAATACAAATATTTCAGCGTGCTGGGTTTCAATCTGAGGACAGTGCAAGGGATTTGTAAACAGCTAGATGAGATTAATGGTGAGTAGGGAGGTGTTAGGAGTGATCACTAGTTCTGGTGGCTTTATGCCTCCATTCATCTTTTTCGCAGTAGTAGTGTAGGGTGTAGTGTTGCCCTGAGTCAAGAGATTGGCTACTGAAAGACACCGTGTTTGACATCATGTCACACAAGCAGGAGAACCCAAATATTGCTGTCAGTTAAGTTAATTTCTGTGATCACATCAGCCCTTATACATATGACCACCTAACTCCCCAGACCGCAATCAACTTGGTCGTTATATGTGGGGTGCATATATATATATATATATATATATATATATATATATATATATATATATATATATATATACACTATCTTAATAGATAGAGTTTATTTAAATAAATGCTCTGATTTTTAATTAAACAATATTAATTAAATTTACCTTCCTGAATGTTCGAGAAATTTTATAGAAAATATGCATTCTCTAACAGTAATCGAACATCTGTCCTATATTGATCAGATATTTGATATTATAGCTAAGTGTAGCACGTCAATTCAAATGATTGTTTCGTATAGGACTTGAGGTTTGTTTCCTATTCCAGATCTCATACAAAAATTCTCGAAGATTTAGGGCAGTAAATGTAATTATAAAATTAGCGCATATACTTAAATATATTGTATCTATTAAACTAACATATAAACAGAAAATATATTAAATAATTGTCGGATTAAATCCATTTCAAAATATATATAATTCTATATATATATTTAAATTGGTATATAATATTGGTTTTACGTAGTACATCAGTTAGTGTGGATGAGATTTGCAAATAATTAAATTAGTTGTATCGTATTTTTTTATAAAATAAAAAATACTATACAACTAATTTTAATATTACGTAAAAACAAATTTATATATGCCAATTTAAATGTCCCTTGGGAGAATGTATCTCCGACAAAAAATCAAATATATATGTTGGGTAAACGACACATACACTAACAAGAAGGCTTAAACTCCACATGTCTGACCATTCGTCTCTTGCGAAACATCTACAACAACATTCCTGCCCACATTCACAATATAAAAAAAATTACTAATCATCAACACAACTATCCTACACCATGAAAACAACAAATTCAGATTACAGGTACTAGAAGCAATTTAGAATAAAAAATTTATCCGGTACTGAACAGAATCAACTACGAATACTGTTGCAATGTTCCGAATGTTTTTTACGCTTTAAGAGCGCATGACCATGGCATTAAAACTGAGAAAAATTCTATTATAGATCATTTTTTGCGTTCCAATGAATGCTCAGAACATTGTCAACCGTTTTGCATTTAAAAGCAAAAATGAAAAAAATTACGGTAATGGATAGCTTTTTATAAATATTTGTACTAACGAACAGCATGTTATTTTGTACTACTTGCACCTCTGAAGATGATCTTGGAAAAATTCGAAATTACTTCAGAAATGAAAATAAAAGAAATTTAAACACCTAATGCACATTATAAAATGGATTAAATCCGAAAAGTATTATATATATATATATATATATATATATATATATATATATATATATATATATATATATATAATGTATGTATGTATATGTATATTTTCATACTTGAAAGACAAAATAAATTTGAAAGATAAAAAATACTCAATACTGACAAGAAAAGAGCATTAAAATTGAAATTTGCTGGGAAAATTTATATTCCATCTTGAATTCTTGTTAATGTTATTTCTTAATATTGCGTTGTGTTTTTATACATGATTTTATCCTTTTAATGGATGCCGTAGGATTGTTTTAAAATTCCATATTACGAGCAGCCCGGCAACATTTTATATCATTGTATCGAATCCCGACACTTCACCCTCGTTTAACTAAAACCCGTGTAGAAAATTTCCTAAAAGAGTTACAGGTTTCTTTGCTTTATATGATGCGCCACATTTATTTGTCAAAATAAACAAACTGTAAAGAAATAAACGTACCAATTTGTGTCTAATTGGTAGGTTTAATTTACAAGTGAATGAAATTGGGTTCGATGAAGTTTCTGCTATATCTACAACGAATTCACTGTTTTAAACACGAATCCAGTCACAAAGTTCATACAACGGGGTTACTTTCTTTATTCCGGTATTAAACTGGCTTACCTAGAAATAGCTTGGACCCCACGCATGATATGTAAGACATATACCGAGTATCCTCATCGGGGAACAAAGGGCAACAAGAGTTTCAATGTTCCATGATTTCGAGGGAGCCAACAAACCATAGAAATGGCTGTTACTTCTGTGCTATTGATGTAACTCGGATCAACAGAAAGAAACAGAGCAGCATCAAGTATCCCGATCCTCAATCCGCAGATACTCCTTATCTTATTGTGATGAAATGCCAATACCTGACTTTGAAGAACTTCATGATAATAATGAGGAACATTTCTCCAGTGTTCAAGAAAATGAAGTAGAACAAGAAGAATTAAGAAAAAAAAAAAAAACTCCTCTCCTCCAGTGTTTGCGGCACATTCTGCCTCAACAGGCATCAAGTGTTATCCGTTTTTTTTTTCTTTGTCTCCGGAGAGATGGACTCGATGAAATATAGGAACCAAAAACCTGGAGACTGTTAATTGACAGCAGAAACCCTTCACCGAAAAGTGTTCTACTGCACAAATTGACAACCGTTGTGTCTGCTTCACTTCCTTGTGCCAGGCTTTTCCAGATTTGACGATTGTGTATTTAAATGCCTGAACTTTAAAAGTACGGTAAGCACTAAATTAAAATAAGTTAACTTCCTTGATATAACATTAGATTTAATGAAAAAAAAAACAATACTAATCCTTTGTATATACACGTTTAATCTAATCATCTTCCATGTATAATTAAGCATATAGCTTTATCTATCGAAAATAGAATAAGTACAAATTCAGCAAATGAGAAGATTTTCTATGAACATATTAATTTCTATAATAAACCTCTAAAAGATAGTGGCTACAAAAGCCCAAAACTAACTTATATAAAAAAGGAAAATGGAAAGCATAGAAAAAACAGAAGTAGAAAAATAATTTGGTATACACCCCCATACAACCAAATGGTAAAGAATAAATTAGGACAAAAATTCTTTGTATTAATCGTTAAACATTTTCCTAAAGATAGTAAGCTCAGTACTATTTTCAATAAAACATATATACAAATTAAGTTACATATGTACTGAAAACTTAGAGAAAATTATTAAGAAACATAATGCTAATATCTTGAATAAACACTTAGACCAAATTTAGACAGGATAAAAATAAAAAGAGATGAAGATAAACAAAAATTATGTAACTGTAGAAATCCTCAAAACTGACCTCCTAAAAATAAATGTCGCACGGCATCTTTAGTATACCAAGGCCATATCTCATCTATTGAGAATCCCGAAAGCATAAAAATCTATATACGTTGCACAAGAATATGAGTTTAAAAAAGATTCAATCAACATCAATGTTCATTTAGGATAAATAAATACCGATACAGACGTCCCTATCAAAATATTTCTGGGACAAAACGAACAATAAAACACGTACAGTAAAATGGAAATTAATAAGATAAGCTAGAATATGTAGGTCATTAAATGACCCATGTCCTTTTTGCATACACGAAAAAACTATATATTACTTAGTTTAAAAAAATAAAAATTTCTTGAATCAAAGAAATGAAATAGCAATTCTTTGCCGACATTGCCAAAAATTTTCCTTAAATATTTTTTTAAAATAAAATAATTAAAAAATTTAAAAATTGAGAGCTAGTAATATACATACTTATATTTGATATGTAATAATAATTTTTAAATAATTTAAGTAATTCTATTACATTTATTTGTTGTAAAAAGAAATATAATCTATTAGTAATTAAAAGTAAAAATAATATTTTAAAATTGTAGTTCAATATAACGTATTCTAATCCAAACACCACTTTTAGAAATAATCTTTATGAATACAAGTACGAATATACGGGAAAAATGCCGAAAAACTTTTTGTCGTTGATAAAAAAACAAGACATGTGTTGACTGGATGTCATAATTTGTTTAAAAAGCACCCCTACCCTACCTAAACTTAACCTCTTTTTCGAACGTAACTCATAATTGTTACAACAATAGTTAATAAAAATGAACACGCTACCGCCCCTGTGTAAATGATTAGATTTCTCTGTACCCATGGAAACAAAAATTATGAATGTATGTGCTTTTAAAACTCAGTATATGCAAAAATAAGTAATTCAAAAATTCGCTTGAATATAAAACAGAACTAAGTCTTTTAATTTAATTATATAATTAAATTTGAAGTTTTTTCCTTCGGTTTTTAAATCGTGGTAATTCCTGTGTAGTGAAGGAACCATACTTTTAAATCAGTTAATTTGTAATATATATATATATATATATATAGACGGTATAATAAGAAGACACAATAATAATATCCTGAACAAAACCCCTTACCTGAATAGTTTTAATAACTCTACACTTAAATCAGATAATGATAGGGGAAAATTATGCGATTGTAGAAACCCGGTAGACTTCCCATTAGAAAATAAGTGCTGCATCAAATCTGGGGTATACCAATGCACTATATCATCCACGGAGAACCTTAACAATAATATGATATACATTGGGTCCACGAAAAATGCCTTTAAAACCAGATGGAGGCAGCATAAATGCTCCTTCAACAACATAAACTTAAGACATCAGACCTCTCTATCTAAATATTTTTGGCACCTGAAAGAAAAAAATAGGACCCCTAAAGTAAAATGGAAAATCATTAACAGGACTAGAACTTGCAAAACTTGGGATGACCCATGCCCTTTGTGCCTCCATGAGAAACTACACATTATTAAGCTTCTAAACAATAAAAACCTATTAAACAACAGGCAAGAATTAACGGTTTTCTGCCGACACAACCGAACTTACGCTCTGAATAACTAGCTAAAAACACGCATAAAATAAAATAAATTTTAAAACCCATTGCCCATATACATAGTTTTAATACCCTACAAAAATTGATAACCCTTTATGAAGTCGTCAAATAACAAACGTTACAGCCTTTTCATATACACAAATCCCTTTCATAAAGAGATATAATAAAAGGATAAAATAAAAATAAATAAATAAATCTCCGTAGACGCTCAAGCCAGACTATGCGAAAACTTCCTCCGTCGTAAATTTAGCCACCCCCACCTTACCGTGACCCGGCATCTATGAAAGTAACTCTATACTGATACAAATTATTAACACCCCACCCCTGCCGATTCTAAACAATCCGCCCTTGATGTTACCATGGAAATTTTTGATTTCAATTCTGACCATACTATTAAAACTCGTAAATTTCATAAATAAGTCATTCCCAAAAAATTTTCGCTTGAAGATGGAACAGAGCCTACTTTAACTCAAGTTAATTCAAATATTATTTTGAAGTTTTCGGCTGTTGTTTTGAAACATGAGACCTTTTATGTAGCGAGTTGGAATCATATTTTTAAATAAATAATTATATTTATGCTCTACTTTCGTATCAAGCACTATTTTTAAAAAATAACAAAAATACTAAGGAACTTTGGATTATTTACTAAACCAGTTTCTTTCCTATTTTCTACAATATTTTCACACACACACACACACACATATAATATATATATATATATATATATATATATATATATATATATATATATATATATATATTAGGTTGGTGCAAAAATAATGACGTAATAATGTCGTTTTTTGACGTATTTTTATTTTATATATATATATATATATATATATATATATATATAATTTAAATAAAATAAGACCACTTTAAGGTTCCATGTAATAAGTTATTTCACCACAGCTTTTTTAAAGGACTGTGGATCATCAGACTTTACTTCGAAACAAAAAATGAAAAGAAAATTTACACATTTTTGACGGGCCGTATTAAACATATGTAAATTAACGAAGTGAGGAAGTGAGGGTGGAGAGAAAAGACATGAGTGAGTTCGCAGATATTGACACATTAAAAAGTGATAACTTCTCTTATAACTTCCTTCTCTTTTTTCCCTCTATGGGTTTTTTCTTCTCTACCCCTTTCGATATCAATATATAACTTCCGTTAAGTTAACCGTTTAAATTTGTCAGTATCTGCTAACTCACTAATGCAACTCTGCCCTCTTGGTAATTCTGACCATGCAGTAGTATCAGTTAACATCTCCTTCAACTCCACCCCCTATAAAGAACCTCCTACCACTAGAACCTCGTTCTACTATCAACGAGTTGACTGGTACGCGTTCCGTGATTTCCTCCGCGATCTCCGCTGGGATGGAGTCTTTAAGCTCCCCGTCCAAGATTGTGCTTCTGAAGTCTCTTCTTGGGTTAAAGCTGGAATCATCGCTTTCATCCCATCAAGGAAATATAGGGTCAAGTCGCGCTCCTCCCCCTGGTTCTCGGCTGCTTGCTCAGCCGCCATCGCCCATAGGAACCACTACTTCCACCTATTCCGTAGCGACATGTCTGACTGCCATAGACGTCTCTTTGCCTCCGCCCGTAACGAGTGTAAGCGTGTCCTCAACGATGCTAAGTCAGTATTTGCGGCTCGGATGAAGGAATATATTGCATCTCGCAAATTTGGCGTGCGTCTCGAAAAGGACCTCCAATCGATTGTGAACTGGGGCATGAATTGGCTGGTCAACTTCAACGCTTCTAAGACAAAACTGCTCTCTATTAATCACCACAGAGGTCCTTCCCTTCCCTCCATTAGAATGTCTGACGCTCAACTTCTCGAGAGCAACTCTCTGCGGTTTCTCGGTCTCACGTTGACTGCTGACCTGAGATGGAATAAATACATTGAGTCAATTGCCTCGTCCACTGCAAGGAAAGTTGGCTCCCTGAGTCGCGCCAGGAAGTTTTTCTCCTAGGAGTCGATCCTCCAGATCTACAAAACAACAATTCGCCCCTGCATGGAGTATTGCTGCCATATATGGTCTGGTGCCCCTTCTGTTTGCTTCGGGGTTCTTGATAAGCTCCAGAGGCGGATATGCAATGTAATTGGCCCTGCCCTGGCGTCTCGTCTACAGTCACTTTCTCACAGACGCGCCGTCGCCTTCCACTGTCTTTTCTAGAAATACTTCCATGGAAATTGCTCCGAGGAGCTGTATTCGCTGGTTCCCAGACGTCATGAGTTCAAGCGCCATACAAGGCTGGCATCTCGCTCTCACCCCTTCACTGTCGAAACTTCTAAATGTAGCCGTCTCTTCTACTCTAATAGCTTCATGTCTTGCACCTCTCGCCTGTGGAACTCCCTTCCCTATCACTGTTTCCCTGTGAGCTATAATCTCCAGTTATTCAAGTGTAATGTCAATCGACATCTCCAGTTGCCTTGATATATCCACTACCCTCATCCTTTCTTCTATCACTCCTATCTGACCTTGCTCTAAATTTTCTGTAGCCCCTTGCGTCCTAGTGGCTTCCCGCCTTGCTCGGGGTGAAATGCTTAAAAAATAAAAATAAATAAAAAATAAATAACATAGATACGTGCTAATTAATTACTTCGACGAGATCTTTTATTTTAAAATGGTTTCCGGAAGTGATTCCATTTTAGGTTTTCCTTATTTAGAGTTTTCAGAAAATTCTCATTTCAGTAAATATAGTCCATCGCAAATTTCCTCTCCAATTAGGTACATACATGATACCTATTACCATAATCGTCATCTTTAATGGGAACATAAGTTTATATTGCATTTTGTTTTATTTTATTGTACTGTGTATTTTTATTTATGTTTATTTTATGCAAATGTGCCTTAGCCCTCTTTTATAATATGGATTTGCTAGCCACCCTAGTCGGCATGCATATTTGGATACGAGCGACCAGCTATTATTATATTATTATGACAGTATAATATACCTGCTGATATTTTTTATTAAAAACTACATCAGAAAATGTATTTCTTGTTTCTTGTTTCCAATCGCTTCCCTAGTCATTTTTGTCGCTATCAGTATGTCTCTAATTACACAAATGAAAACAGCAGACCATAACGAGATTTTGCATTGTTGGAAGAGCACTCTTATCGTATTGCTCAGCATTCCAGACTGATATTGGCTAAATAGGAATGAGTTGTGATAATTCGGTGACTTTCTTCCCACAAACCTGCAGGTTAAAATCAACGAATATAAATTTTTTCCATAGCACTTACACTAAACAAACGACAAATTACTATAGCTGTTAATCAAATATAATGCAAGACTCTCAGAATAATATCAATTTGGAAGATGTGAGTTGCACCATAGTCTAAGAGACTATTGCTAAATATATGATGAGGTTCATCACATGTGTTTAATTATATTACCGTAAAGTTTGTAATTATAACAAAAAAATACCGTAGCCATTCCTTTCATTCAAATTAGCAAATTGTTTCTGCGTTATTGATGACAAAATCAACAGAGTTAATAATATAAACATCATAAAAAATTAAATAAGGTTTCTGATCATAATTATTGATAGAAGAGATAAATTTGTTTTTTATAATTACGAGAAACAAAATTGTTGTGTCATCCCCCTCTAAAGAGTCTATGGTGGAATCTTCCGCCTACTATAAGATTAGTAGGAGAGAAGGCTTTCGTAGAACAGTCGAATAGACTGAACGCTGTCAACCGAGACAAACTCACTAGTCGTGTAATACTCTTCTGTTGTTCTTACTGTTTAAGATATATCTTCAGCACATGTTTTATTTTTTTTAACCATTCACTTAGTCACAACATATTAATCTGTTCCCCCAAGGCCTTCTCTCCTACTAATCTTATAGTAGGCGGAAGAATCCAACATAGACTCTTTAGAGCGAGGCTATCACAGCAAAAAATTATTTTCAAAATGAAATAATGTTTTATAATGTTAGTCCGAATATCGTCAAATCCCAGAAATGAATATTATATTCGATTTGAAAAATCAAATCGTTGAAAAACTATACGTCAAAAACATTTTATTCTGAAATTTATAAAAAATGTAGAAGATAAGGAACTCGACACCAAGACAAGCAGGTTTCATGATCTCAGATTGATATCAAATTTATTTTTAAAATTCTTCAAATTAAGAAAAAAAGAACATTCAAGATAAAAATTCGCCATATGAATAATGAGGTTAAATAAAGTAAAAACTAAATGCTATAATCTACAATAGATCCTAAAAATAACTAAAATTATTGTTAAATTTTACACTTTAATTTAATAAAAATTGAGATGTAGTGAAATCTTCCATGCCTGATATTACAGAAAAAATTCCCTGATGGATTTATAACCCCATGGAATTTGCGACAATCGTTAAAAATATATTAAAAAATGGCCCCCAAAAATCAACAAGAAAGCAATGCATACAATAATTTATAAAGTAGGTAATATGAGATTATCAGATAAAGGGTAAAGTAATAAAGCTGGTTTAAAAATATATTAAAAAATGGCACCCAAAAAAACAACAAGAAATCAATGCATATAAGAATTTGTAAAGTAGGTAATATGGGATTATCAGAGAAAGGGTAAAGTAATAAAGCTGGTTTAAAAATATATTAAAAAATGGCCCCCAAAAATCAACAAGAAATCAATGCAGATAAGAATTTGTAAAGTAGGTAATATGAGATTATCAGAGAAAGGGTAAAATAATGAAGCTGGTTTGATGTGGTAAACGCTAAACAACAGTAATCCAGACAGTGATTAATATCCTTTGATTAGTTGCTCATGGATAACAAAAAACAGTACGAAACAAAGACGAAAGATATCAACGTGCTCTAGATGTGTTTCCTGATTAGATAATAGACAATCACGTTGATCGTTGAAGGATTTGGAATGCCTTTGGACAAGGATTTAACTAGAGGATTTCGCTGAGAATTAAGAATCTGAGGAGTAATTAAATATAATTTATTTAATATGCGTAAATCCAAATAGCAAAAATTCGAAACATTGCAGTTATAGGTTTCAACTGTTTTATTAAAAAATATTGAGCAACGCATATCTTTGGACTTCTTTACGTCAAGCTCCGTAAAGGATCATCTCAAATAATTCTAACCTAGAAATTTATATGATTTTATTTTTATATTAATCTCAGTTATGTCATTTTTCCATAAATGAAATATCAAAAGCAATAATAAAATGCCTGAAAATACAAATAACACAGTAAAATTAAGTAGATGTAAATAAAATTCTAATATTTTATGTATACTTCTGATAAAATTTCATAAGAAAGGTACCTAAAAATTAATTAGATACCTTTCTTATGAAATTCAATCTCACTATCAAAAGTCTTATTTTAATTTTTTTTATGATATATTTTCCATAAAGCATCGTAAACGTAAAGGTTAAACCTAAGTATAAAAACAAAAACAATTAGAATGCGGAAAGTTTTACTTAAAAATAACGAGGTAAATACTTTTTTCACTTAAATGTAAATAATTTCAATTTTCTCCTTCCGTAGAAAAAATTATCCTCACGGAATCTGTCAATATGTCATTCATCACCTTTCAAGTGAGGCGAAAGTTTTTGACCTGCTTTGTTTTATTTTCAAATTACATCTCACAGTTAAACTTGTTTGAAATATTTTCTTAAAATAAGTTTTTAAAAATGATAATGGATATTTAAAAGAATTTCAAACTGAGATTTTCATTTTTTTTTATAAAATGGTTGCCATCTGTCAATTTTGCTGACTAAAAAAAAAACCCAAAAAAACAAGATTTGTAACGAAATTTCGGATGTGCTAGGAACGATTAAAAAATTTAAACAAATACCCCCAAAATATTTCGATCTTTCCTCTTAATAATAACATAAACATTTAGACGATAAAATTTTGTTTTCGTCAAGTTTGGCATCTTTTTCATCATTTTATGCTGTTTTTCAGCGATCTCGTGGAGGTACCTATATATAAATAGATAAACATCAAATATTTTTGTGCTTTCACAATAAGAATATTTTTTTTAGAATTCCGTCACCAGCTATTTCTAAAATGTTTTAATTCTATTTATTTCTTTTTTCTATTTTCTTGGGGTTTAATTTCATTCTGAAAGCGAGTTTTCTGAAAAAGAAAGAAAAGAAATATACTTATACTGTCTTCACCTCTTTTTTCTTATTCTCTTCTTGCAGCTCTACTTTCATTAACATTTTATCAGGTATACTAATCAATACAATGCTTCCAGACAACCTTCACTTTCAATGTCGCCTCGGGCGACCAGTGTAAAAGAGTTCAATGATGTTAACATGCCGCCGAACAAATCAATATTATTTTTTTTTTAAAGAACAAGGTAGAGTCCTGTGTAACAACATGAACAGTCTGGGACACTAATTACTTTTACTAAAGACAAAAGAAGAAATTAGCAGGAAATAGGAATAAGAATAATGTATGTCAAAATTAGATAATTTATCGTTTATTAAGAATTAACTTCGCACAATTTTTAAATAAGTTTTTAAAAAGTAAATATTATAACCGATATTTTCTCATGCATGTATATTTCATTGGATTACGATATAACATAAATATTATTTGAGAATTTCAAGGCTTTGGTTAAATAAAATAATGGACATCATTATATATTTATATAGGTACCTCCACGAGATCGCTAGAAAAGAGCATAGCATGAAGAAAAAGATGCCAAACATAACGAAAACAAAATTTTATCGTCTAAATGTTTATGTTATTATTAAGAGGAAAAATCAAAATATTCGGGGCTATTTTTTTACATTTTTTAATCGTTCCTAGCACGACCGAAATTTTCGTTACAAATCTTGTTTTTTTTTTTTTTTTAGTCAGCAAAATTGACTTTTTTTTTTCCATTTTATTAAAAAACTGAAAATCTTCCTTTGAAATTCTTTTAAATATCAATTATCATTTTTTCAAAACTTAATTTAAGAAAATCAGAAATTATAATGTTTATTTAAAATATTTTCAACCAGGCTTAACGGTAAGATGTAATTTGAAAATAAAACAAAGCAGGTCATAAACTTTTGCGTCACTTGACAGGTGAGGAACGATATATTGACGGATTCCGTAAGGATAATTTGTTCTACGGAGGGCGAAAAGTGAAATCATTTACATTTAAGTGAACAAATTATTTTCTCGTTATTTTTAAGGAAAACTTTCAGCGCTCTAATATTTTTTTGATTTTTTGTACTTAGCTTTCACCTTTACGTTTACGATGCTTTATGGAAAATATATTATAAAGAAATTAAAATAAGACTATTAAGAGTGAGATTAAATTTCATATTTCATGAGAAAAGTATCTAATTAATTTATAGGTACCTTTCTTATGAAATTTTATCAGAAGTGTACATAAAATACGTTTATTATATTTTCCTGTGTTATTTGTATTTCCATTCATTTTATTATTAATTTTGATATTTCATTTATGGAAAAATGACGTAACTGAGATTAATATAAAAATAAGATCATATAAATTTCATAAGATGATACTGATACTTGTAGGTACCCTTCTCAGATGAAATTGAAAAATCAAATTAACTTTTCCACGCGTGTTTCGCAAAAGTAAACGCCTTAACAGCGGAGAACAATGATTAATTCAAATAACGCAACTTTATTGCATTCTGGTTAGTCTTCCGTACTTTATACTTAGAGCCCGATTATAAACACAAAATTACATTTCTTAATTACTGCGGGTTTTCTGATTAGTCAAAACGATACAATTTACAACGCGCTAAAAAAGATCTGTCTCATAAGGACCCTTAGGAAACCCGATGCGGCTTTTAATTAATGTTATAATATTTTAAAATCTTAAATGTAGAAATGTATTATAATTAAAACATAAATAATTGTATTAAAAATTCATTTTTCATCAAACATTTTTTTGCTTTTAGAAAATATTGTCCTTATTCATAAAAACAACTAAAAGTAAATAAAAGCATTTGAAATTAAATAATATCTTTGTTTTATTGAGTTTTGTATGTTACAATTCAGGGCTGATTTTCAGGTTGGAGAGTCCAATTAAAAACAAAAAAAAACATGATTTGCATTCCTCAAAGCCTTGTGCTTTTAACTTTTGTAATTAGTAAACCTGACACGATCGATAAAAAAAAATATTTATAATAATTTCGATCATCTGTGAATAGTTCCTGAAAGTTACATTCACACCCAACAATTATCTATATTTTTGCAATTTTTTTCCAAATTAACGTGTGCAACACGAAAAAACATGGAAAAAATTGTATATATTATTTTACTAGTTCCGGTGATACAAAGAGAAACAAGGTTTTTTTTTATCAAAATTTAAAATATTCTAAAAAGAAGGAATTTTTTTTTTAAATAATTAAAATAAATGTTGATTTTCCTTTTAATAATTATATAAACATTTAGACGAGAAAAATTCGTTTTCTTCAAATTTGGCGTCTTTTTCATCTTCGTATGCTCTTTCCTTAGCTATCTCATGGAAGTATTAGGGTGGTGCAAAAATAATGACGTAATAATGTCGTTTTTTGACGTATTTTTTTAACGTCAAAAAACGACATTATTACGTTATTATTTTTGCACCAACCTAATACCTATATTTGTATATTTTTTATTCCAATTTAAATTGAAATAATCCTGCTCTCACGGTTATGATGTGCAACGGTAAAGACTAATGCTAAACATTGAGGAAAATGGAATCAGAGGACCGAGTCCAAAACACAGCCGGGACTATAATATTTCTTTTCGCATCAAAGCCGTTGGTTAATTCATACATCAATTACTCTCCCTGCAGGTATGTTCCTTTTTTTTTTATGATAGGCGGCGTTCTTTTCCATTAACTTAAAAAGAAAATTAAAGAAAGGAACGGTACTCCAATATATTTCTCATGGTTGACTGTGCCTGCCATTAAAGGGTATTTGAAAACAATATTGGATATATTATTCATGATTTTGGATAATACACACAGTAGCATCATAGCATCAAATTTACAGGTGAAAAGTGAATAACCTACTTAACGGGTTTATGTAAATGTATTAAAAAGAACAGATGTTGATGGTAAGTGGTAAAAGGGAGCAACCAAAGACAGCAAGTAGTGTAGAACCTTGACTGTCTAACTTCTGAATGTACAAGTCACATACAAAACGAAAAATAAAGCATACCTTTTTTTTTCCTGACAGCTGTGTGTTCACTCGTAGACTCCGATGGCTCAAAAAATCATGTACACTTGGTCTTTTGAGGAAATCTACCAGCGGCACAATGCGAATGGATTAGAGAGAATTATCTTATACAACATATGCCTTAATCATGGAAAGAATAAAGTGAACTATCTATGCCTGTTGAAAGTATATGACCTGCTTTGTTTTATTTTCAAATTACATCTTACCGTTAAACTTGTTTGAAAATATTTGAAATGATCATTATAATTTATGATTTTCTTAAAATAAGTTTTAAAAAATGATAATTGATATTTAAAAGAATTTCAAACTGAGATTTTTCATTTTTTTTTATGAAATGGTTGCCATCTGTCAATTTTGCTTACTCAAAAAAAAAAAATCAAGATTTGTAGCGAAATTTCGGACGTGCTAGGAACGATTAAAAATGTAAACAAATACCCAAAAAATATTTTGATCTTTCCTCTTAATAATAACATAAACATTTAGACGATAAAATTTTGTTTTCGTCAAATTTTGGCATCTTTTTCATCAATGTATGCTCTTTTTTTTTAGCGATCTCGTGGCGGTACCTATATCAATAGATAAATATCAAATATTTTTGTACTTTCACAATATATTCCGAGGAGGTTACCGAGGAAGACAAATATAATGTACAAAATCGCAAACTTCAGAAAGAGGAAAAGCCAGATAATAATAATAATTCCTCATCTAAAAAAAAAGAATCGTTCTGAAATATTTTTTTTTTCTTTCTGAATTAGTGAAATGAGGAATTAATATTACCACTATTTATATTCGAACTATTGTCCTCATCTTTTTTGTTGTCATCAAAAGGTTTCGGTCCTTATATCAGCCGTGCTACCTCAGGTGTGCATCGATCGCTATAACTTATGCGGAAATCTGAACTGACCCCTTTATTTAAACTTTAGGAGTAGATTTGTCTTGGTCACCTGTTCATATGAAGGCATATCGTCAGTTCTAGTTATTATTGGTTTTCTATCTTGTGTAATGTACCACTTTCCAACTGGATAATTTCTCACAAATTTTTTACTTTTAATCATTGTAACGTCTGAATCTTCATAATTCTGATTTTTTTTTACTTTTCTGCCATCCATTCACACAAATTCGCTGTTTCGATCGACTTCACTTGCTGACAATTATTTGCATCGGTTTCACTTACTGAATATTTGTGCGTCAGCTTCACTTGCTGAATATGTGTGCGTCGGCTTTACTTACTGTTATAATGGAACACACCTATTCTATAGTTAATAGACTCTCCCACCTATAATAAGTAGGAGTAGTAAGAGTAACAAGTCAGTCGGGGAGTTGGTCAGTCAGTCGATGTCGGACGACCGTTAGTCGGATATTAAAGTATCAGCCACCCCAACTAGATTACTGCGTCATTACCTATTATATCAAGTTCCTAACGTTTTGTACGTCGAACCTATTTTAGGACCGACTTAGTACGAATGCAAGACTCCACTGTGGAACTACTACATAACACTTACTGACAAATATGTTGCGTCGGCTTCCTTTGCTGAAAATGCATGTCGTCTTCTTTTTCTGACAATGAGTTGAGTCGTCTTCTGTTGCAGTCAATGTGTACTTCGGCTTCTCTTGCTGAAAAATGTGTGTGTCGGCTTCTCTTTTCAGACAATATCTTGCGTCGGCTTTACTTGCTGACAATTCTCTCGGACGTATTTCCTTGTTATTTGAACTAACTCTTTCTGATTTTAATCGTTAGTTTTGGGTGTTTCTGTTTACTTACTACTTCTTTTGTCGTGGAAAGTGTATGGTGCTATTTATTCTGCCCATGGTATTCTTAGAAGCGGTTGATGAGCCTCTAACCCTCTTACCTCAAACTCATTAGAAAACATTCTTTTTTTTATAATAATTGCGTATTGAATTACTAAGATATATAGATGTTTAATACTTCAGAAATTACATGATAAAATACCTCGAGAGATTTGGCGTAAGCAAGATGAGAAAATATAATCAAAGATATGACGAAGGCATTTTCAAAACGTCATTTCATTGGAAGACTCCTTAGTAGAATGTAAATTTTTGACTGCCTCATCTCTATGCCAGGACACAAGGAAAGTTGTCGAAAACTTACAAAGATAACTACAGTTTCCCATTTAGAAATCCGTTGTCCTGAACAAAATCATAAAATGCCCTGAAGAGGAGAGTTATTCTAAAATAGGAAATGTTATCCACTTAATAGGTAGCAGTGAATCACCAGCGTGGGGGAAACACAATGGTTGTTGTCAAATGTGAAATCCACAGAGAATGAATTGTATATTCCTTTTACCATTGGGATTCTGATAAACATAGAAAGAGACAAGGCTTTAGCTCTTAGAGGCACCAGAAGGCATCGATCTTTTCTCTAGAATGCGTTGTTTGAAAATTTATTTTTCGCAAGACTAGTGACATTTCCACCGGGGATACCAAGTCGAAGTTTTACTTGCAATAACAGAATTTTCATTTAGCTACAAAACTCTTAGTGAATACATACATACATAAACACAAACACACACACACACATATATATATATATATATATATATATATATATATATATATATATATATATATATATATGCAGAGAAAGAGAGAGGGGCGGAAAACAGCTTTCTAGCCAAATGTGGTTTATGGTTAAGGAAAGAGAATATCATAGGTCAAATCTCAAATATCTACTTAGGAAAGCCACAGTTCACGTTGGGACATTCGAAGTCTATGTCTGATAAATAGTGTGATGTTTCCTATACGTACACATTCTATACACACGCACATTATAATATATTATTGATAAGAATAAGAAAGCAAATGCAACCGACCACATACAAAAATAATGGCAAAATAAACCGTTTCATGTTCAAAATTATGCACATACCAAACAAGCTGATGTTGACAAACCTCGTAATCATCAATGGCTACGTAGTGCAGGATTAAAAGCTGAAACCGAAGCTTTTATCCCTGCTGCGCAGAACCAATGAGGCTTAACTAAAAATTATCAAGTACCTATACAAAAATATTGTGTTAGTCCAAAATTTAGATTGTCTGATACTTATGTAGAAACAATCGATCATCTTGTATCAGGTTTCACGGTATTTGCACGCACTGAATATAAAACCCGTCATGACAGAGTGGGCCAATATCTGCACTGGAAAATCTGCAACTTCTACGGGAAGGAAACTGAAAGAAATTGGTATGAACACCACCCAGACCCAGTTACGGAGATAGAACCTGTTACAATTTTATGGTACTACACAATACACACAGACAGAACAATCAAAGATAACTGCACAGACATTGTTAGAGACCGCAAAGCAAACAAAGTCTCATTTTTGGTATGGCAACCTCTCCATATTGCAATGTATCTTTGAACTTCTTCAAAACGCTATCAAAATACAAGGACATTAAAATCGAAATTTCAAAAATGTGGCACATGGGAACATCAACAATCCCTGTTGTAGTTGGAACCCTTGGATTCCAAAAGACTTATTACAGAGATTATTGGAAATCCCTGCCTTAAAGAAATGCAATTCACGAGTACAACTCACACTTTACGAAGGGTTTTATCTATGTAAAATATATGTGCTGTATTTTTTTTTTTTATTTGGTCCGGTAAAATGTCATAATGACATTTCTTACCTTAGGTCTATGGACAGGACCAGGAAAGAAATGTGTAACACCAGAAATTCAAGCAAATAATAATAATAATAATAATAATAATAATAATAATTAGATGAAAATAAAAGAAATAATATATATATATATATATATATATAATTCTTTCTTAAAAAATATGATTCCATCGCGACACAGTAATTACTATGTTTCGAAACTGGTCAGCAGTATTCGAATTTATTTTCAATCTTAACCCTTAACTTAATTGGGTGGCAGTTTCATCCTCAAGTGATATGTGGAAAAACTAAGCACCGGAATGTTTTACTCATTTATATAATGCTGGTTTCATCTAGGTTTTGTTTTTCATTATCAATGGCTCTCTACTTTGATGGAAGTAGGGGTGTTTGTTAAATGTCAAGTTTTTGAAGCCGTGTAAGGTTGAGTTTATTTTAATTTTGTCTGTCTACAATGACTAATCTTATCAAGCACCAGGTTAAAACTCTAAATGGTTGATGCTGTAGTACTGTTGTTTTTCTTACTTTCTGCTAAAACTCTAACTGATTGGTGTTGTAGTTCTATTCCTTATTCGTGTTTTTGGGGATTTTTTGGTGGGACCGGGGACTGTTGATGATTTCTTAAAAGGCGTTAAGATTATGATTGGGTTGTATTTTTAGACATATTTTGTTTATTGAATGTGTTAATAGATTTTATATGGTATTTTGCAATTTTTATATGATTTTGTTGAAATTATTATTATTTTTGTTCATTTAGAAAATGTTATTTTTTAAAGCGAGTATTTGGTGGTTTTTAAAAATAATTATAATCAAGGCTGTACTTTTGTATCGAGCAAAATATTTAAAAATAAAAAAATAGAGAACTTCGGATCACTAATCAAACAGTTCTTTTCTATTATATCAAAACACACACACACAGAAAAACAAACACACACACACACACATATATATATATATATATATATATATATATATATATATATATATAAATAAAGAACAGTAAGATATATAATCCGGTGTTCTTAGAGATATTTTTATTCTTACAAAATAGTGCTAAATGTAAATTTACAGAGCATTAATATTGTAAATTAATTAAATGTTGCTGCTTAAATGTGTTTACTAACCTTATTCTGATGGGAAATTATGCAAAGTAAATGAAAAACACAAATATATACATACATATACACATACTCATACATATACTTACATGCATACATACAACGATATCAAGCAAAACATATAATTATACAAAGACATATACGCAACAAATAATATATACATCTTATTTATGTACTTATATACATGCACCCATACATAAACATATACAAATTTACATATCTATATGTATGTACAACGTAAATATCTACATATATACATGCATACTTCTATGTACACATACACATAAACACACACACACAACATACAAAAATGATTATTTTATCACACATCTACATACATATATGCACACACCCATATATATATATATATAAAACACATATACACGCATATATATATATATATATATATATATATATAAAACACATATACACGCATATATATATATATATATATATATAACACACATATACACGCATATATATATATATATAAAACACATATACACGCATATATATATATATATATATATATATAAAACACATATACACGCATATATATATATATATATATATATAACACATATACACGCATATATATATATATATATATATAAAACACATATACACGCATATATATATATATATATATATATATATATATATATATAAAACATATACACGCATATATATATATATATATATATATATAAAACATATACACGCATGCATATATATATATATATATATATAAAACACATATACACGCATATATATATATATATATATATATAAAACACATATACACGCATATATATATATATATATATATATATATATATATATATATATAAAACACATATACACGCATATATATATATATATATATATATATATATACCTACGTGTATATAAATATACACACACACAACCCCCTTACATATCTGCACATATACATGCATACACGCATACGCACATATACACAGAACTATATATACACATAAAAATGAGCGCTCACACTCACACATATAAAAAACCATGGACACGTAAACTATTAGGTTGGTGCAAAAATAATGACTTAATAATGTCGTTTTTTGACGTTAAAAATACGTCAAAAAACGACATTATTACGTCATTATGTTTGCACCAACCTAATATTTAACTTAAGCCCTTAATACGACATCTACGTATTATTTGGATTCTTGATAATTTAAATTCTCGTAGTTTCCATTGGCAAGTCTCCCTAAAATACAATTAGGTATACTCTGTCATTTTGAACATTTTTTTTTTTGTCTGCATTAGAAGATGATTTCATTACGGTTATTCAGTAATTCATCATGTCTATTATTTGGTTGGTGCAAAAATAATGACGTAATAATGTCGTTTTTTGACGTATTTTTTAACGTCAAAAAACGAGATTATTACATCATTATTTTTGTACCAACCTAATATAATTGATTATTATGCAGGGTCACGTTTTAGAAGTTCTACCACTGGCAATATTTTGCCATTTCAAATGCAAAGTGAATCCGGTTTTCATATTTTCTCAATAAAATTTAGATAATGATGTTTGATTCATGAAGGATTCAGTATTGAAGGATTCAATATTGAAGGAATGGCGATGGTTATAAAGGCATTGCTTCCAAATCAAAGTGGATATTGCAATATAAGCCTTTTTCTTTGTTCTTATTTTCTTTGGGGAGGATTGTGGCCTCATAAACTGCATTTTCTGTCAAACATAACCCACCCACTTGGCATTTAGTTTTAAGCCCGCAGTTGCATGTCGGAGTATTTTCTTGTATTTAATTCATGACATTCTTTAATCAGATTATTATTGTGGGAATTTATAATTTTCTCCATATTATATACACATGAGTAACTAATTTTCAAGTTCATTTTATAAAAGATTTTATTCAATGTATTGTTATTACTAAAGAGTTTGTCTGTTAACTTTAAGAAGAATTTTCCTATATTAATGCTAGATAATTTTCAGAATTTAGGGCGATTGAACCATATAATTTTTCTTTTTTCTTTTTTACATTTATTTGGTGTATTTTTAGTTGGTTTCTATTGATAATTTAATGTTTGCGAGAATTTACACTTTTTGAAGGTTTGATTTTATTTAAGTTTGTTTCCATTAAATATTTGTAAGCAGTAGACAGTTTGTGTATTCTGGTATTGACTGTGTTGGGAATCTGTTTTATAATTGATTTGGCGTGCTACAAGTTGTCATTAATATATATGAGTTTATTTTCTTCTTGAAAGGGTTTGATAGTGTTATGGAAGATATTTAATGTAACATCTAAAAATTAACGATTGTTAAGTTAAATGCAATATCAATTTTAAAACCTAGAAATTGAAAGGCCTTAATGATTTTCTTCTGTAACTAAGAACTTAGAGGACCATTCATGAGTACATCATCTCTATACAGTCCTACATTTTTAAGTCCAAGGATCTACTTAGTGTATCTAAAATATATATACACATGAAATCTGCTATTTAGGCTGAATCAAATGCTCCCATGAGGATATCAAAATTTTTATTATTCTTTTTAACCTAATGAGAGACATTAAATAATAAAATAGATTGTCTGGAGACCATTACAATTTTTAATTCGTCATCGTTAATCTTTTGCATAATTTAAGCTATTTTCTAATAGATTCTCAGACATGGAGTGGGAGAAATCGATTATATCAGTTCGAATAGATGAAACTTTAGACTAATATATATATATATATATATATATATATATATATATATATATATATATATATATATATATATATAGGTAACTACACTCTTCTCGGGAAACCTTCGGTTTCTTGATTTGCTAATGGTCAAATCAATCTCGAAGGAGAAAAAAGGTTTTGAAAAAAGAAAGAGCTATGAACATGAACATCTGTCGAAAATAATCGTATAGTATACCAGTCCAAAGCCCAAAGAAAAAAACCCCGATACGAGTAATCAACTAACTTAAAGTGCTCAATACAAAAGTAAGCATGCTTGACTATATATATATATATATATATATATATGTGTGTGTGTGTGTGTCTGTGTGTGTGTGTGTATATATATTCTGGAACCATTTAATTGTATCCAAGGAATCTTTCCAAAGATTTACGCGATACAATTCTTGTATAGATGTGGCTATTTTCTTTAGGATATGTTTGGAAATTGTTATGATGTTGATTTGGGGTTAGTAGAGACAAACGCCAAATAACACGTAACAATAAAAAAGGGTTTTAATAGGTTGGTAAAAAGGTACAGAAATCGCCTGAGTAGTCAATAACTAGCTCAGCTAAGAACTTCTCTGTCTCACTGTCTCCCTCACGTCAACTGACATGTCACTATTTAAAGTCTTTGTTGACAGACGCAGACAAGTTCATCTTCAAGAGGGGGGGTAGGTTTCCGACACAACAGAAATCAAACCTAATTCTGATTTGGAGATATTTATCAAGCAGAGACTGCAGATTATTTTGAAAATTTGATGTTATTTTCAAACAATTACATTTTTTTATACCAACTCTGCGCTTATAAATCATTCAAGACAGAATTAAATGAAGAAGAGTGTCATAGATATTCTTGTACTTTTCACAGAAACCTACAGATATTGCATTATCGAATGTCTCTAACAATTAGCAAAACAAATTAAAATGAAAATATAAGCCTAAACAGAATCTGGAGACATAGAGTAAACAGAAACCTCATGTGATCAATATAAGGTGAATTCAGTGAAATGTTAAAAAGGTTATTTTCTGCTATGTTTTCTAACACTTTTCAGATATTAATTCATTCATATTTCTTTAATAAACAATAACAAAATCAATAACTACCTCGAATATAGTATGTTAATATTTTGTATCTTATTGTATATTTAATGAACATTTTAGAAAACCTATTGCTGTTTATATACAAGGGACCTTTCAAATGTTCACGGTCTGACCAAGAAGAGTTCATATCGACATAAGTCTAGTTGTTGATGATTTTGTCTAATTGTTGAGAATTTCGTCAAGTGTTTTTAATAATTCCTACATTAAAATGGCAGATTATTTTCATCTTTTTCCATATAGGAAAATGAAATCATTTTTTTACTGTCTACAATGCAAATGGTGTAATTATTTGCAGACGACTACAGATTTCACGGCTAATATCAAGTTGATATATCATATTAGATATGGTTTCTAAATAGGCCACAATGTAACGGATTTATTTATAGAGAGTATAATGGAACTTTTCTTCATATACATGGGAATTAATTACATTCTGTATCAGCATTTTATAATTTTTATTCATCTTAATGTTCCAATGGTTGAGAATCGTGTTAACAGAAAAAATAAATATAACCATGCCGATTCGAATTTGATAGGGCAAACTTTATATATATATATATATATATATATTTATATATATATATATATAATTTATGATAAATTAGCTAATCCGTATGGGTAAACCTAAGGAAGATAAAATCCAGAGAGCTCAATGTATATCCAGAGCAAATAATTTACACATTTTTGACGGGCGGTATTAAACATATATAAATTAACGAAGTGAGGAAGTGAGTGGGGAGATAAGACATGAGTGAGTTAGCAGATATTGAAACATTTAAACGGTTAACTTAACGGAAATTATATATTGATATCGAAGAGGTAGAGAAGAAAAACCCATAGAGGGAAAAAAGAGAAGGGAGTTATGAAAGAAGTTGTAACTTTTAAATGTGTCAATATCTGCTAACTCACTCATGTCTTCTCTCTTCCACCTCACTTTCTCACTTCGTTAATTTACATATGTTTATACGGCCCGCCAAAAATCTGTAAATTTTCTTTTCATTTTTTGTTTGGAAGTAAAGTCTGATGATCCGTTATCCTTTAAAAGGGCTGTGGTGAAATAATTTATTACATGGAACCTTCGATGTTACCGGCTTTATTTCGCTACTTCCCCATCAGCTTCAGCAACACACACCGGTCGCTTTCTTTTCAATCTCTGACGTCTCTACACTCAGCTCGACTTCATTCAAAGACAGACGAACGCAAAAGCTCTCTTCATCCGGTTGGCTCGACTCTATTTAGAGAACCGGCTTACGTGTCCCAGACTGGTGACGTGTCTGTTTTTCTAGCGCGAACCTACTAACATATTACTAAAATTACACCTTCACTCCTCCGACAATAAACAAGCTACTTTTTCATCGATTGGTTTCCAAGTTTCACAACAAGACGCGTTTTTTAAAACCTCGCTATTAATTACTCTGACGATTTTTATAAACTACCTGAAGACCATGTTTAAAAATAAATTCTACATCAAAAGATCCTTAATTTTAACTTCGGTTCATATAGTGTCAAAATACATTTCTTTGTTCCAAATTACTATTTTCCAGTAATTTTTTATTAGTAATCTGACATCCTTTGTACATATACAAAGATTGTATTTCGTGTTCTAAATTAACTTTCTGTAAAATTTACATTTCAAAATCTTTACAGCATATTAAAATCTTGTTTATTCGAAAATTCCTCTATTTCACTTGGTGCTTTCTGTTTTACAGCATATCCTCCTTTATTATCATTATTATTATTTCAGGTGTGATATCGCCCCTGCTACACAAAACTGTCAAAATATATGCGGAGACAAGAATAAAGTAACATCACTACGATGGCGGAATGAGAAATTATAAAAAACAGTGTCACAATGGCAGCAGCAGAAACTGTAAATTGTTTCTAGAGGAAAATCTAGCAATCATTACATACAAAAATTCATACACCTTATTGAACAAGAAAACTGAATAATTGGGGAAATGCAGATATTTAAACAAACATCTACTTTGACAACTAAATACTAACACAAAAAGAAAAAAATGCAACATAAAATGCAGTCGCATCACAATTAAAAACCACCAGGCCTAACATATAATCCAAACAAATCTCAATCCACCCTGAAATTAGCAACTATAGTATCAACAATTAAAAATCAACAAAATTCACCACAACTAAAATCTTTACAAAATGCAAGAAACATATACACAAAAGCGAAAGTAGACAAACAAATTAAAAAAATAACTAGAATGCATATAGGGGCGTGATGTAAGAATATTAAAATAATAAAATGCAATATATAATTAAAAAAATGCAATATATAAAAATAAAAATGCACATAAAGTGCATTCCCAGCACAAACACAAACCACCATACCTTACATCTAATCCATACCATCTCAAACACAATCCACAAGAAAAGATTAACTACAATACCAACAAATAATTATCAACAAAAGTTACCACACGGGCACTGCTTAGAAAGCGGAAAAGCATACTAGATGCAAAAAAGTGAAAGTAGAAAAATAATTGAAAAAACCGAAAACGCATTTAGGAGCGCGAACGTACGCCCACATAAACACAGATACATAAACATGGACACATTAAGATACAAATATACACAGGTATTTGCGTATATGATGGTATGTATGTATTCATGCAGGCGTGCACACGAACAGAGGTACACGCACACACAAAAATTCATACACACATAAACACACGCCTGCACACAAATACATGCACTTATTAGCACACGCCCACACAAAAATACATATACAAAAATTCAATCATAACATAAAATAAAAGGTCAAAAGAGTAGAAGAAACTGGGGACATATAGAGGTAACAAAAATACGCAAACATCAAGCACACACATGAATTTACATCCGTACAAACATATATACACACAAAAAATCCAACCATAACAAAATAGCAATAAACCAGAAGTCAACGAAGAAGGTGAGAAAAGAATGAAAGAATAAAAAAATAAAAAAACGAAAAAGAAAAGCAGAGGAAGTGAAAATTAACAAGCAATCAACACCTACCAAGCGAAAAGGAAATTAACGTAATCATACCATATTAACAGTAAACAGGAATCAAGCAATATTAACAGTTTGAATATAATTCTGAAGAGTGACTGAATGCATGTAACCACAAAATATGGCAGTAAGCATGAGTTAAGTGAAAAACTTTTTCATTAATTCTATTAACACCCTATCTCTATATTCAATATAAGGGACTCTACCACAATGCATGCTTGTCTTAAATAAAATTTTATCAGAAAACCACTGAAAAACGGACAATGCTGGCTTCAAAGTTAGTCTTCCAAGCTATCACTATATAGATATACGTATGCTTGATGTGTGCATGCACGTATATATATATATATATATATATATATATATATATATATATATATATATATATTTGTATAAAAACAACCTTTGGAAGAAAAGTCTGACGATCCACAGCCTTTTAAAAGGGCTGTGGGGAAATAAATTATTACATGGAACCTTAAAGTGGTTAGTTTTTCTTCAAACATATTTGCTCTGAATTTACATTGAGCTCTCTGGATATCATCTTCCTTGGGTCTACCCATACAGATTACCTAATTTTGAATAAACTACATATATATATATATATATATATATATATATATATATATATATATATACACACATTTGAATAAAAAAAACCTTTGGAAGTAAAGTCTGATGATCCACAGCCTTTTAAAAGGGTTGTGGTGAAATAAATTATTACATGGAACCATAAAGTGATCTTTTTTTTATTTAAACATATTTGCTCTGAATTTACATTGACCTCTCTGGATATCATCTTCCTTGGGTCTACCCATACAGATTACCTAATTTTGAATAAACTATATATATATATATATATATACACACATTTGAATAAAAAAAACCTTTGGAAGTAAAGTCTGATGATCCACAGCCTTTTAAAAGGGTTGTGGTGAAATAAATTATTACATGGAACCATAAAGTGATCTTTTTTTTATTTAAACATATTTGCTCAGAATTTACATTGACCTCTCTGGATATCATCTTCCTTGGGTCTACCCATACGGACTGCATAATTTTGCATAAACTATATATATATATATATATATATATATATATATATATATATATTGTCAGCAATAAATATACCACATAACATGGTTGAGCACTTAGCTTTGGAGCGGGTAGAATGGAGATCAACGTGTTTTAGTGGACTCAGCAATTTTCAATCAGCTTCTTTGAATTATCTTCAAGAAACGAGGGAAAGATCTAAAAGGTCAGGCAATCTAACAGTGATCTCATTTCACAATCCTCACACTTACTCCATATGTGGCCTCCTTTGTAAATCACTAGGGGTCTGAAATGCCATTTAAGATTATCGGACAAACTTTCATAACTGAAACAATAAGCTGTCAGATCCTCATCAGTCTAAACCGACGATGAGTGTTCATTATATATATATATATATATATATATATATATATATATATATTGTAATGTGAGGTGTGAAACTATAGATACACAAACTCATGTATATATATATATATATATATATATATATATATATATATATATATATATATATATATAGGCATCTGTATATCTAAAGTAGTACAGATGTATTTCTACTTGCCTGAAGTTACATATATATTTCATGGATATTGTATTGCAAATTAAAACAGCCTAATGCATGTGTATATTTGTGCGTTTATAATATAATATTGCTTATTCGTGTGTATATTTTCAGCAACGCTGATCGCAAGGCCGGTCAAAATGCTTGGCCAGAATGGAATTAATATAAGCATAAACTCTTTTTGCTTTAAAAAAAAGTTACTTTTTTTTTTTTATTTCCTTCATTGTGCACTGGTTAATATGGATGCACAGAAAATATTTAGTGAAGTATATGGAAAAAATGGAGATCGTATCACGCGCCGACGCACACACACTCGCTCACTCACAGACAAAGAACCCCCACGACACAGAAACGCAAGCAAACACACACACACACACACACACACACACACACACACACACATTGGTAATGTCGTGAACATAAAGGATATACTAAGATTAAATATGGCAGCTGTAGCCGACAGTAGATTAAGTGAATTTAAAAACCAGTAAGGCAAAATCGCAACTCTCAGCGAATCCTCAATGCAAAAGGGGGTTGTTGAAACTAAATGGGGAATAATAAAAAAAAAGGTATTTGACGAAGTGGAAGAAGGAAACTTGTGACACGTTTCATCGTCCTGGAGATGGGCGGGCTAAATATATTTTTTTTTTTATGTTAGTAGGACGTGTGCATGAGAGGAATGCTGGCAATTTTAGAATATTTTCACACACACACACATATATATATAGAGAGAGAGAGATTGATATATATATATATATATATATATATATATATATATATATATATATATCATACTTATTATAAAACCCAGGTTGTGTGTGTCTCTGTACGTTTATATATTGGATCGGATTTCCTCCATTTTTCAATCGATTTCGACAAAACTTCACAGGACTACGTACAATTACCTTGCGGTGGTTCTGACATCGCCAAAAATTGGAAAAACAATTGTTTTTGCACGAAATCAATTTGAAAACACGATTAAGAGGCATCACGAGAATGAAAGGGGGACAACTCATATCGAGTTATACTTATTATAAAACCCAGGTTGTTTTTGTGTGAGCGTGTTCGTTTATATATGGGATCGGATTTCCTACATTCTTCAACCGAATTTAACAAAATTTGTTTTGGCAGGTAGTATTTCTTATTCTCTTGCACACTTTTTTCTTTATTTTTACATTCAGAATGCTTCAAAAATTCGCATCTTTTCGGATTACATCTCTATTTTCGTTGTCCTCTTATTACCAAGAAGTAAAAACAAGAACAAAATCTACTTCCATACCTGATGATGTCTGTAGGAACAGACGAAAGCTTGTAAAAAATTAAAAAGACCTTATGCAACTGGAATTTATAAACGGGGATCATATCATTCATATACAGGTTCGGGGTTGATGTATCTTATTTATATAGTTTGCGACGATGTATTCTCGGCATTTAAATCATTAACCTCTATATTTTTTTTCTGCATGAATGATTCATGAATTTATAATATATATATATATATATATATATATATATATATATATATATATATATATGTGTGTGTGTGTGTGTGTGTATGTGTGTGTGTTGAGATTAAATATATACTGGAATTCGAAAGAATGATAAGATAAAGGACAGGAAAAGTTTATCTAGCTAAAATGTTTAACTTTAATTAAATTTTCATCAGAGGTTTGTTATTCATCATTATATGATGAAGCCTTAATAAAGTAAAACATGTTAGACAGATAAGCATTTTAATTATTTACATATGATACTAGTACTACAGTTTCATTTTTTTTTATTTTAAACATCATATTTGGCATTTACTTATACATATATATATATATATATATATATATATATATATATATAAAGAAATATAGTCTTAAGGTGTGCTATATTTATGGAATAAAGTGCTCAATATCAGAGATAGAGCGTGTGTAAATATAAAAGTGAACATAGAAGTCAACACTTAGAGGCGACAGTCTGTTTCATGCTATATGCAATCGTCAGGCCACGTGTGCTGTTATTTTTCTCGGCTATAACTTCCGGTTCAGCTGAATTGTGGGAAGATCAATCAAAATGGCAACTCCTCAGCAGAAGGCGTTTTGCGTGCCTGAGTTCGCGAAAACATACACCACTGTCACGGTGCAGCGTACTTTCAGAACAGAATTCGGCATTGATCCGCTCCATCGGGAGAGCATTCGATGGTGGGTTAGACAGTTTAAAGAGAGTGGGTGCCTGTGCAAAGGAAAGAGTCCTGGAAGACCACGTGTTACAGTCGAGCAATTGGAGATGTTTCATGATGCATTTGAGAGCAGCCCACGTAAGACCGTACGTCGAGCAAATCTTCAGCTTGCCATCCCTCATACCACTGTCTGGCGTGTGTTAAAGAGACAATTACACATGAAACCATACAAACTAAGCCTCGTCCAGGTACTTACTAATGATGACAAGGTGATGAGGAGGACATTCTGTGAGTCAATGCTGGAGATGGAGGAAAGTGATGAAACTCTCTTTTCACGTTTAGTTTTTAGTGATGAAGCGAATTTCCATTTGAGAGGCACAGTCAATGGTCACAATGTGCGCATTTCGGGAACAGAGCATCCACATGAAACTGTTGAGCATGAAAGAAATTCACCGAAAGTGAACGTCTTCTGTGCTGTGTCTCAAGACAAGGTCTATGGTCCCTTTTTCTTTGATGGAAACACCGTTACAGGACAAACCTATCTCGAAATGCCCCAAAACTGGCTATTCACTTTACTGCAAGCAGATTCGAATGACTTCATTTTTCAGCAAGATGGAGCACCACCCCTTTGGCATCTCGGGGTTAGAGCTTATCTGAATGAAAACATGCCTCAGCGATGGATTGGGAGGAGAGGTGCTAGAGACCTTGCTCTCTGTGCTTGGCCTGCCAGATCTCCGGACCTCACTGTGTGTGACTTTTTCTTGTGGGGGGGTAGTTAAAGACTAAGTTTATGTTCCAGCACTTCCAGCAAGTATCGATGAGTTGAAAGATCGAATAACAGCTGCAATCAACACGGTGGACCGTGGCATGCTGAAGCGCGTTTGGGAGGAATTCTCATATCGGCTTGATGTTGTCCGTGCTGCTGGTAGTGGCCACATTGAGCACTTATAAAACATGAAATGAAACTTGAATGCATATACAACACATGTGTTCATGCTAGAGGTTTGTAATTTTTTCGTTATTGACACATCACGTGATGATTTTGGCGTATTCTTTTTGAAACACCCTATATATGTACGCAAATCCGTCGTTTTAGATTTATTTTTTTTTTAAAGAAATTTTAATGTACATGGAGCTGTGTTGACATTACGACGTGGTTATATTTATCATTGGTGTACATTTAGCTCTAGTCTCTCTTCAACTTTTAACATGTGCAGTAATGAGTTAAATGAGAAATGTTCTATTTAACAATATTCATTTCGTGAGAAGAAATGTATGACTTTACATTCGACCGCGGGAATGGTGATGGTCGCAAGGCTGCAGGGCGAGGCAGAACTGTCATCCAAAATTTGCTGCTGTATTAACGATCTGTCGCACCACAAACTATGAAAGGAGGAAGACCGAGATCTGCTCGTGCACCTGGAAACTAAGTACGCAGTCGACAGCCTGTCTGAGACAATCCAGGTAGCAGCACATGTCAAGTCCTACATCTCCCATGGAGAGTAATTCAAGAGCAGAGAACTGTAGGTGACTGTGCGGAAGGTTCATGCGCCCTCCTAGTACGTCTTATAAGATCTGTCTATAAGGAATTTAACCCGAAACCACATCTTGATTTGCTACAGGGTGCACCCATGCTAATAGGAACAGACATGTGGTTTATGCATGATGGGACACAACGTTTGCGATGCACCAAGCTGATATCTAAGCTGAAAGTGGTATGGGCAGGAGAGTACATGTTTCAGTCCTTTGGATATTTATCTTTGGAATCAGCTAAAACAATCGGTTTATGCATCAGTCATTAATAATACATAGATATTTCATCAACGTTCCACGGGAGCGAGCGAAAATATTCGACACCTTCTGGGAGCATTTGAAAGTGTCTTCCAGGCCATGCATGGTGCGACGATTACATGCGTGTATCGAAGTCAGCAGAGGACATTTTGAACATTTGTTATGAGATGCAACGAAAGATATTTTACCATGTTTTGGTTTTAGAATCCCACCTTCGAAATTTGTCAAAATTATATTTGATGCACCCTATATATGGATAAATTTAGAATCAAGAACGTGCATTATAAAAAAAATAATGTTTAACCTAATGGACGGAATTTACACGTGTGCATAAAATATGAAAAGTTTTGCCGAAAATAATTAAAATACATGTAAAATGAATGTGCATCTTATTTGTCAATGGGCATTGTTTATGACAAAACTGAGAAAATCCCAAATAAAGGAGTCTGGAAATCAATTTAAAATTAACGAAAACAACGAATGACATAACTTCAATGAATTTTAAACGTAATTAATTATAAAGTTCGCTGTTTAAATTCAGAGGAAGACTCATGTCTCTATTAAATATTTATAGGCAACTAAACCAAAATAAAATGTAGTTTAGAAACAGTTGTCTATCAACCCATATATTTAAAAGAACTCAGATATTTTGCATGAGTGTTCGAGATAACTTTACTAAAGAGCTTCTAGTAACACGGACTGTTACTTTGTGGGAACGACTCCCAAGTAGATGATTTTCCAGTCTCTACAATCTTAATCTATTCAAGTTTAGCATAAACCGACATATATCTCTCATAGCCACATAAACTCTGTCTCTTACCTCTTTTATCAGCTACATTTTGTATAAATTTTATAGAAATTAATGTTTTTATTTTATACATTGGATTCGAATATCTGTAAACAGTAAACTGTATTGTGAAACCTAAGCATTATATGTTCAGTGGTATCACAGTTAACTGGACGAGTTCAAGTCATATGAATAGAATATTAGAAAAGGCTTACAATCATCATTATGATTCGAGCGAGCACTAAAATGCCGGAAACATGACAGCCGCTTAATGCTGTAAAGGAGACTACAAGTTTGTGACTTGCAGGAAAGAAAACAGAAAACGTCCTGCTTGCCTCTGTACACCTGAATTCATTTGACTACTAATTATATATTTTATACATCGTCTCTCCTACTAATTATTAGGTTTCCCACATAGTAACATATGTGAGAAAACGAGATTATTTTTGCACCAACCTAATATATATTTTATATATCGTATGACAGCCAGAAAGAAGGTAATGAATACATTGAGAACAGAAAGAAATTATGTTAATTTACACTGGAAATTTGGTATTGTGTATATTTGTTTATATATTTATACACATTACACTCGTGTATATTATGGTAATCATAAATTAAATTCTTTAATTCAGTGGAATGTGGCTACAAATGACAAGATTTTGATATGAAACAATAAGAAAATAAGTTTTCAATCAGAATTCGCCAGTTTATTCTACTTTTCTATTAGCACAATTGATTTTTTTTTCATTCATAAAAAATACAAGCTTATTTTGAGATTTTCCTGCACCAAGTAAATCTAATTAAATTATAACTTGTGCAGTGCTATTCTTGCGTCTTCAGTGCTCTGTAAAAGAAAAGTGGCGCGATATTTTTTCACAAATCACACCATTATTAGCGAGAAATCAGACAATAACAAAGGAACCGAACATAAAAAGAGCAAAGCATTCCACACACACACACACACATATATATATATATATATATATATATATATATATATATATATATATATATATATATATATATATATATATCGTGTGTGTGTGTGTGTGTGTGGTATTTCTACTAAACAATTTTAATGGTATCTGTTCAATAAACAATCTTTTTTTTTTTTTGAGATCATATATTTCCTTATTAAAATATGGGAGAATGCTGGGAGTTTGTTCTGGGAGAATCACTTACGGAAAAATACACATATATATTCGCATATACAACGTGCAATGGAGAAATTGCCGTCTAAATTACGCAAAAATAAAATTTACATCCCATTTTAACAGATATATTTACCAAAATTGCACACACATCTCTTAAAGTACTAAAGAGTCGATTTATTCAATAAAATCGCCGCTGACTTCAACCACGGCCTTCTGTCATTTTCGGAATCTTTTGCATCTCTACTGGACGGTCTTCTTGTTTGTGTTGGTGACTCTTGCCATAATCCTTGGTTTCAGTTCATCTTTGGTATTACAAAAAGTTTTTTTTCTCGCTCAACTGCACCCTATATATAATAATGAATGGGTTACAGTCTGAAGCGTTATGTGGGCGGATTTAAGGGGTGCGGGGGTTGCAGAAATTATCTGACAGCAATGAATTGGAGTCTGTCTATATTTCTGAGTTGAGGTATTATGTGCATTATTTACATTATTCAGACTATTGTCCTCATCTTTGTGGCCATATTTATCACAACGTTTCGGCCGTTGTACGCTCCGGTCTTCTTCAGCTGGTTGGAATTTCGAACTGAACCATTTATTTCGCTCACTGGGGTAAAATGTTCTAGTTCCACGTGTCATGTTTGATGGATGTCAGTTGTCAGTTATCTCCTGCTAATTTCCCTCTGAAAGTTCTCCACTGCCTTAACCGGGTATTGAACTCACTCTCTTTGTGTCCTGTCACTGGATCTAAACAATGCCTTTATCCACTGTGCCATGTGTCCTTGAGGACAAAATTCCAAGTTCGAAATTCCAACCACCTGAAGAAGGCTGGAACTTACAACGGCCGAATTGTTGTGATATATATATAGCGACAAAGATGAGAATAATGTAAATAAAGCATCGAATTGGTTCTTTTGCCTGTGTGACATGATGTAGAGTCCTGTTGCTAGATATAGTTTCTTCCATCAGCCACCCTTTTGACCCAGGGCAGCACTAACTCCTCAAGGCGCTTGATGTAGGCCCCCATCTTGATTTTAGGCCCTCACCAATAGATTTAGGAGTTATTTTCTTATCAGAACGATCTGAGTCGGCTGTTTATGCCGCCGAACCTTAGTATTCTCCATTAGACTCATCCAACTCTTTCAGAATCCTCTGCACTCTCCTCAGCTTGACATACAAACACTGAAATATTCGTATTTGTGCTTCGGCGCAAATGCCAAGCAGTACAGCATGCCGTTTCCAAATTTCTGGTGGAGTGATTTGCGTCATAATGCTCTTTTTCTCACAGACGGCGTCTATCTGACTACTATCCTATGCACTGAAGAAAATCAAAATGAACCAGGCGCATGCGCGAAATTAAATATATAAAATGGCGATAATTTACACATAAAAATCTGTACATATATCTATAAGGTAATTTGATTATGAGACATTGGAAAATATTATTATTTAAAATATGTGCTTTGGTACATATATATTATTACTTATATTACATAATGCTAGACATATTTTTTACATTGTCACGAAGATATCACGAGTTATTCGTACAAAGGAGAACGTGATGAAACTATTTCTGCATAGGTCTGTTCAAAAAATCTGTCAAATGATCAAACAATATTTTGACATTTTCAGGAAGTCTTGTTTTATATAAATATATCACACACATTTTCTTTCTCGCTTTCTCTCTTTCCTATACATATATATATATATATAAATATATATATAAATATATTTTAAAACATGTTTTTATGTATATACATTCTTTTTATAGATACAAGTATTTAAGTAAATGCTCTGTTTATAATAAACAGTATTAAACATTTAGCGGCCTAAATGTCCGAGAAATTTCTCGGATATTCAGGCTGGTAAATGTTATTTAATACTGTTTATTATAAACAAAGCATTTACTTAAATATTTGTATCTATAAAAAGAATGTATAAACGTAACACAATGTCTTAACATAATTGTCGGTCTGTGTCCATTTCATTATATATATATATATATTTATTGGAAATATTTTTATTTCGCTGCTTATAACTACATCATCAATTGCTACTTATTTTGGAATATCTTTTTCAAATTTAGTTCAGAAGACTGAAACTGTGACAAGTGGATAAGACTGTTATGCAGTTAAATGCTAAAATATCTTGTACTGTGATTTGAGGTACAAAATTGATAAAACATCACAGTACGATGAAGAAATCGAAATAGTGAATATACAACATTCAAATATAGAATTCCAATAATTTAACGTACGTTCTCAGTGAAATATATAATAAGTATATAATTAAATTAAAATAAAAATATTTAAATTGTTCTGAACATTTGGACTTAGCATTTATTTGAATATAATTTCCTTTCAATGTAATCATATCCAGAAAGGGTGACCACAAACAAAAACGGTGCCTCCTTATTGATATGGCAGTCCCTGCTGACTGCAATATATTAGGTTGGTGCAAAAATAATTTCGTTTTCTCACATAGTAACATATGTTAGAAAACGAAATTATTTTTGCACCAACCTAATATCTTTGAAGATATTCAAAAAGCTGTCAAAATATAAGGACCTTGAAATCGAAATATCGAAAATGTGGCATATGGGAACATCAACAATTCCTGTTGTAGTTGGAGTCCTAGGACTGTTTGGAAAAGATTGCAGTAGACTAATTGAAGGGATACTTGGAAGTCCATGCTTTAAGGAGATACAAAAAATTGTTCTGACAAGTACAGCCCACACTCTACGAAGGGCTTTATCTATGTATTTTTTTTTTTTGTCAGTGGAAAGTGTCATGATGCCATTTCTAAACTTAGGTCCCTGGGCGGGACCCTGAAAGAAATGTGTAAACGCCAGAAATCAAAGAAAACAAATAATAATAATAATAATAATAATAATAATAATAATAATAATAATAATAATAATAACAGAATAAAAGCATCGCCATGATAACGTGTCATTTTTTCTTCATTGTTGCTTATGTAGGAAGTATGAAATTTACATCGAACAGTAATGCTACCACCACAGAACTGAAAGAGGATCAAGAACGCTTAAATCAAGCTTTTATGGGATTTCAACATCGAAACAGCCCGCAGGCTAGAATCCACCAAAATCAAGCCTCTCCGTTGTAAAAAAAAAAAAACATTGATGTGGCTATCAGTGCCAACGTATTTGGAAATTTAAAAACTTACACAGACCTTTGGAACTGAGTTTAGTAGAATGTGATAATTTCAAGCCACTCTTAAGAAAATCGGAATAAAATCTAGTATGAGATGGTTTCAGAAGTCTAAGCTGCATCACTGCGTAAATGTTTTGCAAAGGGTGATATCTATTTGATGTCGTACACCCATAATGTAAGATCCATGGTTGAAAACGAAAGTCCGTCTCGAAGAAAAGATGATAATAATATGTGAATTATAACAAATAACGTTACGGAATCGACGTCACGTGTCTATCTTTAAATTTCCGTTCTTTCTCTCCTGGGCGGCTTACCTAAGCTATTTATATAACTATATAATCTCTATCTCACACACACACACATACACACAAATACATACGCACAAACAGACACAGAAACAAACAGACGCGCATAGACACACACACACACAGTTTGCTCCTCTCGGTTGCTATGATCAGAATGTTTCGGCTGCTGTACTTTGACCTTCATTCAGTGAAATCAGAATGTTGAAATGAAAGCTTTATGAAATCCATGGGAACTGATAGCATTAATTATGATTTCTATGCTGAGGAAATACTTCATTTCATTAATATTCACCAATATTATTCACTTTTATTTTGCTTTTCCTAGAACTAAATGAGTTTGAATTTACATCTATTAAAAACTTATATGAATTAAAAAAAATCTATTTAACATAGTATTTCATTTCGGAACTGGTTACATGTTACTGGCATTTTCTTCATAGTCTGGCTGACATTCAAAAATATATTGAATGCATACTAAGACAAATTCGAAATTACTCACAGTTTCTTTCCGATGTTACAATCGTTGATGAGATAAAGCAAGTGTCAAATCAATGATATAAAACGCAAATATAAGTTTCGGTAATTACTATTCAATCTGAAAACCATATTGTATATTTTTACTTTGATATAATATAGATATACGAATGGGATGTACAATTAATTCCTTCAAAATAGACAATAACTCTTCAGGTATATTTTGTTTGTGTTTTGCAGTCTATATGAGAGCGTAATGAGAAAACAACAAATAAATATGAATAAGCCTTGACAAGGCTGATTTCGATTTCATTTTTGCCTTGAAAAAGTCGGAAGACGAAACGCGTCGGCAAAATCTAAGATCTTTTTTCCAATTGTCATTTTATTTATACCAATCTGTCTTGTCCACAGAATTGATCTGGGAATTTATCTATATGGTTGACATGGAAAAAAAAATCTCTTAGTATAAATGTAATTTACATTAAACAGAGAAAAAAAAATGCTTAGACAGAAGCGTCTATCTTTTCAAATTTGGATTTTTTAATGTAACTATAACAACAAGAACATTTCGATTTCATTTTTGCCTTGAAAAAGTCGGAAGACGAAACGCGTCGGCAAAATCTAAGATCTTTTTTCCAATTTTCATTTTATTTATACCAATCTGTCTTGTCCACAGAATCGACCTGGGAATTTATCTATATATATATATATATATATATATATATATATATATATATATATATATATATATATGTATGTATGTGTGCGCGTGCGTGCGTGTCTCTGTGTGTGTGCATTTGTATGTGTGTATGCATGTATGTGTAAATATAAATATGAATGAAATAAAGAAATCTGAGCAACCATACATGCGTACGATTACGTTCATATACAGATTTGCAAATAAATATTTTTAATTCATGGTTTAATCAAAATAGTTTCCAGTATAGGGAAAGAAAGCTACAGAGTATGCATTAATAACTATACATATTATCTTCGTCAATTGTACAACTCAGAGTTTCATGTGTGTACAACCGTTAGGTAATAATATTTATAATTTTTTCAGTACGGCTGATTCTGAAAATGCTTTGTCTCATGTGAGCAATGCTATGTTGTATATCGATTCAAGGTTTAAAATGAATATAATTATAATTTAATATTGGGGTATACAAAGAAGAAAGAGTGAATGGGTAAGGAAATAACGTAAAATGAAATAAGTGAAAAACATAAAAATCCGTTAAATTTACAACATCAAGCAGTCATAGGAGACTTTAAGTATATGCGGATCGGAATAAAGAGGTAATAACGACTAAGAGAGAAAGAGAAAATAGTCAGAAGGGAAAAGAAGAAGAAAAAGAAAAAGAAAAGATGAAGAATAAAGGTAAATAGAATTACAGGTGGAATAAGGATAGATATAAATAAAAAAATATTACTGAATTAGTATGAAAATATATATAAATAACAATAAGAAAACTAAAACAAAAAAAAAGATAATATTAGGTTGGTGCAAAAATAATGACGTAATAATATCGTTTTTTGACGTTAAAAAATACGTCAAAAAACGACATTATTACGTCATTATTTTTGCACCAACCTAATATTATCCCATATTTACTTATGTATTATATTAACAAACCTACACATGAATTACTCCAAACCTTTAAATAATATTTCTCCTACTGATATCAGAAAGGAACGGCTGACTAGATTTGGTTTAACTTTTATATCCGTTACTACCAACTCGATTGTATAAAATCGTCGTAAATTTTAAGCGGATCGGGGTATTCCCCTATTATTAATATTCCATATTTTGAGTTTTCTATATTGATTCCCGATCAATGAAGTAGATATTTGAGCGCAGTTTTGCTTCGATCTATTAAAGTATCAGAGTTTGAGATTACACACTGATGTCTACAGCAAGAGAAACATATGGAAAATGTTATAATGAAATGTTCTGAAAAGCGATACAAATCAAATATTCACACGTATACATATCAATTTTGAAATGATAATATCCGGCAATTTTAATATTAGGTTGGTGCAAAAATAATGACGTAATAATGTCGTTTTTTGACGTTACGTCAAAAAACGACATTATTACGTCATTATTTTTGTACCAACCTAATACCAAATGAATGGTTTTTGTTATATGGTATGCTTTTTTCTAAAATTATCCGTCACGTGAAAACAACTTTATACTGTAAATTAATTCAAATCTAATATAGGGCGTTAAAAGTAAAATTATATACAGCAGTTAAACAATCTAATAAATAAAAATGGCGAAGAAAGTTCCGTTAAATTTTAAAGAAGTAATGGTCCTAGTTGGGTAAATAGATAAAAAGCCATGGTGGAGGCTAAGAAGAAAGATATTGTAAGGAGAAAAAAAATCAATAAGTATGTGAAATTAAAATGGAGTTATTGTAAATATAAAACTGATAGTGAATTAAAAAGAGAAAGGTTATAAAACTATAAATATTGGGAATATGTGATAATAGAGAGAAATGGTATATAAGCGGGGAGGGTGATATGTCAGTCGGTGTTATTCTGATACATGCTAGATTAATTAGATTAGATAACCAGAATCAAACTAGATCAGAAGTTTTTTCTATGAATGCATGTGGTCATAATTTTACTACTTTTGTTCAGTAGGTTGATGGTTGTCGATGTGTTTATGAATGATAAAAAGGCATTTGTTACATTTCTTCCCTTGCCACTAAAGGGGAGAAATGTAAATGTTTTAGCGATGTAATCCCAATTTACTAACGGTGTGTAATTATCTGTTTCAATTTCCCAGAAAAATTTAGTGTGACGTGTTATTGGAATATTGACGTTTGGTAAGTGTCATATTGGTTTTCTGTGTCACCAAAGTAAAACATAGTTTCGTCGTTATGCTTAATGATGGCTTTATAAACCAAGCCTCTATTGAAGAGTTTAGAATTTACTGGGGAGCTATTGCTTTCTCTGCAATTGCAATTTTTTTCGGTATTATTATTTCCATGGATGTTGCATAAATATTTGTTTAACATTATATTATTACGATTGCGATACATACTTTTCAAACTTTTTCGTACAACTATAGCTAACTTTAATGTCGTTTTTGCTGAAAATCTTTTTCATTATTGGGATATAGAGGAAAAGCTTATGGATTGATTTAAGGTAAATTTTAGAAATGTTGACTTTGACATTTTCTAAAGTCGAATTATATTGCATTTTCTATCTATATTTCTGAGATAAAGTATTATGTACATTATTTATATTATTCGGACTATTGTCCTCATCTTTGTCGCCATATTTATCACAACGTTTCGGCCGTTGTACACTCCGGCCTTCTTCCGATGAAAAAAAATGATTATCCTCTGTGCCATGTGTCGTCAAGGACACATGACACATTGGATAAAGGCGTTGGTTAGATCCAGTGACAGGACACAAATTGCGTGTGTTCAATACCCGGCTAAGGCAGTGGAGAACTTTCAGAGGGAAAATTAGCAGGAGATAACTGATAACTGACATCCATCAAACATGGCACGTGGAATTAGAACAGTCTACCCCAGTGAGCGAAATAAAGGGTTAAGTTCGAAATTCTAACCAGCTGAAGAAGGCCGGAGCGTACAACGGCCGAAACGCTGTGATAAATATGGCGATAAAGATGAAGACAATAATCCGAATAATGTAAATAATGTGCATTTTCTATGTTTATGCATGTTGCTGTATGTCTTGTTTTTATCTAAATATTCTAGTTTAACTTTATGATTACTTTTTTTCTGAGGCGTCTACAGAATTAATTATTTATGAAAAAATATCTTTATTCCTAGAAGTTAGTTGGAAGTCTAAATTGTACAGATTTGTGTGAATTACTTAAAAATTACTGAATGATAGATTCTTTGCTAATGTTGCGATCATTATAGAGTTCCTTAGTGAAAGGTTTATACATTTCCTTGGATAAGTCAAAAGTGACACCCAGAATATTGATCCCTTTGGCGCCGGTGTTAGTAGTATTACTTAATCCGTGATAGTTGAAGAATTTGGTTATTTTTTTCACAGTTGGTCTGTTTCTTTTGGGTTGGTATTGCGTAGAAGAATAATTCCGTCATCTCTATTACACACTAGTATTGTTGATATACGATGAATTTCTGAGTATCTAAAGTAGTAGAATACCAATCAATTCACAAGCTACTGCAGAGTCAATCGCTACTATAATTCTTTTTTGGTCCACATGGAGCAATCAGGAAATATGATGGGGTTTCTGGGTTTGCTTCTTGGCCACTGATGGTGCAATCATTTTTGTCATGATTTATAGCCGCTATTAGGAGATATTCCGTGATCGACTGGAAAACATTACAGAAATTTCATAATTGCGTATTCATTTTTCTTTTTTTATTTTGGAGAAACAGTTGTTTTTTTTTTTTAAAGCAATTCCAGCCCAAGCAAGGCGGGAAGCCACGAGCACGCAAAGGGTTTCAGCGTAGGAGCGAGAACTAAGAGGAGAGATAGAGGAAAGGATGAAAAGAAGGTTAGGGGGTAGATCAGGGCATCTGGAGACGTCGATTGACATTACATTTGAATAGTTGCAGTTTATAGCTATCAGGAAAACAAGAAATTGGCCTGGAGTTCCAGAAGGGAAAAGTGCGAGAAATGAAGATATTGGAGTGGAAGAGACGGCTACATTTAAGAGTTCTGACAGTAAAAGTGTGAGAGCGTGACGCCAGCCTAGTTGAACGATTAAGTTCATGAAATCTGGGAACCAGCGAAAGCAGCTCATCAGAGCAGTTACCGTGAAAGTATTTGTAGAAAAGACCGAGGGAGGCAACGATGAGAGAACACCTGCAGACGAGATGCCAGATCAGGGCCAATTACATTCCATATCCGTATCAAGGACCTTGAGACAAACAGAAGGGGCTCCAGACCATATATGGCAGCAATGCTCCATGCAAGAGCGAATGATTGATTTGTAGATTTGAAGGATTGACGTCGGCGAGAAAGATTTCCTGGCGCGGTATAAGGAGCCAATTTTCCTTGCGGTGGACGAAGCTATTGACTCAATGTATTCGTTCCATCTCAGGTCAGCGGACAATGTGAGACCGAGGAGTCACAAAGAGATGCTCTCGTGGAGTTGAGCGTCACACATTCTAATGGGGGGGATGGTTCTCTGTGGTGAGTAATAGAGAGCAGTTTTCTTTTGAGGCCTTAAATTAACCAGCCAATTCCTTCCGCAGTCCATTGGATGTAATTTCCGAGACAAACGGGCAGGTTAGTTTTGTCGGCGACACTAGATTTGTTTTTGAGACAGGAGTAAATGTCGTCCGCATAGATGACTACTTGGGAACCTATGACATCAGGATAATCGTTAATGAAGATAAAGAACAGAGTATGGCCGAGGATAGAGCCTTGGGGAACACCTGCGTTCGTGGGATAGAAGCTGGAGGAGAATCCGTTGAGAACGACCATCAATGCAAGTTTGACTTGGAGCCGAATTTGCGAGATGTAATACGTTCTTTTATTCGGGCAGCAAATATTACTTCGAAGAATCGACCTGAAATTCCATAACCATGAAGTTTGCGAAGAAGACCGGTATGCCAAATCTTATCAAACGCTTTCGAGATATCTAGATCCACGACATGAGCTTCTCCGTTATTATGAAGTGCTTGGTAATTAATTTCAGTTATCTGTGGAACGGGCAAGGCGGAAACCATATTGCTTGTCGGAGAGCAGATTATGGGATGTCAGGTGCATAACCACTTCGGCGTTGATTAAAGCTTCAAAGACTCTGCCGAAAAGTGGTAGGAGACTGATAGGACATATATATATATATATATATATATATATATATATATATATAATTTTGTATTTGGGCAGAAATCTCTCTTTTATGCAAGTCTGCTTAAAAACGACTGACAAGTTAATTTTTTTTTTTTTTATATTTTAAGTGTATTATTTTCATGTGTTTTTGTAATTTTTACTTTTATGGCGGTAAATTTTATAGAAATTATATAAATGTTTTGTATGTTCAAAAGCAATGTAAACAAAATTTCATAAAATATAACGAAAATAGAAAAGCGGTCTCTCCTGACAAATCCAACGAATCAAGAATGTATTGTTCTTCCCACTAAATCTATCACAATTAAAATCAAAATGAATTACAGGAAAACTCCACATAACCTTTGTCAAAACTACATATAAGACACTAAAAGACTAAATCAATAGTAACAAAACAAAAAGCCGAATCTTTAGGGAGAAAATTACTCTATCAACCGCAAGGATTGGCAGAAACAATGTACTGGAGAAACCTGAAAAAGTTTAAATAAAAGAATATATTTCCAAGAAAGAGACAAAAAACACAAATCTCACAAACAAGCATTAGTTGTTTCCTGTAAAGAAAATGACCACAAGTTTTACATAAAAAAAAATACTACTCTAATTAAAAGAGAAAATAATTCAATAAGACGTAAATGTCTATAAAGTATTTTTATCGGTAGTTGAGCAACAGTAAATTTACCGGCCTGAATGTCCGAGAAATTTTCATAGAAAATATTCGTCTTTTGACAGGATTCGAACCTGCATCCAATAAGGAACCGCCATTTAGCCCGGCCTGCCTAACCGATTCGGCCACAAAGGATCGTTCGGTTGGCAAGGTCGAATTTACTGCTTATAAACTTCAATCTTCCATGAATCTCGTACATTCATAACTGCTCATGGCGTATCAAATGTAAACAAATGACGTCATACATTAAGAAATGGACAAAGTCCGACAATTTATTTATTAAAGACATTTTTTGCAGGTTCGAATCCTGTCAAAGGACGAATATTTTCTATGAAAATTTCTCAGACATTCAGGCCGGTAAATGTTATTTAAAACTGTTTATTATAAACAGAGCATTTACTTAAATAGAGTAAAAAGAACGTTAAACATAAAAAATGTCTTTAATAAATAAATTGTCGGACTTTGTCCATTTCTTAATATATGGCGTCATTTGTTTACATTTGATACGCCATGAGCTGTTATGAATGTACGAGATTCATGGAAGATTGAAGTTTATAAGCAGTAAATTCGACTTTACCAACCGAACGATCCTTTGTGGCCGAATCGGTTAGGCAGGCCGGGCTAAATGGCGGTTCCGTATAGGATGCAGATTCGAAAATTTCTCGGACATTCAGGCCGGTAAATGTTATTTAATACTGTTTATTATAAACAGGGCATTTACTTAAATACTTGTATCTATAAAAAGAACGTTAAACATAAAAAATGTCTTTAATAAATATAAATATATATATATATATATATATATATATATATATATATATATATATATATATATAAAGCTTATCAGACGTTATGAAAAGATATAAAATAGATAGACAAAACTTGTCTATATTATTCAATGACACATGCATCAATGTAAAAATGCTGCCGAAATACACACAATTTAGATTACATGATCCAGCAGCCCACAAAACTATCAACACTTGAAATTATAAATCTAGCTTTGTGAAAAGGCAAATTGAAATAGCCAAGAAAGAATTGAACGCCCTTAACGGCAACAAACAGGACATCTGTAATTGTCATCTTTGATAATGGCTTCTGTAAGCTGAAAGCTTAGATAGGATTAAAAGATATATATCAATATTGTGATTTTCTTTCTTCGTTTAATGATAAAACTTATCAGACTATATGAAAAGAATTTACATAAAATAAATACACAACACATGTCTATATTATTTATTGAAACAATCATCAATATATATATACATATATATATATATATATATATATATATATATATATATATACACATACATACATACATACGTGTGAGAGAAAATATGATTGATAAATAAAAACTAATACAGAATCTTAGATATTGCGCTTAAATTTTACATCTGGAAAAATATAAATTTCTTTGAAAAGATTTGGTTTATTTGAGATTTGAACACAGTCAATTTTCGCCTAACCAGATGATGTATTTACAATATTCCGTTAAATGCATAAAAACAATTGAGACAATTTTTTATATTAAACAATATTATTGAAAGCAAACAAAAAAATATTTCTCTTTGCATATTTTAGTATCTGCTTAAAAATGGAAAAAATATACATTATAAATATTTATTTTTCATCTTCGATCATTATAATTTCTGTACGAATATTTGATATATGTTATTTCTTTTCTTAATTCAAATTTTATTTTCAAATCTCATGTTGTAATTTTGCACCAGCAGAAAAATAGCTATGTATATTTCTTATCTTATTGTTTATTATACGCCCGATCAGTCAGCTGTTTCTTTTGCGTTATTTTCATTTTTATTTATTTATATACTTATAATATATTTCTCTATTATTCTGTCTTATTGGCCTTTACGCAAATTTATTCTGAGCACGTATTAATATTTTTCTTATTTCGTAATAGTATTTATTTCAATTATTTGCGTTTTTTTTATATTTCTCATGTATTATGATCTAATTAATTATATTTTTTTACGTCCATTCCAAAGAATAATTTACATATTTTGCAATGTTCATGCTAAATTTTATACAATAATTCGCTATGACATTCTCTGTTACATCTCTTCCCATTTTTAGATTTTAACTATGTTCCTTTTAGCAAGCGTATATTCTACTCTTTTCTTTATTTGTTTAAATTTAATATCCTTAAATTATTCAATTTTACGTTAGGCTATTATTCAACTATTCTTTCTGTCTATTCAATATGTTTTTTGTTTTTTTTAATTCTCTCTATTTTCTTCATTTCGCTTACTTTCAAACATTTAAATGAGCCTTTTTATTATTTTTTTTCTTGGTGAAGCAATACATTTATGAATGCGTTAAATTTATAACTCTGCAGTTTTATGAGACAGGGAAAAGTTTAAAAATCTGGAAGAGGCGCTAGAATGTCATTATAATTAGGGAAGATGGGTTTATAGAAAATGAATAATGGACGCCTAACATGAAATAATATTATTCTAAAATGAAGTTAAATATTGACACTACTCAGTATTAATAAATATGTTTGAATATACACACACATGTATATGTGTAATAAACACATATTAGTGATGTAAAAAAGATATGAATATACGTAACTATTAGGTTGGCGCAAAAATAATGACGTAATAATGACGTAATAATGTCGTTTTTTGACGTATTTTTAACGTCAAAAAACGACATTATTACGTCATTATTTTTGCACCAACCTAATATATACATCTTTCATAATTTCATCCTATTCTTACGCACACACACATGCACACACACACACATATATATATATATATATATATATATATATATATATATATATATATATATATATGTGTGTGTGTGTGTATATATATATATATATATATATATATATATATATATATATATATATATATGTGTGTGTGTGTGTGTGTGTGTGTGTATGTGTGTGTGCAATGAATTCGACTGGAATTCACTTACGAAAAGGTATGAATCCTCTTCTTCTCCCTCCAGCTATAGGTAAATAGCAGGGCAGGGTGGCTTCTATAGCCTTGGATGGCAACTGGTCTAGGAGAAGGACAACTCGGAATTCAAAACCAGCGGAGGGTCGTTTGGGGACCCTGAGGCACTTAGTGCACCAGGTCTCCGTATTTGTCCCTTCAAAAAGTGTGGATGGTCCTGCACGAAACCTTCACCACTATAATCAAATCTCATGTCGGGCCGTCGGTTTCCTGGGAACGGATTTGCTTGACCATCGTACGTCGGATTCGACGGAAGAGCGAGCGATAAATATATATATATATATATATATATATATATATGCCGGATTCGACGGAAGAGCGAGCGATAAATATATATATATATATATATATATATATATATATATATATATATATATATATGCCGGGTGTAAGAGCCAAATTGCCTAAAGCGTCTAACAACAAACTTGTTCAATTGTTAGATTAACATATGAACCGTTGTAGCTTAGAAATGTTTAAACATAGTGTTGTGGATTCCGAGATGAATTCGGTCTCCAAGAAATGACAAACACAATAATTAAATATAGGAAATAAAATGTATTTACACAATCATACAAAGAGTAATACTGTTAGTAAGTCCAGGAACGTGGTTAGTTGCAAATACAGATAGATATATACAGTCTCGAAGTAGGACTTCCTTAGAGTCTACGTGCTTGTAACTGACTTCTACAAGAGGTTACCTCACACTATCTCCGTTCGTATATTCTCACACTGTCCAACTACCGACTCCCAACTGTAACTCTGGGTATTTAACGGCAGCAGTTCAGGTACACTTGGTAGAGTCTACTTATATTGAAAAAGAGGTGGACCTCATAACACATAGCTTACTGGAATTATCCGAGGTTATTATATCACTATTAGACTCGACTTATAGCAATTAGAATGAAACATTACTCTCCAAGCTTAACAGAAGAATTGTGATGAAATCGATCATAAACGATATGTTCATCATTACATAATCATAGCTAAGAATCCGAATCTCAAAAAAGATTGAAATATATCTGTAGGCATGTATAATACTATCTATAATCACATATCTATAGTCATGTGTAATCACTCTCCAAGCTTAACAGAAGACTTGTGAGGAAGTCGATTATAAACGAAAATGCCATGTTCAATATCAATTAATCATAGCTATCGGAAGCTAATAAAGCATTCAAGTTCAAATATATATGTTATTCTAGGGCCATTTTTCTTTTTATTCAAGATGATCCTCGCCCTCTCTAAACTTCTAACATTCTGTCATGTCAAAATGTCTCAAAGTTTTCCCGTACGATATATCAAGTCTTTTTTCACTGTTATTTGAACTATTATAGCTGAAACTCGTCTCTCATGTGCCAAACATTTTCTAAATTGTGTTGCTCTTTTCTAATTGATCTCTTTGGCTATAAATTGAAATGGTGTTAGCTCTTCCTCTTGACACCTTCTACCGTTCATCTTGTTTAATAATTATTCACCGTTCTCTTGATGGTTCTTGAATGCACTTTGAAGATGCAAGACAGATGTTTAATGCTGAGATTAAAATGATTGCATGAGGTGGAATTTGTAAATACTAAATTCTTCAGATACACCGGCATATTGATCAGCTATAATAAAATATGTATATGAGGAAAAGACATTAAACATGAAATAAGCTGAACCGACTTATTTCTATTACAGCTCCTTCCGGTCTTGCTACTTTGTTCTTCGTCAATTTGGCCTGTGGTTTCACTTCATATTATAATATTGCTGATTCGTCGATATTTCTGTCTATGGCGGGTTTCATTTTTCGTCGAAGAAGACTGCATCAATGTATACAATCTTATTTTCTCAAGTACCTTTTTAGCGATTATCAAAATTCATTTCTAGAATTCCATTGATGAGCACGTCTTTTGAGGAGTTAGTTGTCTTATTCTTTTATGCATATCTATTTTATCACTAATAGCCAAGCTTTTTTTTTCTCTATTTCTCTACAAGCTTATATTATACTCTTTTAAGCTTTGCGTAATTTCATTTCCTTAAAGTTCACTCACTGATAATAGGAAAGGATTGTGATAATTTCATACATTTTAATGAAACATTGTCATTGGGGAATTAATTCATATATTATTCACCGTCTAGACATTATATAAAATGTTGGTTATCAACTGGAAATGTGCCAAATTGGAGAAGTAATGAAAACCTCGAAAACAAAAGGCACACATGCAGCGGTGTATTATAAAGATCAGGTTTAGGATAGAAAGCGTCTAAAATAGTGCAACATTGAGCGGGTAAATTACAACTCTCACAAATATATATATATATATATATATATATATATATATATATATATATATATATATATATATATATATACATATACATATATATATATATACATATATATATACATATATATATATATATACATATATATATATATACATATATATATATATACATATATATATATATACATATATATATATATATACATATATATATATATAGATGTGTGTGTGTGTTCTAATATATATATATATATATATATATATATATATTTAAGCGTTACACCCCAAGCAAGGCAGGAAGCTACTAGGACGCAAGCGGTTACAGAAAATTTAGAGCAAGATCAGATAGGAGTGATAAAAGAAAGGATGAGAAGGATAGTGGATAGATCAAGGCAACTGGAGATGTCGATTGACATTACATTTGAATAGCTGGAGATTATAGATCTCAGGGAAACTGGAATAAGAAAGGGAGTTCCACAGGTGAGAGGTGCGAGACATGAAGCTATTGGAGTAGAAGAGACGGCTACATTTAGGAGTTTCGACAGTGAAGGGGTGAGAGCGGGGTGCCAGCCTCGTAGGGCGCTTGAACTCATGAAGTCTGGGAACCAGCGAATGCAGCTCCTCGGAGTAATTGCCATGAAAGTATTTGTAGAACAGACAGAGAGAGACGACGACGCGTCTGTGAGAAAGTGACTATAGACGAGATGCCAGAGCAGGGCCAATTATATTGCATATCCGCCTCTGGAGCCTATCAAGAAGCCCGAGGCCATATATCGAAAGAGAGAGAGAGAGAGAGAATTAATGGTCAACTATCTTCTGAATACATAAAAAGATCTTTCCATTTTGGGGGCTTGAAGATTGAAATCTCTTGTAACCCCCAAATTTTTAACTTCTTACATTCAATATTTCTAATAATAGTCTCAAACTTTTTCTTACAGAAAATCAAACCCGCATCTATATCAACCTTAACTCTAGCTACCGTAAGTCAAAGATGAATCAAATTCCTAACACTGTTAATACCAGTAGTAATAGATTATCAGCTAACAGTAAAATCTTCAATGAAAATTAACAATTAATAAAGAAGCCCTCGCAAAATATAAATTCAAACAAGAAATAAGTTATCAAGAAGATCTGATAAACAATTCAACTATTAAATACAAAAACAGAAAAAGAAAGAAAATATGGTTTAACTCACCTTTCTTTAAATTATCTAGTATTAATATTGGCAAATATTTCTTAAATTTAATAGACACACGTTTCAATAATAACAAACATTTAACGGAAATTTTTATTAGGAAAACTTTAAAAATTAATAAACCAGTTATTATCGTAAAAATTCTAAACAAATTATTATCATAAAATGTATCGACGCAAAAATACGTAAAAAAAAATTGCCGAAAACAATCGCAGGGTTGATAAAGATGAGATTATTAAAATTTAGAGAGTTGTGTCCCTTCAATTAAAAAAATGTGACACACAGATTTTCGAATTTATTATATAGATGAAAAATATAAAGACGTTGAAATATTACAGTAAAATATTTTCATAGAATCAAGTACATATTAATACATATCGTGTTAATGGCGCATAATATTCCATAATTCAAAACATTTTTTTTTTATATATAGCGTGTTTTTTCAAGACGTGGGTCATCATGGATCTATAAAATATTGTCTCTCGTATTTCTGAGCATCACTTGACTTTTTACCAGTTTTCTTTTTCCTTGCTCCTGTTATCCATTAACACAAATTCTTTTATATTATTCGATGTCCTGACCCCCTCATGAATCATTAAATTTTTCAAGACAACTTTCATCAAAATGGCTTTGATTTGCCAGTTCTTTACTTCGATTAATATAGGGCTACGTCGCTATAATTTAAATTGTGATAAAGTATTGGTATTAGAATTTGACTTAGTAAAATATTCTAGATGTAATACGTCGATGATTAACATTTTCACTGCTACTCATTTGCCCAGTGCTGCCCCCATCCAGCCAGCCATTTTTAAAGAAAATGCCAAATTTCAACCTACATATTTTATTACACAGAAAACTAGCAACAGTGTCTTTTACAGCATTCCATTTTCATGTATATACCTGGGAATGACTTACTACATCAGTAATAGGTATACACATGATATCTTTTGAAGCATTGGCCTTTGTGATTTTACGATAGATGGCGCAACGGGATACTCATACCAGCGGCATGCAAAAAAAACGTAGGTTTCCGTACTTAGCCAACTGGAGGAAGATAAAAAAAAACGAAGATTTCCGTAGTTAGCAGCGGAAGTGTTAATTTTCCATTAATGTATATCACCTGAAAATTTAAGTTAAGATCAGTGTGCAGTGATATTTCTAATAAATCTGCACTACAAATACAACTGAGTGATGAATCGGATTGTGGGTTGCAGTTTTAAAAATAACGCATAATACGTTTAGTTCAAAATAAAGTCTATTCAAGTAAAACTATCAGATATTTTGAACTTGATAACTTGCAATGTAAGACAGAAAAATGTATTATAAATCTGACCAGGATATGGAAAAGAAATAATTTTTCGGTAATTTTATGATCTTAATTAGGACGGGGGTACTTGATATTAGCTAAATTATGAGTATATCGATCTCCGTATTTTCAGAATCTGAACAAGTATAAAAATGCACCATAGATGTGACTGTTCTTCAAACAACAGACAAATAATATATTTGTTATGTGATTATGTTGGAATTTCCGTTTGATGCAAGTCTAAGATCAACTTTAATATTATCTTGATGTGATAATTTTGCTTTTGAAACAACAAAATAATAATGCTTAGACTTTCATCTTTTCCTGTTGGGTCTTAAAGATTATATCAGATAAAACATCAATGGATATTTATTTAATCAAATTTCATGCATATTTTACAGTGTCTAATCTTTTTGCATGTCATCGAAACAAAGACGTTTTTGCATTGTTATCAGTGGATATAATGTGTTGGATATAAATGTTTAAAATGTGTATCGCTATTAGATTTGTGCGCAAATAATTGGATGTGCACCAGCTACATGCTATTGACGGTTAAATGAAATTCCAGTAAGAGACAGCGACATAGCTAACCAGGAACCCGGAAACAAAATGGAATATAGAGGAATTTGGAATTTGATTAAAATATGAATCTAATATCTAAATAGTGTATAACTAATTTCCAAAAAATTTGTGTTCTTCAAAAAAAATGAATGTATAATTTTAATTTTAACAGAGACTGATTTTTTTTCTTTGGACCATTTGGAGTATTGCTGTTTAAATTCCAACTTAGAGCTGATTCTCGGTTGGGTGATATGCATAAAACTCACTCCATGATTTCTGCTATCATCTCTAACCTGGATGCCCACAAAGAACGTGGAACTAATGGTATCCTTGTAATAGTCATTAAGAAATATGCTCCCAAACTAGCTCCTGTTCTCCCTGAACTGTATAAGAAATATATTGATACTTCCTGCTTTCCTGTCTGGCAGAAGTCATTGTCTTTTATTCCAGATGTTAAGAACTCTGGTGAAAATCTGGCAATTCGAATTTTAGGATTATTAGCCTACTACCAATATTGGGGAAAATCAATGAGGCCCTAATCAATGATGAAATGGCTCATAATTTCTCATCGCAGAGCCTTTTCTCAGACAGGAAATACAGCGTTCGTTTTTTCCAGATCAACTGCAGATGCATTAAAGATAACTGCGGAAAGACTCTATCATGCTTTAGATGAAACAAGTGCAGTACGGGCAGTAACATTTGACATTGCAGGGTTTGGCACTCAGGTCTTCACCAAAAGCTGAAAAGATACAATATCTCCAAACTCATTTTTGAGTTGATAAAGTCTTTCATATTTAATCGTGAAATGACAGCTATCCTGAACGGCCACTGATCTACATTCCTTCCTGCTCCCGGGGGTGTCCCTCAGCGACTTGTCTCTACGCTGTTTTTAATCTTTATTGACGTCCTTCTCATTGACATCAGGTCTCAATTTGGCATCTACACTGAGGACACAAGCTTATATTTCTGCCTCAAATGTAAGACTGTTCATTGCAAAGAAGAGTCAGTAATATTAATGGCCCTGATCTAGCAGTTCAGATTCTGTTAATTTGAGCTGCCTCTCTGTGAAGTTTTTTATAAATACTTTCATGTTAATGTTCGGATGAAGTCTTCGATATTTTATATGGAATCTATAAATTTAAGCGCAATACTAGATTCGTGGCGAGATCTTATCAATGTAAAGTAGACCTATCAGATATAGCCTTAACTCACTGTTATGGGATCTTACCCATAATAATAATAATGGACTATTCCACACTTAATAAATACCGCGCCTCAGGAGTAGGCAAAGAGTCGAGTCAGTAGTTCAAGGGACTCAGTAGTTCAAGTCGAGTCAAGAGTCGAGTCAGAGGCAGTCCGAAACACAGTCGCGTTCAGACAATTACTGCAAGACCTTTTAATAGTGATACTGGTCGAGACTACATTGTTCTCTCTACTAAACCTGATTGTTCATACTAACACTTCTACTTCTCAGTATATATTCCTGTTTGTAATATATCTGTGTTATTCCATACCTGTGTTCGAGATCTTCTTTATTGGTTCTACCTTGGACTATCACCGTAGTACAAGGAACCGGACCATAACACTCACAATGCTGACAATCTCTTTTCTCGCGCTTCTCGTTTGTGGAACTCCCTTCCGGTTCCATGATTTCAGGCCAAATTTAATCTGCAAAAAATTAAATTTAAATGCAGTGCCAATCGCTATTTAGTGTCCTTCTTATTATTCTTTTCTCTTTCTACTCATTACTAATGCCTCTTTTCCTAATTCCTCCACAACATATAACGGAAATTATATATATATATATATATATATATATATATATATAAGTGTGTGTGTATATATATATATATATATATATATATATATATATATATATATATATATATATATACGTCTGTGTGTGTTTGTGTGTCTGTGTCTGTGTGTATTTGTGAATCTGTGTGAGTCCTTTGAGTTTTTTCTTTCCATTTATTTAGAGAATGCAGACACGAAAACAATGTTTTACTACTTTACTCAAAAATTTACACTGAAAAGAATAAACAAAATAAATGTAAGCAAGTAAAATAAATTAATCAGAATAAGTAAAAAAATAAAGAAATACATAATAAACAAATTAACAAACCACTCTCGACAAAATAAGCGTTAGAATAGACTGTGATACTATTTGTCGTTGCCACGGCAAAAAGGAAGAAAAGTTTGTTAAAACATAAGAAAGAGTTATGTACTGAAAGACTTTAAAACGAGAAGGGTTAATATGAAAAAGCCATGGGAAGAATTGAGGATTTATTTCGCACATAAACGACTTGAAATATATGTCAATCAATCCGAATAATGTAAAGTGACCCAGACTTAATTGGCAATGTTGATTGACACACTGCTGCGTCACTGAGCGCTTCCCCATACAGATCAGCCAACTGGGCCTGCATGACCGCATTATTTCTGACTACCTCTGGGAAAGCTAATGACGACAGTTTCTCCGCTCGGGTCCCCAATTCTCCAGGGGTTTCGTCCCTCAGCTGCGTCATCTTCAGGAGGGCTCTCATGGCCTCTATCGCCGTCCCCTCGTCAGCAAACTGCCGAGTTAATAATTCTTCCAACCGTTCCCATGTCAAGTGGGGCTCACTGGCTAAGAGTCTTTTTACGATCTCAGACGCTTTCATACTGGTGGCATCATACGCCAAATATAGGGCCTCTTGGTCTGAGAGTCTATATATTACGCGGCTCTTATCCAGGACTGCCAGCCAGTTCCTAAAATCCCTTTTACTATCGTCAAACGCCGGAACCCTCGGTCCACCCAATAATTTTCTCAGGTCTGCTGGCAATCCCTGTTCAACCCCCTCTTCCTCAATGTCTACCCTATCTGGCTCGTAGTCAGACATATTTAACACAGCAAAAGAAAAACAATCAAAGCAGCAACAATCGAAATTGGGAGATCAACCGAAAATAATATGTCCTACCTGACAGACGATTTCTTGTTCGTTCTTCTCAGGTTCCGGGTTGTCCTACTAGAGTATCTGGAACCGTATGGTTATAGTTAACCAAAGTTCTTTGGTTCCCACTCTAGTCTGTTTCAATTTGAGTCCTTGAGACGCCGTGCGTTGTCCTGGTCGAAATTTTCTGCAACTCCTGTGGCAGCGGCTGATCCAGGGTCTTATCCTGCTGTCACGGCACCAATTGTGACGTCCGGCGGTGTCGCTGCGCCAAATGTGACGTCTGCCTGGCCGCGTCCGTCGTGCTATCCTGTCCTGTGACGACCAACTGGCTTGGTATTGTTCGCGGCACCAAATGTGACGTTCTAACCTTTTGGCGATTCGGATGGGAATCTGGTTAGATTCGGTATCAGCCTTGTCGTTCCCAGCTCGCCTCCAACGTCTGGTTACCGAAGTAACTGTTTTGATTTCTAGTCTAACCTACCCACGTTGTGATTTGATCTTAGGTAGACGAAATCAATCAGTCGCTGGGCCGTAATGCAAGCTGAGTCCAGACAAGGGTAACACCGCACAAGTATATGTAAAAGAAAATAAAGTAATAACTCGAAAAGTTCAGATGTGTTAAAAAAGATAACAATATTTTATATCTGGTTCCTGAATACAGGACTGCGTCTTTCTTCCAAACCGCTAATATGGATTCGTGACACTTTGTGTTTGTTAGGCGAGTCTTAACATCTTAATTTGTTCTTTTAAGAAACTAGTTTTGGTGTATCTTCAGGCGCTATTCGTAAAACTTGTTTTGATGGTGTGAGTCTAAGTCGTTCTTCAAAAATAAATTGTTCTTGGTTAGAAGTTGAGTTCGGAATTGCGTGGAATCTTTCAGTCAGCTTTCTCAATTCAACTCAGCTGCGAACTCTTTAATTCAACTCCTTAATTCAACTGCGAACTTAACTCGCTGCGACTCTGCTTATATGGACGCCGACCAAAACCGGGGTGGGCCTATCGGGGTTTGAGGTTCCTTGATAATTCTAAATCCACAATCTACTTCTTTGTTTCCAGTCAGGAAAATTTATTATTTTCCATTTTTGGAAGTCTTTCGTCCTCCCACCTTCTTCTGTTCTCATATTGGTATCTCACCATACCCTCAGAGGGTGTCAACGGGTTTCTCCTCTCTCTCACAGTGGCATCTCATACCGATCCCTTCAGGAGGTGTCAATATGTCTCCCCTCCTACTTCACATGATTACCTTCGCCTAACGCTCATGCCAGCATTCGGCCAATGGGCGCCCAGCAGTGTGGTTTAAAAAATCTTGCTCAAAGAAAAAAAAATTATCTTCCTTTTTCTTTTCTTCCTTTCTTTCCTTTCTTCTGTCCGATAACAAGTCCTTAGACTCTTATCTTAACCGAATTTCATGTGGAATTCGTCAACGAGATTTTCGCCATTTATCAAGTGGGTGGTCATCTGGCGATCTGGACGCTAGAGCCAATTATTCGTTTCGATAAAATAATTTTATTATCATAGCCAGATCCAACACAAAACAGATGCTCCTCTCAATGATATTCTGCAGATAGTCAAAGGCTTAATTTTTCCTTCATGGTGGTCCAGCGGACATTTTTCCCGCGACCCAGTACATGACCTAATTAATATTATCTCTCAGTTTCTGTTTCGTAGGTCATTTGGCCAACCTGAAATTTTCACCATTGCCATACTCGGTGCGCCGTCATAAATCAAATTAAATCCGACACATCCGCGACCTTACTTTCCTCGATAATGAGAATAAAACCTTTAGCACTTTTCTTTGTTAGAAAAAAAAATAACATCGTTCAGTGTCCTTTTCGTGATGGCTTCTTATCACCTAAATTTAATTCTAGCCTATTTTTTCTTTTTTTTTTCTTCTTCTTTCTTTCTAGCAACCTAAATAGTGTCACACGAGACAGAAACAGAGACGGAGACGGAGACAGAAACAGGACAGAGATGGCAGAGAGTTTGTCTCAGTCACTGTTCGTGATAGACCTCACGTGATAGCCTGCAGAAGAGAACCCCCCTCGACATCAGTCTTGTGCCAAACTTTTGCATCAACATCAAACCAGATGTTGACAGGTCAAAAATAATATCACTGCCGGGTTAGGTTGATAATTAATTACATGCGAACAATGATAAACCAATTACTGTACGAAGGACTGATATAAAAACAGTATCTAATTTTGTTCAATTTATTCAAATGTCTTTTTTTCCTGTATGTCCCGCTTGGACCTACCCAACACGAAGATGCTTACGACGATTCAATCTTGGCTACCTTATGATCAACCTTAAATTACAGAGTGGGATAAGGTTAGCTCTGAATTGAAGCGGTCACTTCAGCGATCAACCCCGTAGTTGAAAGTCTTTGGCGGCTGAAGAGGGTGTTGGACGATTACTGGCTACCCACAAGGCACCACAGATCCATATATATAAATAGCCGACAGAAAACTCAGCGCATGTGGACTGATGATTGCGTTTAGCATGAAACAGTCTGTTGCCTGAGTGCTTAAATTTTCGCGTATATATATATATATATATATATATATATATATATATACACACACACAAGAACAAAATCTACTTCCATACCTGATGATGTCTGTAGGAACAGACGGAAGCTTGTAAAAAAAATAAAAAGACCTTATGCAACTGGAATTTATAAACAGGGATCATATCATTCATATACACTTTCGAGGTTGATGTATCTTATTTATATAGATTGCGAGGATGTATTCTCCCCATTTAAATCATTAACCTCTATATTTATTTTGTATGAATGATTCATGAATATATATATATATATATGCATATATATATATATATATATATAGATACATATGCATATATATATATATATATATATATTCTGTTCATACGTTATTTTTATAGATGCAATTATTTAAATAAAGTCTCTGTTTATAATAAACGGAATCAATTACATTTACCGGCCTTATTGTTCGAGAAATTTTCTAGTAAATACGTATCCCCCAACAAGAATTGAACCTGTATCATACACAGAACGGTCAACGTAAGAGCTACAACATTAAGCTACAAAGTAAGCGTTAGGTTAGCAAAGTCAAATTACTGTTTTTGAACAGACAAATTTCTATCGATCTTTCGAGAAAGATGGTAACTGCTCAAAGTGAATCTTAACGTAAACAGTAATGCAAACAGATATAATAAAATCGACTTAACCCGACAATTATTTTTCTGTTTACGTGAAGATACGCTTGAGCATGACAGATATAAAAATACTGCATGCCTGCCTTCAAAATGCCTTCTGTCATAAATAAGCTTTAGCAAAATACTATTCATGTTATAATACGACTGGAGAGTCATCATCATATATATATATATATATATATATATATATATATATATATTAGGTTGGTGCAAAAAAATAATGTCGTTTTCTCACATAGTAACATATGTGAGAAAACGACATTATAATATTTATCTAATATCTAATATTTCTGTTAAAATACGACTGGAGAGTCATCATATATATATATATATATATATATATATATATATATATATATATATATATATATATATATATATATATATATATATATATGATGACTCTCCAGTCGTGTTATGACAGAAATATATAAGCTTAAGCAAAATACTATTTCTGTTATAATACGACTGGAGAGTCATTATATATATATATATATATATATATATATATATATATATATATATATATATATATATATATATATATATATATATATGATTGCTCTCCAGTCGTATTATAACAGAAATAGTATTTTGCTTAAGCTTATATATATATATATATATTAAAGACATTTTTATGTTTAACCTTATAGATACAAGTATTTAAGTAAATGCTCTGTTTATAATAAACAGTATTAAATAACATTTACCGGCCTGAATGTCCGAGAAATTTTCATAGAAAATATTCGTTCTTTGACAGGATTCGAACCTGCATCCTATACATAATATATATATATATATATATATATATATATATATATATATATATATATATATATATATATATATATATATATATATATATATATATATATATATATATATATATATATATATATATATATATATATATATATATATATATATATATATATATATATATATATATATATATATATTAATTATGTGCGTGTGTATTAAATAAAATAAACATATATTAATATCTACTTTCCATTTAATATTTACATAAATGCGAGTTATAAAACATTTCCTTTGATATTAATTTAAAATTCTTTGCTTTCTTAAAAGTATATTCATTATATTATGTACGCTTTTGACAAATGCACAATCGATGCAAAATAACTATTATTATCATAAAACGATCCCATAGATATCTTTTCAAAGATGCATTGAAATTTTTGTTTATACAAAATAATCTGATATCTATCTTCAAATTATTTGACGCAATTCTTTCCTATATTTAGCCTTTTTCGCAGATCTTGCTACTTTTTAATATATTTTGATTTTTTTTTTTCTTTAAAATAAGAATCTGATTCTTTTTCTGATTTTCTTTTGGAATCTTCCGCTCATTGTTTTGTTCTTTGAAATAGGTCTTCCCATTTGAATCACGTTATAATTCATACTGGTTTTCTGTACTTCCGCTTGATGTATTTTTAATGATACTATCCTTGTTCAAATCATGTTCATTTGATGATCGTTATATTTTCATTGAACATGGCATTCAGAGATTCCCTGTTACTTCGGAATAAATCTGTAATTGCAAGAAGTTATATTTAGCAATACGTGGCCACGAGAAAAATTTCGTCATTTTAATCCTGAACAAGAATTACTTCATATTTTTTTAAAACTGTAAATGTACACACTCACGCACACACTCGCACACACACATATATGTATGTGTGTGCCTGTGTATGCTTGAATGTATTTATGTATATATGTATACATATACCAAAAATCTGCACATTCCGTTAAAAATAGAATAACATTCTTGATAATGGCTAATCCCATATTTGAAAGAGTTGGGATATATCGGATATTCGGATAGTTTTTACGCACTTCATGTTCGGAAAAAATCACTTATACGAACACAAGAAAACTTGAATGCAAAGCTTGCATTTTCTGGTCAGTCGTCGTGAAACTAGTATGAAAGGGCTGCCCATCTAGACTTGCCACCTTGTTGTAGTGAATCCATAGGAAACTGGCCATTCATTTCGCTGTTTGTAGTGCGACCACTCATCAACATGTTAACCTGTGTGAATGGTAGAAGCTCCCTTCAAAATTGGACCTAGGTCTCGCCAGCGCTTTAACATATCCCATACTCATCCCATAAATTAGAACATAAACCGTTAAGATATAATGTACTATATGACATACAGTTGTTTATAGTCATATAATAACTTGCAAATTAACTAGAATATAATATGAGTATAGATATATGATATTATAGAATTAAACCAGAGTCATTTTATTTTAAAAAATTACAAACTTCATGGAAACAAAAATACATTTTGATTTTACATTTCTTTTCGTTTAGAGTCCGCTGACGGAATTTGATCTAAGCTGAAAAATTATATAATAATTGTATTTAAATCATGTCACCCCAAGCAAGGCGATAATGACACTAGGAATTAGGGAGCTAAAGCGAGTTAATGTGAAAGAGAATGGTGAGGATTGAGATATGGTAAAAGAAGGAACAGAGTTCAAGTAGACATAAGATGTCGATTGACGTTGCATTTAGACTGTTGAAGATTATAGGGTACGGTGGAAGCAAAAAAAATGGAAGGGATTTAAAATGTGAAAAAAGAAACTGTTATAGTAGAAATGACGGTTGCTTTTAGATATTTAAACAGTAAATCGGTTTGAACTGCTTATCGATCTATTAATAAAATTAAAATTAAGACACCAGGTTAAAAATTTCTTCAGAGCAGTAGCCATGAAAATATTTGTACAAAAGGCAGTGGAAAAATCAGGTCACATCGGTGAGAAAATGACTGAAGTCAAAATGGTGGGTCAGGAGAGATTACATTACAGACAAAAAACTGTAATATGATGAAAAATTTCCTTAAAAACAAAAAGCACTGAGATGTTATGTATTATCTGTAATCCGATGACATGTGAATACTGGTCTCTCTTCTCACAAATGAAGAAAATACTTGAAGCAACAGAAATGGTGTTATACCTAAGTATACGATGGAAATAACTCGTGATCACCGACGATGTTTTAGATAAAATTGAAAACAAAAGACACTTACATTTAGCGAATGCATAATGAGTAAGGTGAGCGTGGCGAATTTGATACTCACATGACATAATGAATGCAAACGAAACACACATAATAAGCGAATAAGCTACGTATCGAGATTGTGTAAATGTTTGGTAGAACAAGGATTATGGGACGTAACGAATAGACAAAATTTACTCAGAGAAACAAAGGACAGGAAGTCATGAAGAAACATAACCCTCCTGAAGTGACATGGCACAGAGAAAACCAAAATAATGAATGACATTCAACTTTCAATCTTCGTCTCTTTAATCAATATTCCGAACTTGGAGTTAAGTATATGAATTATATTTATTGATTTGTGAATCATTCTTAATTAGAATCGATTGGAATTGAATTCCTTTGACGTTTATAATTTGATTCATGAATATATATGAAGGTATGTTCAGAATATGCATATGGCGGTTGATAATGCATATGGCGGTTGATAATGCATATGGTGGTTGATAATACATATGGTGGTTGATAGTTGTTATAATGAAACACGCCTATTCTATAGTTAATAGACTCTCCCATCTATAATACGTAGGATTAGTAAGAGTAACGAGGGGGTCGCTCAGTGGTTCTGTCTGAGTTCAGTCTGAAGTCGGACGACCGGCTGAACTCTCACCTTCGGGCGGGGAGGAACCCGAAGGAGGCTACTCCGAAGGATGGAGTCTCTTTCGGGGAGGTAAACCGACCCTGAACCCGTTTATACGGGTTCAATGGGCATATTTTTGGCCGAGCCCACGGGCTCGGAGATCCCACGTTAAACCGGCCTTGTGCGACATGATTCCTACGTGGGCGGGGGGGGGGATAAATACCCGTCGCTCAGTGGGTCGGTCTGAGTTCAATCTGAAGTCGGACGACCGGTTGAACTCTCTGCCTTCGGGCCCTCGTGGGGTGGGGGTCACTGAATATCGCTCAGTGGTTCGGTCAGTCAGTCGATGCTGGACGACCGTTAGTCGGATACTAAAGTATCAGCGACCACAACTAGATTTTCTCTGCGTCAAACCTACTATATGAAGTTCATAACGTTTTGTACGTCGAACCTATTTTAGGACCGACTTAGTACAAATACAAACCTCCACTGTGAAACCACTCCATAACAATAGTGTAGGACAAGAACTGATCAGTAGAGTAAAAATAACATAAATCGTAAAGGATCATGCTTAAAAGAGTTCAAATCACTCTGGTCTCTTGCAAGTATTTCTGGCTTAAAAAGAACAATCTAGAAAACACAATATTCAAAGCAAAAATTGTCACACTTGTTTTTTTCTTATTCTATTTCGAACGTTCTTCATCAATTCTTTTTTATATCGCCTCTCTGTCACTTATTCAGATTTCTCCATTATTTTTCTCTTATTCGTTTTCCCTTAAAATATTTAAGCTAATGATACGAAATATTTATCTGAGCATCATGAAAAAGTTATTGTGTATACATCTAAATGCAGTATCCCATTCTTGTTTCAATCATTAAAATGACAGATCAATTACACACGCACATACACACACAAACACACATATATATATATATATATATATATATATATATATATATATCGGTGGAGGGTTGTTTCAAAGGCAGTAAACCTGTATTTTTGAACAGGAATATATATTAATATGCTTTGGGCATTCATTATGTTAACAAAACATAAAAAATACATTTTTCTCAAAATATACATGCGCATTATAAATAATTAGACATTAGATGTTCTTTTTTGAATAAAACCAAAACGTGCACATATACATACAATTTATCATTCATGGGAAACGAGTTACGTTCTATAAGAAATAATATATCTGGTGTTTTGCTGGAATTTGGAAAGATATCGGGCTGTGCAAAGATAACGTCAGCAAGTATTCCCTCAAAAATATTTTGTTATTGTTTTTTTTTTTTCTTTTCGAAACTATAATCCATTCGTCTTTAAGGCTTGTTTAGTGTGTGATTTTTTTACTTCCGCCGTTCTCACGTCATATGCTGAGATGTTATCTTCGCTCTTAGCAGCGAAATGCAGTTAGCTCTCTTAGTTTCTGTCGGTTGGACGGGTCGTACTAAAATATTTTCATTTTATTTTATATGTATTGTTTTATTTTATATTCGCTATTGGGTACCGTCCCCACCCGCCTCATTGCATATCCTAATTTTATATATTTTTATATTTAAAAATAAAAATAAAGTCAGTTGTACATATTTTCATGTCCTGGGTGTTTATTAGGAACCCCTCAAATGGCAGAATGTCGGAATTAAAATATTACTGTCAACACAATGCTTGAAAATAAATAGAATAACATTCGAAACCACTCCCGAACAAGGATAACAAAACATTTGTTTGTGTGTGTGCATGCATTTGTAAATACATGCGTATACGTGTGTGTATGTGTGCGCATGTGCGAGTGTGTGTGCGCGTGTTTATTTGTTATGTAAATGCTTGAAACTATCACTGTCTATACTGTCCTCATTCAAGTAAAGATGATGCAAGATTATCCGTTCTCTTACATAAATTTTAAGTATGGTCTTCTCAAAACAATATTTGTATAAACCACAGGTTCGCTTGCGGCTTTTGATGAAAGAGGGTTTAGTTACCAACCAGTTCAACCGAGCATACACGGAAAACAACAATATTATTATATCAGGAATATTACATTATATTATATTTCTTTATTAAAACATCCCAATTCAAAGCAAGTAATCCTTTACATTAATCGTTATATCGTTACAAAAAAAATACATATTAGACAATTTGAAACTTATATTTAATTACAAAAGTGTTTAACTGCACTTGTGTTTAAAGATACAAGAATATTCTTAGTTTTCATATCGATCTGTATGACTTTCCATTATATATTGTGTCCATGTTCATAGTTGATATTAGGGAATGTTTTTATTATTATTATTAATAAGGCTTCCATTGTATATTATTCTTTTTTTTTTTTATTAATAAGGCTTACATTAAATATTATTTACGAATGTAAATGTCCATTAAGTAATTATATTCCTGATCAACAAAAATATGTAAATAATTATATTGGCCATACTACAACATGTTTGACACGAAGACTTACTCTACACCTTTCGGATCATAGCCCATTTAAATATTTAGGGAAACCTACCGGACCCTATTCGTAACATATTTGTTGAAAACGCCAATATAATATCATCATCTACACGCAAAAAAGGCTAAAAATAATGGAAGCCTTATAAATTAAAAAAATATATATAACTACATATATGCAACAAACCATTTCTTGTTTAATAGTTAATAAAGTTGAAAATGTCTAAATGTATAGCCGAAAGTACTCGGATTAAAAGAACATTCGGACAGTTTTTATATAATTTATAATCTGCAAAGATAAACAGAAAGTTAGATAGCATGAGAAATTGTATAAAACTAAATCAATGTACCTTGTCTGTCGTATTCAATGAAATGTGCATGAAAGAAGGATTGCTGCCCAAATACACACAGACAGACAAACACAACGACACACACACACATATATATATATATTCATGAATTATTCATACATAAAACAAATACAAAGGTTAATGATTAAATGGCGAGAAATCCATCTTCGCGAACAATTCAATAATATATTTTTGTATATTATTGAATTGTTCGCGAAGATGGATTTCTCGACATTTAATCATTAACCTTTGTATTTGTTTATGTATGAATAATTCATGAATTTGTAAATTGATTGCATCTTTATTGATATATATATATATATATATATATATATATATATATATATATATATATATATTTGTGTATTTAGCCAGTAATCATAATATATATATATATATATATATATATATATATATATATATAACTGAATAACTGAAAAAAGAAGACATTTGAAAGCCCGGGAATATAACTGCATCGTATTAATTTGGTAGATTTTAATACGATAGCAATGTTACGTATTTGTATTTGGCGCAACATTAATTAGAAATTCGAATACCCACACTTATATATATATATATATATATATATATATATATGTGTGTGTGTGTGTGTGTGTGTGTGTGTTTATATATGAGCAAGAAATAGCATTAATAAAATCTAATATGATACATGATCTCAGAAAAAGAAATATCTCTCAAATCAACGTGGAAAACGATGTTACAAAAACAATTTAAATAATATACAAACATTAATATACTGGCTGGTATATTATTTACTGCTTTATCTATCATTAAATGTTGGTTTCATTTTGTTTAGGTTGCTTTTATGTTCTTCTGTCAGGATATGACGAGAAAATGGGAACCTAATTAATCAGTAGCCCAAAGCGACGATTTTTTAAAACCAAACAAAAAGACAAAAATAAAAAAGAGGAGAAAAAGACTAGGAAATTTCTCGAAACCAGAAAAAAGTATACTACTATTTTTTTTTTTTTTTTTTGTACAGGATATTACCTATCTTTTTTGGAAGTGAATATATAAAGCACTTTATAATAATTTTCCTGTGCAAAACGTGATTATCAGTCGACACCAGAAGAATTTTGTCTGCTCATTTTTCGAGTCCCTTTTGTTAATACAAATGGGGGGAAATGCAGAAGAGGTTAATGCGATATAAAATTACAGGACCATATTCTATCCTAATGAATTTTATGAGCATATGCTCAGAGCATGCGGGAAAGGAAAGTGTGTTTATCTTTTTTTTATAATGCGCATGACAAGCCGAGCAGACATTCACTCCTAATGTACCTGTTCATCAATCCATACCGGAAAAATATAAATGCCGAAACTAATGTACACACACATACACATTGGAGCAGACTGTACCATATATATATATATATATATATATATATATATATATATATATATATATGTGTGTGTGTGTGTGTGTGTGTGTGTGCGCGTGTGCGTGTATACTGGGCGTATTTACATAGCATTCTTCAATTTATTCTGACATTTGAAAATTTATATTTAATTTTCATCGAAAAAGTAAGAAAACTTTTACGAAATGTAGAAAATGTAAACAAAAGAATTAGTTAAAAATAACAACTGTGTGTTTTATATAAACCTCCCGGATGTTCTAGAAAGGAAAAAATATCTTGGGAAGAAGCCGTCTGAGTGGAATGTACAACAGTGGTTTTTTGGAATGGTGTTTTTTTTTGGAATGGTGGTTTTTCTGCGAACATGGAGGGGCCGAGTTCTGAAATTCTGTACTGGCGAGAGTGAAGAAGATTTGCAATATAGTAATAGCAATAATATAGTTAAAGGCTAGCAAGGTTTCGGCTGAGGGATAAGGGTCGCACAGTGGAAAATATTTAATTACCTATAAGCCATTAGTATCGCTTTTCATTTCTTTCAAAAATTGACAGAGGTTATTGGGCTGATACAGCTCTTTATATAACAGCAATACTCCGCTATATATATATATATATATATATATATATATATATAGAGAGAGAGAGAGAGAGAGAGAGATAGATATAGGTTATTGCATGTAGAAAAACGCTACATAAATGCACTCCTGTTTTGATGTGTATCAACACGTCTCATCTGGCGTTAGAAAATAATTGATTATTACAATTTATTAGACTCAATATATAATCTCTTTTCCAGGGAAAAGGAAGAATAAAAAGAAAAAAAAATATAATAGAAAATAGAGAGGGTATAAAATAGCAAGTTTTGTTATCATTCTAATCAGTTCAACCAATCAAAATGGTTTATGTTAAGAAATAGTTCGTGAAACCCAGATTTAAAATTTTATAGCGAAGAAAACGACGACTTACCTCGTCAAACCAAGCGACAGCGTGTCGCGTGTATTCTACTACGGAAAAAGTGGCGAAAAAGAAAACTACTTACCAAACAGAGGGGCACGTATTCCGCATAACATGCTGAAAATGGAATAAAAGTCAGTCGCAGGAGTCGCTATAAAAGTATTTTGATATGCAAATTACGGAAAATCCTATTCCAGCTGTCGACGAATGGAAGAAATATGTTCTGCCGATAAAAGCAGTTGGTGTTCTCAATTCGGGAGATGAGGCATCACTCACCTGGCTGATGATTCGTGGGGCCCTCTGGGTCGGCAAGAGACTCTGTTCAGCTGGTTTGGAGAAATATCCAAACTGTCGTCGCTGCACTGGGGAAGTCGAGACCAATGGTCACGCCTTTTTTCAGTGCAAGACGGTAGTGCCGTTGTGCAAGTTTGTTGAAGGCCTCATGGTTCGCATGCTGCAGGGAAAGTTCTTTGTCCTGGAAGCCAGTTCTGTTTGTAGCAATTTGGTGCCGCAATTGACGAAGGCTGAACACTATGTGTTCTGTTGCTTACTAGGGATTATGAGAGTCGTGATTTGGACGACGCGTCAGAAGGGATTCCATGAGGGCGAGAAGTTCACCTCTTCCCAACTGATCTTGTACTTTAAGCATCAGCTTAAAGTCAAGATTAGGACGGAAAGGCGGCGGCTCACCTCATCGGAATTTGGCAAAAGGTGGGTGAATCTTGCGCGAATGTGTAGAGTGAAAGGGGCTGACCTAGAGTGGCACTTGGATGTCGGTTAGGTACAGGATTTGTCCTAACAGGGTTGAACATAGGCAACCCACCCAGATATTAGCTTAGACTAGGTTTTCGATTTTGAATCTTTAGTTTTCCCTTTTTTCTAGTAAACTTAGCTAGGGTATGCATGCGCATTGGTCCCTTTTATTTCTGTCCCTATTTTTCTTTTGTTTTAATTCCCCATCCCCTCCCTCGTTAGGTGGTCAGTGACTTCAGTTCTCTGGTGGATGCGGGGTGACTTTCGTTTCGTGTGTGTGGTTTTTCGTATTTGTTGTTGTGTATGAATGTGTGTGTGTCTGTGTGAATGCTTGGAGGAATGAATGTTTTTTCTTATTTTTTCTTAGCCCCGATTCTTGATTTCGTCTAGTTAACTGATTTTGCTGCCACATTTATGGTTTGTGGGGGTTTTATTACTAACACAGTTTTGTTTAGTTTTATTGTAAATATTTTTAAGTCATATTGTACATAATCATTTGGGGTTCTTTTTAAAAAATTGTTATTTTATGACCCTCCCCCCCCCCCACGAACACTATTTGTACATAAGGGGACTAGTTATGACTTCATAGAGAATTTGAGGCATTATGGTGGACGTAGTAAGAAAGGTAGGAGTGAATGTGTTGTTTTGGTGTTTGGATTATTGTTAGTTTGTTTGGGTCAGTGTCTGGGACTAGCTAAGTTTAGATTTAAGACAGAAGAAGACCGTCATTCCCCATCCCCCTTTTAGGCCTTGTGCCACATTTTATACATATTGTATAAATAAATATCGTTCTCAATTCGGGAGAAAAAAAAAATTCGGGCATTTTTGGTTTCGGCGATTGTTAGTGAGCGAGTTATTTTTCTGACTGGTTACACGCATTGTGATTTGAAATAGTACCGACGAATCGAGTTTTCAGCATTTCTTTCTACCCACGATATTCGAGTCTGGACTTACAGTGATTCTTCTTTGTCTTGTGGAAGTAATCTGCGACAAATACTTCACTTGAAACTGACACTTCCTAAGAGGAAGAAAAGGTTATTTAACAATACTTTATAGTAGATAAATAATATATTTCTTTAAGAAAAAAATAAGGGAAAAGAAAAGAAAAAATATTAAACAAAATATCGAAAAATTAAGAGCAAAGAAAATATTTAAATAAATGAAGGAAACAAAATTTTAACATACAGGTTATATAAAATAATAAATTATATAGATCATATCTCAATGGAATGCAGCTGTTAACTAATGGGTTTGATAGAAGGTATTAAAAAAACAAATCAATGGAAAATTTTAAGACTTCGCCAAAGGTATATACCAGCTGACTAAATCTTACCGTTAATGTTAGAAGAACAAGGTACAGACAAAACATGGAAAGGTATAACTAACTAAATATAAGCTTTATAAGTTTACAACAAGTTTATTCAACATACAAGAAGAAGCAATTATCAGATTTAACCGTTAATTCAAATCTATTCCTCCCTATTTAAAAATCTGATTGCCTGCACTCTCTCCTGTAAACACAGAAAACAAGGTTCGTATAAGGATTTGCATGTCATTGCCAGTTTTAAAATATTCCATTTAATTTTAGGAGTTATATCTTCATCCTTCAACATTCAAAAAAAATTGAACTATATATTTTGAGTCTTTCTTTTTTCTTTTCTTTGATTTTTTTCGCGGGAAACGAGGTTGTATGTGCTACTAATCATAATAAATTGTAATAATTATCCATTTACTAACGTCTGTCAAGATGTGTTGATACACAATGAAACATGAGTGCTTTATGTAGCGTTTTTCTACATGTTTGCATGTAATATCATATATACATAAACAGACACACACACACACATATATATATATATATATATATATATATATATATATTATTACAATTATTTTAATATAGTTTTGTTTATACATTATTTTATAGATACGTATATAAATGTAAATGCTCTGTTTATAATAAAAACAGTAATTTAACATTGCTAACAAGACGATTCGTTTTGTAGCTGTATGGCGGTTCCATGTAGGATTCAGGTTCAATTTATGTCGGAGGACACATATTTTCTTCGAAATTCATTTATTTGTATCTATAAAAAAGGTATAAACATATATATATATATACTCTCCCGTCGAATTAGACGTATGAGGGCCAAGCAGATCATTTCCTAGGAAACCGACAACCCGACAACAGCACATGAGATTTGATTATAATGGTGGAAGTTTCGTGCAGGACCATCCACACTTTTTGAAGGGCCGAATACCGAGAGTCATTTGGTGACCATGTGGCACATAGTGCCACAAGGTCACCAAACGACTCTCCAGAGATTTTGAATTCAGAGTTGCCCTTCTGCTAGACCAGTTGCCAACCAAGGCTATAGAACCCAGTCTGCCCTGCTATTTAACCATAGTTGGAGGGAGAAGAAGAATGTAATGAATTCGACAGGAATTCGAACTCGTCTCTCCGATTCGTCAATCCGCTATCCATTACTCCACCGTGCCTCTCTCTCTCTCTCTGTTATATATATATATATATATATATATATATATATATATATATATATATATATATATATATATATATATATATATATATATATAATGTGTGTGTGTGTGCTGAAAAATACGTGCGTCTTTATGTGTGTCTGTATTAGATGAATAAGTTCATATGTGTCTTTACGATAAGAGTGAAATTTAAAACAAATTAAAATTTAGAAGGCCCGTAAATATTAAATCTGGAGTAAAACAGTCATTGAAAAAATGAGCTAAAACAAAGAAACAGGAGTAAATAGGGTCGTGATAGAAATGTTCTCAGCCATAGATGATTTCGGAATCAACAAGATAGCAGAAGTAATAGGGAATTATACGACAGCTATGAAATACCGGACGACCTCACTACATCCATTTTCGCATCACTACCTGAGAAAACCAGGTGCAAATTTATACAAACGCCATCGACCAATCAGTTTAGTGGATCACATAAACAAGCTGCATCATTGCATTGCATTGCATTGCATGATGCTAAGATAATCAATAAGTAGAATGTCGATTGGAGTCGATGTACTCCTACTGAAATATGAGCTAAGTAGATAATCTAGATATCTAACATGCGACTTGTTTACGCCTGGCGATTGTCGGTGTCAACCAACATGTATATGGACGAGTCCAATTCCTATTCTAAAGAGATGTGTTCGCCTCTAAAACACTCCTTTTTTTTTAGACATGTACTTTCTTCAGTCGATACTTTTTCGCAACATTTCAGTTGCATTATTTTTTCGCTTACCCTGACTTTGTATTGTAACTTTAGTTTTAGGAATATGTATTTCAAAAGTATCGTAAAGTATGTCTATCCTTAACATAAATAAAACCGGTTGCTTATTCTATGCATAATTACAGCTGAATTGATTAAATTGCATATAATTTATGAAATCGCTCGCCTTCAACAAGGTACATCACATTACCAAGGCGCAGAATATTTTTTCCTTCCCGCCAATTTTCTTTTCCGTTCTTAAAGGTTTTAAAGAAACTCTATCACCGATCTTGAATGATCTAGTAATTTTAAATTGTCAAACTTTCTTCTTTTTCTCTATCAGTAATTTTTCAAAAAACTATCTAACTTTTCTATTAGGTTTGTGCAAAGATATTGACGTAATAATGTCGTTTTTTGACGTTAAAAAATACGTCAAAAAACGATATTATTACGTCATTATTCTTGCACCAACCTAATAATAAATATGAGTTCTGCCGGTGAAATTTTTGCAGTGACATTAGCATTTGGCCCGTTTTAGGATCAAAGTGTAGTATCTGTGCTTTGTGATCATGCGGGCTGGCTTCTGTCGAACTCTCTAATGCAGGGAGGAACTCGGAGGAAGCTTTGCCGAAGGGCAAGGTTTCCTTCGGGGAGGTAGACAGGACCTGAACCCGTCCAGGCGGGTTCAAAGGTCATATTTTTGGCCGAGCCTACGGGCAACCCACATTAAACCGGCCTTGTGCCACATTTAATCCTCGTGGGTGGGTTAATAAATACTAGCATTTGACGTCACTCGATGCACGATCAAAAATTCTTGTAATGTTTTTACTTTAACTTCCAAAACTAGCTTTTCTTAATGCTCCTTTGAAGGAGTCAACAAACCCTTCATCTTTAACATTCGTCAGAGAATGATAAATCGGCGCAGGATTTGAAGAAGTTTTTTTTTTTTTTTTTTTTTTTTAACTCACTAGAAGTAAAATAAGTTCCATTACAGGATACCACACTGACAGGTACTCCAATCTTTGCAAAATGTTCGCACAAGGATTTAATTGTTATTGCGGAAGTCGTCGTTCGTTTACACTTTACTATCTCAACCACAATTAAATAATACGAACCATTTATTTGCCCAGCCGAGAAAATATATAATATCGGTCACGGTTTACCAGTTTGGCAATGCCTAATAATTTATAGGTGGTGAGTTTGCTGCTGAATTACAACCATTATATTTCCAAACTTTATTTTTGGTTATCTTAACCCAATTTTTTCCAATACATGTAGTTCCTCATCAAGGACTTCATCTTAACTATTATCGGGTCACCTACGTCGAATTATTTTAAAATCCACTTTTGTATTGATAACGAAACACTTCCCCGTATAAAAGTATTCCATCTCAAATGGAAAATGCTCTTACATTGTTAGCAAGTTTTATTTTAGTTTCCATTTTCTCTTAACGCCATTTATATTTTAAAAAAAAACAAAATATCCACTTTAGAATGAATTTTTATACAGTGTAACCCGTAAGTAAGACTTCTTCTCCGGTCCCGACAACTCTCTTATATCCGGTTTACACTGTATCGTCTCTCGTGAACAGCAATTGTTTTTAACAATCAGGCTTCTAATTTCGCTTTCAGATTCCATCAAAGCAAATACACTATCTTTAAAATCTTCTTTAGATTTCGATGTAAAACTGGATAAGCCATCTGCGAATCCCAATTTCTTTGACGATAGAAATTCCATCTTGAAATCATAGTTCAACAAACTCGTAGACCAACACTGTAGTTTGTTTGCACTGTAGGTTGGAATCCTTATATCCTAATATAATTAATAATGAACGAACATCAATTTTCTGTATGGATTTCCTTCTTCTATGAAATTTCTTTACAGTAAAAATTATAGTAAGCGCTTCCTTTTCAGTTGGACTGTAAAATTCTCCTGTATTTGTTAAAATTCTTGAAGCGTGAGTGACTATTTTCACTGTACCGTTTTCGACTTTATGGCCTATTACAGCTTCTATGTAGTGTTCGCTCACGTTCGACACTACAATTTACTGTCAGTGTGGGTCGTAATGTCAACGCTAACTCTGAAGTTGGTACATTTTTTTGACATTCCGCTGACCTATTTCATATCGTACCCTTTTTTTTATGTAATTTATTCAGGTGCTCGCAATTTGTGCATCTCTGACAGATAAATATTATGATAATTCGCTAATCCGAGAAATGATTGTAGTGTTACAAAATTTATCGGGGGTAGTATGTCTTTAATGGCACTTGCTCGAGCAGGATCTGGTTTTATTCCTTTTTTGTCAGTTATCTACCTAACCATTTAATTTTGTCCAGAAAGAATTGACATTTCTGTTAACTGATTTTAAAACCGTATTCATGTAGTCTTTGAAATACGACTTGAATCAGTTTTACATTTGTATTTTCGTAGCATTCTTAATAATGGTCACATCTTTGTAAGCGACAACACAGTCTATTCCAGCCAGTATTGTATCCATTATTCGGTGGAAAATATCTGGGGTTACTTGCAATTTTTCTCAAGTTAGACTTGTCAATTCCGTTCCAATTTTTTTCATCAATAATTTTAATATTGTTAGCAGTGTCCAATTGAAATATATTCTGTTATTTGAACTTTGCAGATATTTAAGTGGAAGCACTAATCTCGAAAGTTAATTCCTGTATTTCCTTTGATTTTCAAATTGAAGTAGATTCGATTGTGATCTGTTTTTCCACAGTTTTTTTTTTTTTTAAATAGACAAACTTTTCTGAGATGATTCTCTCGACACTACACCGTCAATTTCGACAGTCGCCATACTGGTTCTTGGGTATTTTTCTTTTTCATTATTTTCTTTCCTGTCATCTACAACGTAGGCTGAAGAATTATATTTCACCTGATTGGGCCCACATTTAGAGGATCAATTTTTCTTTAGTACGGTGCGGGGAACAGCCTCATTTTCTTCTTCTAGTGTATCTGTCTTAGGGGTAGACACTAATAAATCTTCTTTGATGACTCGACTATGGTCGACAATCTTTTTCATATTTCTTTTTTATAAGCAGTAAATATATTTTTGTCACGGCCAAAATAAATAAATTTCAAATCAGGGTGACGATCAATATTATAAAATGAAACATATCATACAAAAATAAAGTTCAGAACAAAATACAAAATTAAAATAAATGATAAAGTATGAGAAAGCGACAATTGAACTTTTCTGGGGAAGATTATTAGGAAGTATGGCTTGGAAAACGTAACCTTCACAGGGTATATTGAGGACAAGTTTGACAGTCGAAGGCCACCAGCTACTTAATTAACGGGCTACTACTAATCGATTACAGAAAAGGAGCGACAGTTTTGACAATGTGCGAGATACTGATAAGTCTCACAAGCACTAGAATGTTGTGGAGAGCCATCAGATACTTGTTCTGATGAGGCCTGTTATATAGTACAATTCACCTACTAATGTTAGGTTGGTGCAAAAATAATTTCGTTTTCTAACATATGTTACTATGTGGGAAAACGAAATTATTTTTGCACCAACCTAATACTTATTCCCGTCGTCAATGCAGCAATATCATTTGTTTAATATATTCGATATATTCTATTTCTTCGTAGATGATTTATTTTTAAAGACATATATCTTTTGATAAGCTTATCTTGGGTAACAATTACTTTTCACTTCACTTTTGTTTAAACTACCCAGAAATGATATAATCTATATTTGTTTTGCTTTTGTTTTGTTTTTTGTTTTTTTCAAATTGGATTCACTTTCACGTAGTTAAACTGAATAAGATATAAACAACTTCACTTACATTCGCTGAATCTGTATAAATGTGTATATATCGATAATTTCAAATAGCCTTGTAATCCCATAAGTTTTTCGGTTGTATCCAGAAGCATATTATATACTATTAGGCTGGTGCAAAAATAATGTCGTTTTCTCCTATAGTAACATATTTGAAAAAACGACATTATTTTTGCACCAACCTAATGCAATGTCCGGCGTGGCATATGTATTTATCAATTATGAGACAATTCAGACTTCAATGTTTCTGGATAATATTTTAGCACAGCAAAATTACTGCCTTATTTCAGTAAGAAAAATATAGTTTTTTTTTTTTTTAGATTATTGTTTCTTCCGATAGTAATAGAGGAATTAGTTTGAATAATCCAATATAAGGATTTAAATATTGTGTCTATGAACATATTTGAACTCAAATAATGATAATAATTCATCAAATAAAGTAAGGTGTTTTCTTTCTACCCTCAAAAATTAAATTATTTGAACTCATGAATAACGCGCGGTACTGTTTACGGCATATGTATTTATCCGTTATTTATTCTGTCATAAAACACATTTTTTAGGTTTCGGTTCTTGAACGTTTACATGTTGATTGTTATATTCACTGAGAAAATATTAACTATATTTGTAAATCAATATGGCTTCCTTGGTATTCTGCATTGCCGGAAATCTCTTCTCGACTGAACTGCATGACTTTTCATCACCTCTTTGCTCAAATTGTAACACGACGTCACTTGGATATGAAATAGGGGAAACATGACTCTCCACTATATCCCATATCGCAAAATAAATATTATTAGTACCAAGACTTGATGGCGACCAAATTGACTTGTCCAAAATTCCACCGAAATAATTCTTGCACCAGTTTCGAGTCAAAATGGCTGTGTCTGCTGGAACATTGAGACAGCAATTTTGAAATGTGACTTACAACCAGGAAAACACATCTATCGTCAACATTTACTAGTAATCATTGCCATTCAGTTTCAATCCTTCAATTTTGCACCAAAGGCGATTTCGAAAAGTTCAGTAGCAACAACAGCCAAAGGCATGACACATGTCTTCCACTATAAAAAAAAAAAAAATCTCGTCCGTTGAAACGAAGAATTGGTCTGCGGCAGGTTCCATCTCCTCCAATATTTTCTTCATCTGTCAAGCTGATTCTGCTTGGAGACACTTGAGAAGAACTCTTGTTGTTGAATATTGTATGGTTTCAACCCTAAATCTTCTTACACGATCCTCTTCCTTATCAATATTAGGTTGGTGCAAAAATAATGACGTAATAATGTCGTTTTTTGACGTATTTTTTAACGTCAAAAAACGACATTATTACGTCATTATTTTTGTACCAACCTAATATTCATTTTTGTTATTCATATATTTATTTCCGGTAACATTTCTTTTGTATTAGGTTGGTGCAAAAATAATGACGTAATAATGTCGTTTTTTGACGTATTTTTTAACCTCAAAAAACGACATTATTACGTCATTATTTTTGCACCAACCTAATATATATATGAATTTGTACAGGCCTTGTTGGGATCGTTAATCAATCTCAAAATTTAATTTTTCTTGTAGATTTGCCGAAGGAACCTAATTATTTCGGTTTTTAAAACATATAAACTGACATATTATTATTTCTCCCTTACTATGGAATAAACTAGCAAATATAAAGAAATCTGCTTTAAGCAGTACATTGAGTTTTTACACCAACTTTTTCACGTCCATTTACATTATATATATTTTCATTGTTTAATATCCTATATTCTCTATATAGAATTTTACTTCTTTCTCCTCCGTTCATTTTTTTTTATTCTGCTTTAAACCTTGTCGATTTGTGTATTTTGGTAAATATATTTTTAAGTGCATAACTTTGCCTGTTTATTTATAAAACAATCGAAATCAATTAAAGGATTTGTTTTTAAACTTTGTATTTGTTTGAAATGTTGGAATTTGTATTCTGAATTTATCCATTGTATTATTCAAAAGTAATCACGAAAAGCCTCACATATGCCCGTGTTTGTAACGCACGCGATATGTCCGCGAGACGCATTCTGAGGCTCTTCTGCAAGCAATTAAGCGCCTCGGATGATATTCGTCGCCTCAGAGGACATTCTTTTTAACCTAGACCTAACTACCAGGGCTTGATCTTTCTTTGATAAACAAGGATGCCAACTCAGCCTTAACTAATGCTATTTCCCCACTATCAGGGTATTTAATTCTCGGATCTAACTTTCCTCACAAGCCGTTTGGGCCGCTATTCTGTCTAGATTGAGTCGACGACTAACATCAGCAGCAAACGTTCTAATTTTAGATTTTAATTTACCCCAACCACAGGCTAGCTAACCAGAAAGATATTATCAGACCGATTAGATTTGCTCTCCTGCGTTGAACATAGACGGAGTGAGAACACCGACGACCTGTCCCATTGATCCAGTGGCCATCTCAAATTCGACGGCATTATCGTGAGACAGGCTGCCAACGTCCCAAGAATATGCAAACTTTAGGAATCTATACAGGGATGGGTGGGCAAAAACGGGGTGCCTCCCTGTGCAATCTTTCTTCATCTTTGTCGTATGTGCATGAAGCAGATAAGTCGCTGGATCTATCAATTTCTAAGACAAGTATGATGCCCCAAATCTCTCGCGTACACTGTCCTGATCACACAACAGTGAGTAGATTTTTTTTCCCGATTTCTTGGGCACTTCAATATCTTTCCCATTAATGTACCAAAAGTTCCACATGTAATGATTTTGGGTTTCTCGCCTACCCCAAGCCCTCTCCGCTTTTCCCGGGATACGCCGTAGACATCCACCCCTTGGAGATATAGCGGTTTGATCTTTTAATCTTTCTTTTTTCCAACGTGAATTGTTCTTCCGAACTTGCTTCCCTATTTTTGTGATAATTGTGAAGGAGTAGCCGTAGGCGTAGGTGAGGTTTTGGTGTGTAAGTGGGTGTATGGTCAGAAGTGATTTTCAAAGGGGAAAGTCGAGATAATGGAATATTACTTACAGTTATTTGCTTGGATGGTGTGCTTGTCAATGATTTGGGCGAAGGTGGTTCAAGAATTTTTTTTTGTTGTTGTTGAAAGGGAAGACGGGGCAGAAGATGAGGGACACAGTGCCTCCAGCGACTTTTGTTTTTTAGCCCGCTTTTCATCCAACTCTTTCTTTAACTTTCTTATGTCCAAAGCTTCTGCCAGATTGGTTCGTTCAATTTCTGTATATCAGATGTTTTATATATATATATATATATATATATATATATATATATATATATATATATATACGACGCCGGGGCGTCGCCCCTAGAGATGGTAAAGGGGATGGGACTGTAGATGTTGTTATCCCTGGGGTAATGCTGTGACTGAGGCCCCGCTGTTTGGTTCTTCCCTCTACCCCTACCAACGATAGGCTATTCCACTTCTTCCCCCTCCTTATCCCCACTTGCGGAAGGCGTCAGTTTTTGGGAGAATGTGGACGAGAACCCAACCGAGGAATTGTCCTCAACGATCCGTGTCCCATTACAGGCGCCGCGAATGTAACAATATCGATCAGAGGAGGATTTAAGTCGCCAGCGGCCGGAACTACAGAGGCCTTCTTCCTTGCGCAGGTGGAGGAGAGGTGTCCAGTCTCTCCACACCTCCGGCGAGTAGGACTTCGGCTGGTCACCTTGACCGTCAATTTCCGGCATCAAAAAAACCAAAAGGTTGGGGATGGAGACGAAGGCCAAGCGATCGATCATAATGTCATATCTCCATCTCTAAGTTCAGGTTGTCGGAAAGGGCAGCTAAAATGTTACTGTGCTGCATAAAGAATGCAGCCAGGTTCTCTCCAGTTACCTGAGGAGAGACTTTGAATACAGCCACCCTGGTCCTTCGCCGACCGTAGAATGAGGTCTTTGGTAATTATTCTTTTTTTGCCGCAACTTGGCAATCTTTGGCAGTGGGTAGCAGTACATCCCACATGAAGAAACATGTTCATTTGATCACTCTTTGTGGTTTAATCCCCAGGGAGATGAATGACTTTATATCTTTCGTAGAGCGACAAAATTTGACGTGAACGCATGTCCAGCAAGAAGACCGACACCGTTATCTTTTCGAACATCTTTAATTCTTGGACGTAATCTAAGGGTCTATATTCTTTTACAAGATGTGCGTAGCCCTTAGCATTTTCCAAGAAGTAGGTGTAGGAGGGGAAAGAAAAAAGGAAATAAGCAAATAGAAAAAACTGAAAAAATAAAGTTTTTTTTTTTTAAATAAAGGTAAGTAAGTATTAGGTTGGTGCAAAAATAATGACGTAATAATGTCGTTTTTGACGTTAAAAAATACGTAAAAAAACGACATTATTACGTCATTATTTTTGCACCAACCTAATAAGACTGAGAAATCTAAATGTCAACCCAAGTAAAAACAAGTCGTCCGAAACCGTGGAATAAAAACAAAGAAATCAAAAAGACTAAAGATAATTAAAACTGATAAAGTATAAAGAAGGAATAATAGGATTTAGATTAAACTAAACTAGCACAGATAAATATTTAATAAATAAGAAAAGAAAATAAGTTGATTTAAAAGGAAATAAATTTCAAAATGGTGTCCAAACGCCAACGAAAATGCTTAAAAAAAAAAAAACAAGTTCGACAGGAAAGAATAAAAATTGAAACGTTCAAAATTCAAATATCAAGAAAGAAACTCCCTTTTTTTTTCACATTTCAAAAATTAACTAAAGTATAAATTAAAATGCAAAAGAAAAATACAGAAGTCTGATTTGAAACTAGTCAAAAAAAAATAAAAATAAAGTTTTGCGGCCGAATCCGCCAGCTAATAAATAAAATCAAATAGAAATTAATAAAAAATGAAGTAAATCAGTGAAAAAATCTCAAAACTAAAGGAATTAGGTGACAAAATGAATATAAAACGTGGGAGTGTACAGTGTAACCCGGATGTAAGAGAGTTGTAGGGAGCGGAGACGAAGTCTCTTATATCAGGGTTTCTCTTATACCAGGGTTTGGTCTAATTTATATGCATTAACACAGGCTCTAATTTGGGACCATAGAAAATCTATCTTATATCCGGGTTTATCTTATATCCGGGGTTTCTCTTATATCCGGGTCTCTAATATCCGGGTTACACTGATATGTATATATGAGGCAATTTGAAACCAGAAATATACTTACGAATAAGAAATGAAATATTGAAATTGACCAGCAGTTCATTTTTGGCAGGAATCTTTTTAATCTTTTGATTAAATTGTATTTTTTTTTCCCAAAAAGAACACGAAGAAAATCCAAACCAAAATGGAACAGAAACTAAAATTGCATTAAATGAATTCGCTGCACTTCAACATTGATTAGGTTTACATGTTTTCAAGGAAAATTGATGACAAATCACTGTTCATTCATTTTTCTAGCAGAGAACTAAAAGTTTTGTCTTTTCATTATAATTTCTAGGATTTCATTTTTTGGCTGAGTGCCTAAGAATAAAATAAGGATGAATACAAATGTGCCTATAAAAGTCAATATTTAAGAACCTAAGCCAGTTCTCGTTTAACTGAGAAATCTATTATCGTGTGCATCATAATAGCTCTGATGCTAACAGAATTTCAAACTACATTGTAGTCATCTTGCGATCAAGAAAAAAACAAAAACAACCTTAATTCCCATAGTTCCATAATAAAAAAGAAACCAATGTAGCCCAAAAAGACATGTATTTGGTATAATAAATAAAACAATTATGGTGCTTAGCTTATTTCATTGAAAATATAGTGTAACCCGGATATAAGAGAGTTGTCGGGACCGGAGACGAAGTCTCTTATATCCGGGTTCCTCTTATATCCGTGTTTGGTCTAATTTATATACATTAACACAAGCTCTAATTTGGGACCAGAGAAAATATCTCTTATATCCAGGTCTCTTATATCCGGGTTACACTGTATAAACTTAAAAGGAAAATGTCAAGACCTCCTTTTTTTATCTCTTTTCTTTTCTTAAAATATTACAATTTTTTAACTTAACAACAGTAGTCCGGAAAGACTTTGTCGAACCGGACTAAAAATAAAGATGCCGATCAAAGCCAACGAATAAAAAATGGTCTGACAAGAAGTGAAAACAAGAAACAATAATTATAATAAATGAATGAAAGAAAAATGAATTTAACAAATAATTTGCAGGACGAAGAAATTCCTTAATTCAAAAGCACAATCGGTCAAACTTAGATCACCGCCGGCCAAAAACCGCGTCAGTCAAAATTCGCGCAATCGTCAGGCTATGTGTGTTCGGTTATTTTCTCGACTTTTTATATATATACTGGTCAGGGGTGCATTGTGGAAGGTCCATTCTGGTGGCTATTTTGGCGGGAATTCTTTATTTATTTATTTGCGATAATTTATTTTACTTAGATTTATTTACTTTTTCTTTATATAATTATGTATTCTCTTAAAAGTTTATATATAATTATGTATTCTTTTAAAAGTTTATATATAATTATGTATTCTTTTAAAATTTTATATATAATTATGTATTCTTTTAAAAGTTTATATATAATTATGTATTCTTTTAAAATTTTATATATAATTATGTATTCTCTTAAAAGTTTATATATAATTATGTATTCTCTTAAAAGTTTATATATAATTATGTATTCTTTTAAAATTTTATATATAATTATGTATTCTTTTAAAATTTTATATATAATTATGTATTCTCTTAAAAGTTTATATATAATTATATATTCTTTTAAAATTTTATATATAATTATGTATTCTCTTAAAAGTTTATATATAATTATGTATTCTCTTAAAAGTTTATATATAATTATGTATTCTTTTAAAAGTTTATATATAATTATGTATTCTTTTAAAAGTTTATAATTATGTATTCTTTTAAAATTTTATATATAATTATGTATTCTTTTAAAAGTTTATATATAATTATGTATTCTTTTAAAATTTTATATATAAATATGTATTCTTTTACAAATGAAAATTGAGATTTGTTCAGATCGTTTATATAATTTTATCAAACAGACTTTTATATTTACATACGATCTATCTCTGATATCGAGCAATTTATATTTTATCCCATATATATATATAGCTCATCTCAACACTATCGTTCTCTCTCCCTCTCTCTCTCTCTCTCTCTCTCTCTATATATATATATATATATATATATATATATATATATATATATATTAAATTAACAGATTTAAAATATGTTTTTTCGCTACACAGTTCTAACCATGTTTCAAAAATGGAAGCTAAATGCTTCGAATTTAATTTTGTAATTAATTTAAAGATGTAAGTTCCATTTCATCCTCAAGCAATTTTTGGAGTAACTTATTTTTAAATTAAATTGGGTTTTAAAGGCACGGCATAAAAATCATAATTAATTTTTTTTGTAAAAATATAAACATCTATAAGAACACCGGATTATATATCTTAACGTTCTTACTTTCTTTATATATATATATATATATATATATATATATATATATATATATATATTCTGTTTGGAATAAATATATATTGATCCTCTTGCAATATTTAAATGCCTCCGTTCTATCCGTTCTATAATGTATTGATTGATAATCGCATTTATATATTTCCTTATAAAGAAATGAAAATTGTCTGGAATATTTGAAGAAAACATTCTTTATCTCTGTCTAAAAACAAACGTCATCGATTATTGACCTATGAATAACTCTACTTTTTTTTTCGGGGGAGAATAACCTTATGTGGAGTTCTTAAAAAACACAGAACTTTTAAGATTTGAGAAGGGAGTATTCATACGACGATCAAAATCATTCTGAAAAATACAAAGAGAAAACTATATTTTTTCTATCCATAATCTTTTAGACTAAATATCGAGATATTTATGATTCAAAGTATTTTGGACCTCGGTCATGGTTCTTTAAGTAATTCCATAAAAATATTTACTCAGCTTTAACTTAGAGGCCAGCAAACTTCGAATTGTTCGATTGTTTTTTTTTCCCATTCAAGCCTAAATACATATTTAGGCTTAACTTTCTATTAATACAGTTAGGTTCTTTTTAATGATGTTGATGTAAAGTTTTGTAAATTTGGCTGATCCAAAGTGCAGGAATTTTTTTCCCATGCTCTACAGACATGGCCATTTTAACATTGTCCATTAATTTGTTATATCATTTCCTATTGAATATATATTTACATCCAGGAAAGCACCAGGCACTACTGAAATAGTACATTAACCAATACTATAGATATAGTTGATTGGTGAACATTTATCGACTCGCACATTTAACAAGTTTCAGATCAAATTTCAAAGCATAAAAAAAGTTTGACAACTTTTCTCTTCCCGGTCTGCGAAATTCCAGTATTGCTGTGAGTGTTTTGCATGCGAAAATACTCTCTCACACTCTCTCACAAACACACACATACACACACACACATACATATATATATATATATATATATGTGTGTGTGTGTGTGTGTGCGTGTGTATGTATGAGTTGCCCTTATTTATGGGTAAGATACAGAAGTAGTACATAAACTGTGAACATAGAAATAAACAGTGCATACATCACTAGTAATATAATCACGCTACTTTTGTCCTAGAAATTAACCGACCCTGATCCGAAGTACTCAAAATATCACACACACATTTATCTATGTCCTGGAAAGTTTTCCCCGACATGAGATGAAATATTTGAAAAGAGGAGAAACACATCAAAAGGCTTATCTTGATTTCCTACTCAGAATCAATCAATAAAATATGTATAGGGAAAAAACGGCAGATATATATATATATATATATATATATATATATATATATATATATATATATATATATAATTAAGTTATAAGGAACTTGGTAAACCGAATTGGTAAATCCAAAGAGGATGAAATCCTGAGAGCTCAATGTTAGGACAGAGCTAATATGTAATGAAAAACAAATCACTTTAATGTACCATTACGATAATTTATTTCACCTAAATCCTTTTTTAAGGATTCAGGATCATCAGGTAAATCTTCCAACAACGAAATGAGAAAAAAAATGGGATTAGAAATTGGTGGGTAGTGTAATTTTTGTAATTTAATAGAGGGGGTTGAGAGTGGTAGTTAAACAGACAATATAAAGTATAGGGAGGGGTTAATTTTATATCTCTCTTAAGTATGTTTTATATTGGAGTAGGAGGAGTGACAGAAACTTGACCTCTTTAGATGGTTAATAAAACGGAAATGAATTGTAGAAAATGTATACAAGTGAGTCTTATGGTAAAGAGAGAGATAGGGGGGAGGGGGAAAGAGAGATGGAGTTGTTATAATTTTGTTTTAACAAAATTATGTAAAAGATAGTTTACAATGTTTGATAGAAAATTCGATGTCTGAAAAAACTTTTGTTATTAACTTAAATGTTTAATTTTTTAAGTAAGTAGTTTCAGGACTAAATATAACTATTATTGTAATAAACATATTTATCTAGGACATAAAGAAATATTTAAAATCTTAATAGTTTATTCACCCGACTAATTGTATTTCCACAAAAAAAAAAAAAAAAAAAAAGAAATATATATATATATATAACATCTATTTTAATATTTAAAATTAATTTATGAATGCAATTTATTTATTACATTGGTAAACTAAATTAAAGATTAGATTTCATTATTTAATAGAATTTGAGGGTAATATTAATTTTCATTTATTCATATATGCCTCACAAATGCATTCATGTGAATCCCTACATACATACGATCATTAACAAGTAAAAAAAAAAAAAAAAAAAAAAACCTTTGAGATAATTTACACAAAAATTCATTTATCCTCGTACATAAACTATATATACATTTTACAATCTTTATCTATATTTCAAAATATATATAGATTTCACAGTTAAAATTTAATTTTATCAGTGTGATTTCGGAAGTGTATATATATAAAAAAAAACAAAAAAAAAAAAAAAAAAAACAAACCGAAATTCAATGCAAAGCGATCTGTATATTAAACACCCACTTAAATAAACAAATAAATAAATAGATAATCAGATAGACAAGAATAAGAGACAATTCTCCAGACACAGAACGACTGTAGGCGCGCCATAAAAATATCCTTCACTGGGAACCAACTAAAGGATGACCGTAAACATTAGCCCTGAAATGGATACCCTACCCAACCTTAGCAAAACCTCTCAGAGGATGATGAATCTACTGATAAGAATTAACTCCCTGACCACTTAAAGAATGAAAATAGTATAGCCACTCCCACAATAACAAATTCTGTAAAAATACACGTAAACCGAGAGATAGCTTATTCCTAAAATTTCGCTTGAAGATGAAACGTGACTAAACACCTCAATCCAACTTAATTTTATTAATTATTTGGATGATTTCGGCTCACGTTTTTGAAACATGAGAACTCTTATGTAGTGAAGGAATCATATTTTTAAACAAAAAATATTATTATAATATATATATATATATATATATATATATATATATATATATATATATATATATATATATCAACAGTATTAATTATATTTACCATCCTTTAGAGCAGAAATAAAGATTGTCCCTTTTTTTTCTGTTTAGGACTGTGTTTCTGGTTCCATATAAAGTCGACTTCAACAGAATAATACTAGCGTTTCCGCCAAAAACGTTTTCTTCAACCTAATAATCTAACATCTTCACTTGAAATCTGTAATTTCATGTACATTATCTTTCACTCAATAGGAAGCGAGAGATTCTCCTATTTTAACGTACGCATTCTTCCCTGGCATTTTGAACAGGAGTAGAGATGTCTGTTAATTTTTTTTTTTTACTTCCAATAGTCAATGGCATTATCGTGTCCTTTGCAGTGAACTAAATTATATATATATATATATATATATATATATATATATATATATATATATATATATATATATATATATATAAATATAAAAGTGAACATAGAAGTCAACACTTAGAGGCGACAGTCTGTTTCATGCTATATGCAATCGTCAGGCCACGTGTGCTATTATTTTTCTCGGCTATTTATATATATACGGGTTAGTGGTGCATTGTGGGTATTCTGCTATGGCGGTTATTTCACCGGAAGTCGTTTGTTTATTTATTTTGGTCAAATTATATTGCTTGTTTTTATTTTGTTTCTTATTTTATTATTTATTTATTTATTTATTAACGTAGTAAGAATTTGTTTATATCACTTATTTAACAGTTTTGTTTTGGTTTGGGAATTTAATTAAAGCTATTTGTTCAGTTTTGGGATTGATTGTTGTAGTTCATTCTAAGTATTATTTTGGCGGGAACGGTTTTTAATTGATTATCTTTATTTGGGATTGGTTTGTTTATTTATTTACTTGGATGAATTTAGGTTAATTTATTTTACTTGTATATTTTCTCTTTTCGGTTTTCGATTTTTAAGTAACATAGTATTTAATATATATATATTTAAATATATATATATATATATATATATATATATATATATATATATATATATATATATATATTTAAATATTTAAATAAGTTTTTCGGGGTACAGAATTTAATAATAGATAGGAAAAGACAATATTTAGAAGGCATTTTTACAAGCAAAAGCTAAAATAAAATCAACCGGTTTCGTCCCAGGACTTATCAAGTTTATTTATTCTGGGAATAAAATTTGTGGAAAATTTTAGTTGTGACCGATTTATAATTTTATCTAGGTCCCACTCCACATTTCACCTCAAGGTCATAGAGTCCTTGTATATCAGATCTCGTGAGATCTTTTTTCCCCATTCGATTACATTCGTTAATTAAAAATTAATTCACCACGCTTTTTAAATTCCCAGAATAAATAAACTTGATAAGTCCTGGGACGAAACCGGTTGATTTTATTTTAGCTTTTAAAAATTCCTTCTAAATATTGTCTTTTCATATATATATATATATATATATATATATATATATATATTAGGTTGGTGCAAAAATAATGACATAATAATGTGGTTTTTTGACGTTAACAAATACGTCAAAATCGACATTATTTTTGCACCAACCTAATACTTAGCTGCATTGACGTAAGTTTGTAATGATGCTTTTCATGCCGTTCCAATCGTCAGGAAAAACTTTTTTTTTTTTTTTAAATCTCTTTATGTCAATTTTTAGATATTTGATGGTAGTGGAAGGAAAAATTCTCCCCTGTGTCCGTTTGGGGAAGACACTCGTACTTAGGCAAACATATATTCATGCAAGTGTAGGTATTATAGTTTACATACGCACGTACACACACACACATATACATATATATATATATATATATATATGTATATTTAAGTGATTCATTGACTCTGAAAGAAACATCGACAGAATGCAGAAAGCACTGGACGGCCGTTTCGTCCTATATTTGTGACGCATCCACTACCGAAAATTGAAACCCTGACAGGTTTTCAAGCAAATATCATACCAACTGTTCCAGCGGGCGTCGTTGATGAAGAGATTGCAACCTAACTGTCAGGGTTTCAATTCTCGGTAGTGGATGCGCACTGCTGATGAGTCACAATTATAGGACGAAATGGCCGTCCAGTGCTTTCTGCATTCTGTTGAGGTTTCAAAATATAAAATAATGTTACTTTAATCAAAATATATATTTCGAAACATTCACATTTAATTAAAAAATGTAGTTTGTCAACTAATAAGTGAATATTTTAAGCTTTTAATTGATTAATTTAAAAAAATTGAAAAAGTATTTTTGGGAGTTGATGATAAAGATTAGAGCATGTAAATAAAACTAGCAAATACAAAACAAATAACTCACAACGAGAATTTAATTCTCAGTATACCTTTCATTTTTGCTAATTACTTCTAGGGTGATTGGGATGCTCAGCCAGGATGCATAAACTCCAGCACGAAGAGCATCCACAGTTTCAAGCTGCAATCAATGTTTAAAAACAACCTTTGCCATCCAACCCCAAGCATTCCCAATTGGGTTTCGATCTGGTGAGCGTTGTGGATTGCAGCGTTTTCCTGCTAGAAAATGGCGTTTTCTCCAAATAGATGAGGGCCTTAAGTAATTAGCGATGCCTTTCTTAATATGTCAATGTAACTAGCAGCTTGTTGACGACACTTTACCTCACGTAACACAAGATTTCCATTGTACGAAAATAACCCAAGACCATAACTGATCCAACTCCACTGTGTCGTGTTCAAAAAATTTCTTTTGGGACATATTTTGAATGGGAGAAACACTGAAAACTGTTTAGGCTATCAAGATTTAATTTTTTCTCGATTGATAACAACTCATTCTTTCATTCATCCACATCTCAATTTTGATAATCGAAGGTAAACAGGAAGTTTTATGGCGAAGAAGAAGGAGGGGACTTCGCAGATGTTTCAAGTTCTTAAACACTTTGTTATTTAAATGCCATCGAATTGTTCAAAGGCTGCATTCAGCATCTGTATTCGCTCTTATGTGATTTGATGTTAGGCTTGAATCGCACTTAACTTTTCGCCAAATCCGTCTGTCTAGAAATAGTGAGAGTTTATTGGGGCGACCGCTTGATTTTTCAGAAGCATACACATGCTGATTTTTAATGAAGTTAGCAATGACAGTTCTACGAACAATTTCATTTGCAGTGACTCGTTGCGAAAGGCGACGTCTTTGAAGTTGAACAATCCTGCCCTTTTTACCCTTAGCCATTTTAAAATCTGGAATTTAATACTGGAAATGTATGACGTAGATGTGTACACACCTGAAGCTATGAGCACACTGACTAGTTCTAAATTTTTGTCCAGTAATTTGTTTTTTTCCACACATGGTCTTATCTTTATGACCAACCAAAAAATCCTTTTTTCAATGTTTGTTTAAATTAATCAATTAAAAGCTTAAAATGTTCACTATGTGTGTGTGTGTATATATATATATATATATATATATATATATATATATATATATATATATATATATATATATATTATATATATATATATATATATATATATATATATATATATATATATATATATATATATATATATAGCTTTTGTAACAGCGTTTTCCCCTTGCCAAGGATCGTTAATTAATTTGAAACTTTTAAAACCATTCATTTTACATTCAACATCATCTTATCAGACGCCAGAGATGTTGAAACAAAATGGCTATTTTTGTAGAGATTTTATAACATATTTGTGTTATAATTTTTAAATAAATAATTATTTATATATATATATATATATATATATATATATATATATATATATATATATATATATATATATATATATATATTGTACTGTGCCACTTACTGTTCAGTACGGGTGTTATTTCACAGACAATTAATTGTCTGTTTCTGATTATAACTAAATAATAGAACATTATGTAAATATTATTATATTATATATATTATATATGTTATATTATTATTACATTTGGCCAGTTTCGTTCATCAGTTGTCAAACGACAAAAGCTTGCAATATTTTACTATATATCTTGAAAGATGTGCTTGAATGGAAAAATAAATTAAGAGCATGAAATATTTAATCAATGAATTCTTCCCAAACCGCACTTCATGAATAAAACGTTATTCTTCCGGCCTTTTCTTATTTATTATCTCATTTCCTTGGATAATCTTATTTGCGATTGCTAATATTATTCCTTCCCTCTATTGCAAATACTGCAAACAGCGCCATTTTGAGACAACTAGAGGAAGCCGGCGATATGTTTATTGATAACAAATTGAATTATCGTATTTCATAATTGAACTTTTTGCGTAATTTTCGTCTGATTAATTTCCATATTCTTCAACGTAGTTTGGATTTACAGGGCAATAACTTAATCATCCATTGGCTTGAAAAAAACACCCGCGTTATTTCTATTAGTTTGATCTGTGTATTTAACCCCTTCAATAACTGCAAACAGGTGATTCGTCCTTGATATAACTTCTCAACCAATAAGAATGCATCATACATTTGCAGGAATGAAGAAACAATGATTTGGTGTTAGTCACTAATAAGAGTTTCTACTTTGGGTAAATGTCATTTTTACAAGGAATATGTACAAACTTTGAAATTAATATATTCTTCTCTGGAATCTTCAGTAACG
>OZ010615.1:11396348-11478848 GCA_963932145.1 Acanthosepion lycidas | reverse complement strand
AATAGGATTGAAACCTGGGGAGGTAAATAAGCAGCTATAATGGGTGTTGTGTTCGCTGAAATTGCTGAGAGCCATTATTTCGTTCTCCTGCTTGTGTGGTATAGTCCATGCTTCTGTTGCCATACATATCATCTTCCAACAACAACCCTCTCGATCCAAGGCAGCACTACCTCCTCAAGACACGAGGTAGGCATTCGTGTTGAGTCTGACTCCCTGTGGGAAGATGGATGGAGCCATAGCGTCGTCATCAATGATGTTGACATGACATATCCTCCGATTCTTTGCGAATCAGCTGCATTGCCTCCGAAACTGCACGAAATTTAAAATATAAAATGGCAACCATTACGCATTGCACTCTGTATATATCAATGATTTCCGTCACAATTTTAACGAAATAATTTGTTCAAATATCACTTATCGAAGAATGGTTTGAACATCTGTCCCATCTCAATACATTTGTCATATTCTAGACTAAATTTCCTATTGATTCCTCTTCGGTGTTAGTTATCTGCTTCACATGTTTCTAACTATGCAGTTTTCTTTCTACACCTCCTTGATTTTCATTTTAACAATAAATAGCACACAAACTGTTTCTATTGCAAAATAATATCTTTCCGCATATTTAATATTCCTTTCTTTCTTTCTTTTTGTCTCATTTCTCTTTTGTAAACTTATGTTTCTGGACATTTTGCTTCATGTATAAGGATAGTGTTATCTGCGAATTTAAGCCCGTTTAATTTTCCGTGGTTCTTCGCGCTGTATAAGATAAATAATCCCACCAATCATGTTGTCTATTTACCGAACATCTATCTCCATGCAGGCTGTTTGTTCAAAAATGTTTACCAATTCCTCAAATGTTTGCTAAAACTGTTGGTATATTTCGTTTATTTTTTCAAGTTTAGGCATTGCAGTCCGTGTTAATAGTGGTAATATTAGGTTGGTGCAAAAATAATGACGTAATAATGTCGTTTTTTGACGTTAAAAATACGTCAAAAAACGATATTATTACGTCATTATTTTTGCACCAAACTAATAGTATTTAACTCCGTAAAAGTTTCACCTTATCTGAATAATGAGAGCTGCTAAAAATCATTGTTACTCATAGCTATTATAGTTTAATAATGTTCTCTATTTCCTGATAATCCATACGATACGTGAAGTAAAACCACGTCGACATAGATAGGTGACTGTTTGTAAATACCAGTTGCTGTAGACATGGATGTTCGGGAAGGGTAATGTTTAATGAGTTCTTAGAATTATTTATCGGATAGCTATTTGGATTCGTTAAAGCCATGTACGTGCAAAACTTCTTGGAAAGGTATTTCAACTCTTCTCTCCCAGCTATAGGTAAATTAGTAAAAATGTTATTATTAAATCATTATTCACATTAACATTAAAAAAAAAATTTTCGAATTTCAAATAACCCGCAACGTGTTGATAATCTGTCAAAAATGAATCGCTCAAATTAATCATATTTCTTGATGAAGTAGGAGCCGGATGATGAAAATCATTGCTCCTCATTCAAACTCCATATTACTAAAATAATCTTCAGCGATAGATTCAATTTCGACTGAAACGTATTATACACAAGGTCATTCCTAAATTTTAGCAGTGTCATGCATATTCCCGAAATAAATCTTTCATGAGCGAATTAGTTTTTACTTGTCTGAGAAAACTAGAATAAAAAATATACGTGAGAGATCCTTGTAAAAATTATCAAAAGTTAGTATGTTGAATTTTCTTTTGTATAAAAGTCTGCTGTACAAATGATTATGAAATTACATATTAACATTAAACTAATGATGAGTGACAATATTTCGTTTGAACGTTTGGTATTAAGAACTAACTGCAAAGTTAAATAACATTTTCTTCTCCTATGTTGATATTAATTTATCAATGTTACTTGATCTTTGATACGTTCGCGTTTATTCTTCCTGTGCATAAGTGTATCGCTTGTTATTTATTAGGTAGCAATAGCCAACCTGCCAGTGAACATGCGCGAAGAACTTGTTGAACATCAATCCATATCTACTTACCGGTAATGGAAAAAAGCAAAAATGTGCTTATGGTGAAGTAGAAAAATGTGTCACTCGCAAGTTAGACTTAACCTGTTTCAGCTACTAAATCATTGCATTGAATTACATATTCGTGGAGATCAACAAATGTAAAAATACCACATTATCCAATCCTCAGTTAAACGCATTTCTTTTCCAAATCAATGTGCGTAATTTAAAAGAAAGATCGAGGGTGATACAACGTAACTTTATCGTGATTTCAAATTTAATAACTTAAGTAGATTAAATAGAATTGATCATAAGTGACATCAATATGTCATCTGCGAACTTAGAAGTCTTGTATATATGCAAAACATTGCTCCTATCTGTATGTATCTATATGACGAGACTTATATTGATATTGATTTTTAATTACTTTAAACTTAATTCCTTCAAAAAACAATGCCTCTCTACTATGCCTCTCCCAACTGTAATAAGCACGTGAAAAAAAAAAAAAAAATTTGCGAAAAAAATCTGTTGTTGGTTTAGTCTATTATTCATCATTTAGAACCCGACTTTGCAGATTTCTATGTTTTAGGAAAGCGTTTGTTTAAGAGATCATTTAAAAGGTCAAACAGTGAAGAGATAACTTTAAAGCAATGACACAGAGTAATTGCTTTCATTGTATATTTATTGTAATTTTATTGTATATATAAATCCAAATTTCTGTATCTTTCAGAAATTATATGTAATGAAATTTTCCAGCTATTTTTGAATATTTTTAATATATTGAATATTTTTAATATATTGAATATTTTTAATATATTGAATATTTTTAATATACTGATCATATATATATGTGGGGGGTGTACTGAATTGACAAATCATTCCAAAATAAACAATTCTCTACTAATCCTTGATATCTTAACAATAAGAAATTACATTTTAAATTTTATGGTAAACCCACTAACAAAAACGATCTAATTTAGTTCTATTCTCACCACAACCAAAGAATACAGTCTGATAATCATAGGATTCTGCCTCATTTAGGATATTGTAGCCGAGAAGTCCTAAATGAAGAAGAGAGATATATTTAGAAAATATTCAAACTTATTCACAACTCGCATCGTTTCATGTTCGACGCTAAAAGACGAGTTTAAGTAATCCACAAATAAATAAAATCAGACACCACTAAGAACATTTCTAAGAAAAATGACACAAAATTCCTAATCCTACCACTCATCACGCTTTCTACAAAACTCGCAAACAAATTAGTCATCCCTAATACTAAGATCTTTACCACCAAGACAATAGGAGATACTTTTGGATTAAAAATAAGCCAAAAACCAATTCAAATGCCGGGATTGAACTAATAAATTGTTTAGAAGGAATAAAGTGTTATGTGGAGAGACATCTCCTATTCTAAAAGTATCATCTACGAACACAAGAAGGATTTGCGTTTGGAGAAATGTTCTAAATCTCGTATTGCTTAAAATCAAGATATTGATATCCTATATGGATATAACAATATCTAGAACTTTAAATAATTTATCATTTTTATGGGTATAATAAATGAATGTTTTATTTTTTAAATGCACATATTTCTTATAGTTCCTGCTGAAGAAGTATCGATGAAAGTCAATACAAATGCTCGGAATTACGGAAATATATCACAAAAATGTTCACGTTCAGATTATATTATTACTGTAATATATATATATATATATATATATATATATATATATATATATATATATATATTTATGTATCTTGCAAATTTATTCTTGTTATTCTATTATATTAAAAATATTAAATATTTTAAGAGTAAATTCGCTTAATTTACATTTTACATTTTACTTAGATTATTTTAAATACTAATAAGTAAGAAAGAAAATCAAAAGAAAATGCATTTTCTCTTAAGTAAGCTTTTATTAAAAATCGTTTCAAATATTCTGATCTTATGTTATCAAAGGACCTAAATGGTAGATTTCCTTTTTATTTCAAAACTTGTGCTTTTCACAACTGAATGTGTCAACAGAAGATTGGATTTATGTAATAAATATCATTATTGAGAAAGATACATCAACTATCTTTAAAGATTACTAGAATTTTATACAAGAGCAACAAAAATATTCAATTATTAGTGAAAACAAACAGATATCAATTGACAATAAGATGATAATTAAAATCGAAATTAAACCGTAAACAGACAACAATAAAATGATTCCATTTTATTAGCGATTCGAAAATATTAAATAAATAATCAAATTCTTAAAGAGACAGATTTATAAACAAAATCGTTGTCGACATAAAAAATATGAATTTCAAACACTTAAGTATCTTTCAAAGGTTATGACTAGTCAATAAGCTGTTTTGAATATTTTCATATTAGATCGGCTGAAGACGGTTTCATGAAAGATCTTACGTTGTATTTTTGTTTGTATCGGGAAAAATATTTTTATGCCAATATAAAACATGTCTAAACTTTATTATAATTCGCATAACCGATGATCCATATAGATGAGGTGAAGGGTTCGATCAGAATGTATCTCTTAAAGCAACATCCTTCGTTTTTAATTAATAGAACAAATAATTCATTATGGATATTTTTCTTGGAAGAAGATGAAAAAATGTACTAAGAATGTACTACAGTCTGAAACATTAGAAAGTATATATTTATTTATTTATAAAGAGACTGCCAGTTGGCTTTGAAACTGCATATAATTCGTATGCAAAATAATGTAAATATTACACACACACACACATATGTATATATATATATATATATATATATATATATATATATATATATGTATATATATATATATATATGTATATATATATATGTATATATATATATATATATATATGTATATATATATATATATATATATATATATATATATATATATATATATATATATATATACATACATATATATATATATATATATATATATATATATATATATATATAATATTATATATAACATGTTAGAAAAGTTTTGGGTAATTAATATTCAAGTTCCTTAACAAAAACAGCAACAATAATAATATCTCTATCTATAAAAGACAGGATGTGTGTGTGTGTATGTGTGTGTGTAACGAATGCACGGCCGTAATTTTCGACGGATTTGCACCAAAATTTACATGCACATGCTCTAAGTTAGCTATAAGGCCAAGAGTGACGTTGCATTTCCCAACTCCCATCCATAGTGGAAATAATCGATTTTTCATGCTTCTACGGCAGTTTTCATGTAGTTTGCGGTCATTTTATACTGGGCAGAGTGAGAGCCTATAGCTGGCCGCCACGCATAGGCAGGAAGATTCTATTGGTCAGCGTGAGAGCCAACAGCTGACGGCAACGAATGTTAACTAGCATGCTAGCATGCAAAAAAATATCGATAGCTGCATTCGTCACAAGTGGGAAAAATTTAAATCTACATGGCACTTTACTCCAATTGGCTCATTCGCTTGCTTAAACTAAACGTTGATTCTGATTCCGCAGAACTGGATTGGGTGTGAAAAAGTATTTGTTGTTAACATTCTTTTTTCATTCGGTTTTTCCAGTTACGAGTCCTTTTTAAAGCTGATCGTTTTGTGTTGATTTTGTTTAGTTCTTTTTTCGTAACAGATTTAATGTTTAGTATAAAGCTTAAAAAAAATTTGCACTGTGAGATAGGCAAGAAATAAGGCATGCAGCAACATCAGCACGGTAAAGGACACTCCTTTAAAGGCAAGGAAGGGCAAAAATATTTTATATCAAGTGATAGCGATTGCTCTATGAGTCTTACGAACCGAATTAATTTAGAGACCAAAAGAATAATTGCAACAAGACAAAGAAGAAATGATGAGGGTATATAGGTAAGACGAAAAATATTGAAATGGACGAAGGAGAACAACTCCCAAAATTACAACCGACAAAGCATAATCTCAAAACTATTAAACTCAAATTAATAAATGCAGCACTTAAATTATTTCTGCATGAATTACACCCATATATCCGTCTCAATAAAGAAATATATTGATCAGCAATAGCAGTAACTAAAGCATTAAACATCAAAATAATAAAAGGCAGTCTCATAGGCAGGAAGATACACATTTGATAAAATAGAGAAAGAAATTGAACAACTTCGATGTGAATTATCAGCACTCAATGAAATGGCAAGAGGACTGAATAGCAAGAGAAATGTAAGGACTAGAAAAGACAGAAAAGTTAAAAGAAAATAGAAAATTAGGAAATAAAATGAACTCCTATCAGCTAAAGATTGTAAAGCAAACAATATAGCTGAAGGCTTAAAGAAGCAGACTCCATGAAAAAAGGTCAAGATTCTATAGACAGAACTAAGAATTTTTTAATCGATGTGAAGGCATTTTACTGAGAAATACACAAACAAAAAATTGACGTGACATTCCCTCCATCACAACAATGGAATAGATCATACATTTCTAGGGAAAAAAAACGATTGGATATGCCCTAAAGAACATAAGAAAGATGTAGATTGGATTAGACAAGTGGTAGAACGGATGAAAAATAAAACAGAACAAACAGGGACTGGAATCACAGAAACGGATGTGCACTTAAAAAAAAGCATACAATTGAAAAATCTCCAGAAATAGATAAATTTCCTAACTTTTGGTCTATTATCTAAATACAGAACACACAAAACTAGCCAAAGAACCTCACGAAATGGTCAATGATCCTACTAAAAATCTTTTATGAGTAACCAAATGGATTACATTCATTGAACCCAAAAATGGTGACACAAATTTTCTAAACGTTTACAACAAACTATTGACATCTATTCCGACAAAAAGATATATTCCTTCTTAGAAAGAGGGACATACTACCCCTTGGACAAAAATGGTTCAAACTTGGTTCATATGAATGCAAAAACAATTAATTATTAATAGTATGATCTTGGAAATCTGCATCAATACAAACAACAGTAATGTCTGGATTGTTTACCGTAAAGCATTCGTTAATTTATCCCATTCATAGAATTTAAATTCTTTAAATATGTAAAATGTGACACAGGTCGTCTTCAGCTTCGTCAAACAAATTATGGGGATATGCAAAACAACACTTCACCTCTAAGTCTCTAAGTTTGCTGAAATAAACATCAACAGAAGAATATTTCAAGGTGACACTTTGTCTCCCTTAGTATTTTGCATATCCGTAATGGCATTAATCAGGGAACTTAACAGGAAGGAATATGGCTATTAGGCATCTATTTTATATGGATGACTTGAAGTTGTATGCTAGGAATAACAATCTGCTGGAAGGTCTTCTGAAAACAGTAAAATGTTTCAGTGAAGATACTGGAATGAAATTCGGTTTGGATAAATGTGCTAAAGCCACATTTTTACGAGGATCACTACAAAAAAATCTCTTCTGTTTGCTTAAACTCTTGGGTAACAATCAAAGATTTAGAAGAAGACGTACAATCGGAGTAAATGGGAGCGAATGAATTCTCTATATGAATGGTAGAAATAATGCTAAAAGAGTAATTTAGAATGGTGCGACTGATATTAAGAGCTGAATTGAATTCTCAGAAATGAATTATGGCCATTAATTGTCTTGCTATACCAGTGGTTCAATATAGTTTAAAGATCTTGAACTGGACTTTAAGTGGTATCAGTCAAATGGATTCAAAAGAGAAAAAAGCTTCTTTCTAAGCATAAAATCTACCACGCAAAAGCTACTTCAGACCGTCAATTCTTATCATGTAAAAAAGGTGGAAGTGGGTATTAGTCAGCTAGAATCGTCGTACAAGACAACAACTATTTCTTTACTAACATACATGGAAACAACAAAAGACTGGATGATGCAATTAGACAAACAGCACGAAAACAGAAAAAATTTACAAACATGAAAGAAGGTTGTAAATTCAAAGAAAATCTTCATTTAATAGAATCTGTAGAATATCAAAACAGGACCCAAGAACCAAAAGTTACGGAAAATATCAAACAGAAAGCCAAGGATAAAGCTCTTGAAATAACACCGACATGACAAACCTCTGCATGATCAATATCCAGAAGGTGCCTATATTTATAAAGTTGATACCAATCGATGCTTACGAGCTCCTGGATGAAATTCTGAAACGTAAGGTTTTATTGTTGCAGCACAATACCAGAGTCTTTTCACTAGAAACTTCCAAGCAAATATCATACATAATAATGTGGATACAAAATTCAGGTTCTGTGACATGTATCAGAAAATCATAAACCATCTAATTTCAGGATGTTCTGTACTTGCGCCAAATGAAAATAAAAATCGTCACGACAGAAATAGAAGAGATTACATTTCTATGGGATTACACCATATTTACAGACTGGAATATTGAAGTAAATAGGCCGGACATAATGTTCAAAAACCGAAAAGAAAAAAAAAACTTGCCAACTAACTGATATGGCCTGTCCAGCGGACTGTAACATAGCACACAAGGAATTTAAAAACTATCGATGTATAAGTACCTTGATATCGAAAAAGAAAACATTTGTAAATTGAATACAAGAATAGTACCAGTCTCCGAATAAAATAATACACAGAAAAAGTCCCTGGAAATCAGCTTAAGAGCAATACAAATATATCTTTATAAGTACAATCCATAAACTAAAAAGAATTGTGCCTATATAACACTAATGTTGTTAAGGGAGTTAGAAAAACAAATCATGAAATCTAGCCATAATACCACACTACTACCGACCTGGGTCTTCACACAGACCTGTTAGGTCGTGTGCCCATTGCAAAAATCGAAATATAATGATGATAATATAAAGATAATAAGCAAGGAGGGGCATGTAAAACCTAGTTGTTCACCAAAGAGATGGAATAAAGGAAATTAAGGAGAAAGTAAGACAAGAATGCTCCAGTCATGTATGTTTGGTTTTAAATAACAAGGTGAATTCACAAAACGGAATATCAGCCATGGGCTATTCGGCAGTCCATCTGCTGTAATATAGTTTCAACATCATTAACTAGGACAATAGCTGAAATTGAGCGGATGGATTTTAAAACGATAATGCTTCTCACTTGCTGCCGCATACATAATCCTAAAGCCAATATTGATCGTCTGTATGTGTCTATATCCGAAGGCGGTTGATCATTATTTTAACAAGAATTGTTTTACAAAACTAAACGCTCAGTATTCAAAGATAATTTAAAAGCTAAAGAAGACTAGAGGATTATATGCATCAAATATCAAAGACAGAAATAAGATGCTTTATTCAGTAATAAAGACGCCAATAAATTGAGAAAGTGAATTTCGAGTCGATAACGAGGAACATGTAATCTATAATACAACTATTGCGACAGTAAATAATCTAAAAAGAGCAACATTAAATGCTTTGATCACATATAGTAACGATGGCAAGCAAAATATTTTCATCGTTAATATCCTTGTGTGTCAAAATCACTGATGTAGAAAAATTCTGTACACATGTGTGTTTGCGCAGTACAGGGTTAAATGCTGGAATCGAATATATTCTTCATGGTGTACAGGGGCAATTCTGATTATAAATGTATTGAAAAGTTGTGTTGATTCCAAACACAGATTATATGGCGAATATCTATCAGATTGCATTTCATTTGCATCCACCAAATATAAAAAAAACTGCATGACAGAATGGACCAATATTAGCACTGGAGATTTGAAAATTTGACGGGAAGGAAACTGCAAAAAAACAGACATGAACACCACCCAGACCTGGTTACAGAAACAGGACCGTTAAAAATTGGACGGGAATGCTAAAGACTGAACAATCACTCTAAACTCCCAGGCGTTGTGATCATAAACCACAAAAACACAATGTGTTTTCTTATTTAGATGGCAGTTATTAGTGACTTAATATATATTAGAAGTTCTTAAAACCATCCAAACACGAAGATCTTTAAGTGGAAATTTCAGAAATGTGACACTTGAAGATATCAATAATTGCAGTTGCACTTATAGATGTGAATTCGATTAGACTCATTGAAGGGATTCCCTAATAGTCCAGACCTAAAAGAAATATCAAGAAACTGTTGCAATAAATACAAATCAGAACTTATGAAGGATTTTATCTCTTTGTTTTATTTTTTAAAATTTCACAAATATTTTTAGTGGAAAATATATTCCCAGGATATGTTTATATAACAACAACAACAACAACAACAACAACAACAATAATGATAATAATAATAATAATAATAATAATAATAATAAACTGAAAGAAAATCGTATGAACACCACCCTGACTCGGTTACGGAGACAGGACCTGTTACAATTCTATAAGACTACACAATACACACTGACAGAACAATCAAAGCCAACCGCCCGTATATTGTTATTAAAGACCACAAACAAAAACGGTGCCTCCTTATTGATATGGCAGTCCCTGCTGACTGCAATGTATCTTTGAAGATATTCAAAAAGCTGTCAAAATACAAGGACCTTGAAATCTAAATCTCAAAAATGTGGCATATGGAACATCAACAATCCCTGTAGTTGGAGCCCTAAAATTGGTTGGAAAAGATTGTAGCAGACTAATTGAAGGGATTCCTGGAAGTCCATGCCTCAAGGAGATACAAAAAATTGTTCTGACAAGTACAGCCCACACTTTACGAAGGGCTTTATCTATGTAATTTCTTTCTTTTTTCTTTTTTTTTTTTTTTGTCAGTGCAAAGTGTCATGATGCCATTTCTAAACTTAGGTCCCTGGACGGGACCCGGAAAGAAATGTGTAAACGCCAGAAATCAAAAAAAATAAAAATAATAACGATAAAATTCGGAATTATGACAATTTAACTATAAATTATCAACTATCATAGGATAAATAATGAAAACTACATATATATATATATATATATATATATATATATATATATATATATATATATATATATATATATATATATATATATTAAAAACTAAATCTTTCAAGATACAAGGATCTTGAAGTTGAATTGATCTTGAAGTAGAAATCTCAAACATGTGACACATGAGGACATCAATAATTCCATTTGTATTTGAAATCATCAGATTGAATGAAAAAAGTTTCTGATAGACTTCTTGAAGGCTTACCTGTAAGCCCATGCGTTAAAGAAAGACAAAATAATAATTCTGAAGTGAAATGATTTAGTTATACATTATCAGATTCCCAATATTAAAGGATAACTAATGAAGGCCTAAATGTATGTATATATATATATATATATATATATATATATATATATATATATATATAGATAGATAGATAGATAGATAGATAGATAGTGCATAAATGTATATATATAGATAGTGCATTAATTTCCACCCGACTGAAATCTATTTCCGATTCTAACTTTAAATTAGAGATATAGTTTTAGATCAAGCGTTTTATATAAGTTACGATTATTTTTATAATGCTGTTAAAAAGTTTTATAAACATCACAATTATATGAAAATCTCTAAAAGTATTGTGTAAATAGAATAGAAGCCGATTGATGCTCCATTCAGTAAAATGGTTTCAAAGATATGATTGAAGTATTTGTAAACGAATAAATCAATATATAAATCAATAACTTTAATATGGCAATGATAATATGAAGCTAAATGATATTCAGAAAATGTTACATTTAATATTGAAATGGGTCATTTAAAAGAAAGTAATGATCATTGCTTTATTCTGTTGCTAATATTACAATGATAGACGAGCCTGACAAAAATAGCAATTGAGAAAAGCCAATAGATTTTAATGTTATAGCGAAACGGTGTTTGTAAGGAAAATGTTGATCTCCTTTTCTTGATTGACAAGTAACCATGCCGATAGAATTTTATCAAAAAATATTTTCGCGTATTTTTATTGAGTGTCTGTAAAGAATATCGTCTCCGTTTTTCAGTGAGCGATTAACTATTATATCATAGATTGTCGTTCCAAGTTTCGATGAAAATTTCGCTTTTTACTTTTTTATTTGCATTCTTTTAAGTAAAAATTTCTGAAGAGAATTATTGGCTACTTTATGGGTGACACTAAAAGAAACACCACAATATGTAAATAACAAATGTCTTGAATCCGTCTTCCTGCAAACTACAGTAGGTTATTAATTACTATTTGATAATTTTATCTCAAATAATTTGAGATTCTATTTATATGTAAACATTGTATTCTTTATATTCGAGAAAAAGGTGAATTTTCCTACATGAATAATATATATATATATATATATATATATATATATATATATATATATATATATATATATATATATATATAATTATCTATTTATTTAAAAAAAAATTATATATAAAATCAGTACAAAAATAGCCATTTTGTTTCAACACTCCGGTGTCTTATCAAGTGATGATGTTGAATGTAAAATAAATGGTTTTAAAAGTTTCAAATTAATTAACAATCCTTCGCAAGGGGAAAACGTTGTTACAAAAGCTAGATTGAGCATTCATACATTCAACATCATCACTTGATAAGACACCGTGGGTGTTGAAACAAAATCGCTATTTTTGTAGTGATTTTATAACATAATTATGTCACATTTTTTTTTAAATAAATAATTATATCTGCTCTACTTTGTACTGAGCACTCTTTTAAGAATTGTAATTGTTGGCTATTGGAATTCATTCCGTATACACCAATCATATACTTGTATATATATGTATATATATATATATATATATATATATATATATATATATATGTGTGTGTGTGTGTGTGTGTGTATATATATATATATATATATATATATAATTATTATCATTATATATATATATATATATATGTATATATATATATATCATTTATTATCTTGATTTTATACCTCATTCTATCTTTATTCTCAATATAAAAGATTTTTTTTAATTTTCATAGCTTATAGGAATATAATAAAATTATGTGAAACAGAAAATCCTGATAGAATAATTAACACCATAAAAAGTATTACCTTAAAATGTCTAGTTAGAACATTTCCCCGAAAAATCAAAAAATAAATTTTGAAAAAGAAATTAAGAGCAGAAGGACGCAATGGCGAAACATTCGGTTTCTATATATTCCTGAATATTGTGAAAACCTAATTATTTATGGATAATATGGTATAAATGCTCAAAAAGAAAGTACATAACAGTGACTGTACTACTGAGTTGTATTATACTCAAAGATTTAATTTATTCCTTGTTATCTCTTCAGAAAGTCAAGTTCGTATTATAGACAAGTCGTATTACACACAAGAAAATACGCAATTTCTATTTTATTTTGGCATTTTGACTTCGAAATCGATCAGCTCCCAGGTATATGTTAAATTAGAAACGAAACTACGGAAACTGAAGAGGACTTACGCCGCACGCAAATTGAAATACAACAGGTTCTTGAATGATCCGAACTGGAATGAGAAATATTTGGACAGTTTGAAAAGAAAATACGAGGAAAAAAATGCAAATGGAAACACGAAATGGGACGCACTAAAATAAGCTTTCATGGCATCGCAAATGAAATCACCCAAAGGAAAATAGACGAGAGAATAAAAAATGGTATGGATGACAGATGACATTTGCGACATGAGGAAAAGGAGACAGAAAACAAGGAAAGACATGGAACAGAATATAGAACACTACACACAGAAATAAGGAACAAATGCCGACAGGCTAAAGAGGAATGGAAAATGTGCAGAAATAGAAAGAATAAGTAATTACTGATGACAGAGATATGCATAAAAATTATAGAAATAACAGGACAAAAGACAAGTCTAAGGAACGCTTATATTAGAGAAAGAAAAATACTTCCGAGATGGAATGAATATATCGGAGAACAGTTCCACGACGAAAGCGGACAAACGGCAATACACAGAAATACCGACGGACCAAGGATATTAAAAACCGAAGAGGAATTTGCACTGGACAAGTTGAACAGAAAAAAAGCGGCAGGGCCAGACGGAATTGTAATAAAAAGGTGGCAGCCGTAGACGATTTCGACATAGACAAGATCACAGCCGTAATAAATTAAATCTACAGCAGTGGTGGCATACAGGAAGACATAAGTAGATCTATTTTCATAGCATCGCCTAAAAAATAAAGGCACAAACGAATGGAACTCCACCAAACAATTATCCTAATAAACTCTATAACTAAACTCATCGTCGGAATTCAGTTGCATCAATGCACAGGAAAAAACAGTCCAGAGAGAGAACAAGAAAATTTGCTGGTTCGTCATAGACACATGATTTTTACATGTGATTTACCCATTCAATTAGTTTTATGAAACTTGAGAAGTCTAATCTGATAATTTTAGTGACTATATTAGTTACAAGCAGAATTTTTTGAAGCATTTAAATCACGTTTTCTTTTTCTTTTTTTTTTTTTTTTTTTTTTTGGAAAACCGGACGACGTCTTTTCGAAAACTATTCTGAATCGAAAAATAAAAGACGCAATAGAACTAAGAGATTTTTACTTGCCTTCCTAAATATTAAGTATCAAAAACAATATTGTCTGAAGAAAGAAATAATTTCTATAAGAAATAAATTTTCTGAAAGTTTGATTTCATTTTTTACAATTTTTGATTGAATAATTTATAAAGTTTTTAATTCTTAAAATTAACTTACAATGTGAGAAAAATTAGAAAATATTGTGTTTAAGTAAAATTTAATTAAAAATCATATACTGTAAGGCTTGTTACAATCTGACGAAACCGAATACGTCTAAAAGAATATGCCTTTTTTTTGTATGTGTAATATACGTGGAATAATTTCTAAGTATGTTCAAAACTATAACTTTATTCTTAAAAGGTAAGATGTTTATGTGTTGTTTCCTTTACGGTAAACAAAAACACTCATATATTTTTTATCGTCTAATCCACCATACTTAACTATCAACACGTTCGTCGGTCATTCAGCTGTCAAAAAATCGATTCACACGTCAGAAAAACAAGACTCTGTCGTTAATAAATGCTTATATACAACATTTTATGCTATAAGTAATAGGGGTTTTAAATCAGAATTATTTAACTATAAATGTGATATTTTTCTTAAAATCTATTCAGATCAATATAATTCCTGTTTAAAATACACCACATAATATGTTGTTTACTGGAAATATTAAATTTTAAATCGTTTAACTTTCAATTGAAGCTAAAATGAAAACTTCGCGATAGCGATTTCATTTTTTAAAAGTCCATTATGAACCTTACATATACCGAATTATTTAAGATATGTAATGTTATGAGGTACGGAGCGTCATTTCCATCTTGTAAAATCATTGATATTTTGGAATCTGATAAAATATTTTAAGAATATTGAACATACAATTGTAGTTCTCCTAAAATCATTTGCTGTATACTATACCAGGCTTCTAATTTATTTACATGTCTTCCTTTGTTTATTCGTGAATAAAGTGAAGCCCATTCACCAGAACACTGTAATTATGCAACAGAATCCGGAAACAGTTATGATCTTGACAGTATAAATGCATATTCCCGTGAGCTACTGCTGTAGTCGTTAATGCTAAAAGACATGGAAATTGCAAATAAAAACACTATACGCGAAGAAACATTATTTAATTAGAACAGACATTTCCGACATCAGATTTGAAAACATGACATATTTTAAACTACATATATTTATTTAAGCTTGCATTTGTTTCCATTTATTCTGCTTTAAATTTTATACCTTTTGTTCATCACTGATATAATTTTACCACAATTAATTCACATATATTTATATTTCTTACGTATTATTTTTCATATAGCTATACGATGTTTATTTACTAATGAATAAATTTGTCTATACTTTCGTTAAAAATCTGAAGATGTTTTAAAAACATAATTTTTCACTTTTCATTCATTTTTGTTGTATTGTTGAAGATTTCATTGTACTCTTTGTCAATTTATGATCATCAGATAAGACGAGATTCTAGTCATAATAATTAATTTAGGAAGTTTGTGTGCCTGTAAAAATTCTATTAAGGCTTTTTACCGAAATGGGAAATATATGTAGAAATGTGCAAAATATATTATATAAGTCAGTGATCATTATTTTATTCTTTTTTGCCTTGGATCATTTTCGTGTTACATTCTCTTTATTCTATGTAGTTATTAACGTTTCATTCTTCCTTTTAATTTTTTCTTGCCAATATTGTATTCGTTCATGTCGCTTTTGCATTTCACCAAATCATTTTTTTCTTTTCATTTTTATGTTTCTCCTTGAAAATGTTTCAAACTTCGTTCCTTTGATTTGTGGCAGAGAGCTATGTTCACCCTTGAAATATTAATAATTATAATAAAGTAGAATTGTGTCTATAGATGCGAAAAATAATCTGTGGTGAACTTTGTCCCCAGAGAATCTGTGCTTTGTCAGAATTATTAATATAAAAGGTCAAAAGGATAGTGTTTATATGGACTATGGAATACCAATTGAGAAGAAGAGACTGTTCATTTAATCATGAAGGCGGGGAGGCCAGTAAACAGCAACAACACCCCTTTAATTTGTCGATACCACCGCGTTTATTTAATCACGTGTTTGAACGAAAACAAACAGTCAAGGTCGAAGTTGAAGGTTGAAGTTGGAATAAGAGCTGGCTGAAGTTCGTTGACAAGCAGTTGACGAGCGATTGGGATAGAGAGAGATAGACAGGGAGAGTGGAAGCGTCCGCTTGCTGCTGTAAAAAGGAACGAATTGAACTCAAGTTATCTGCAATATTGGCGGAATACTTCCAGTTACCCCCCCCCACATACACACACATATCCTGATAGGAAAAAATACGGCAACTACTAAGAACAAAAAGCGTGACCCTGAAAAACACTTCTCTCCTTTCAGAATCATACACAATATTTTTTTTTATCTGGACTTCATATGGACTAGTTTCTTTTCAAAGAAACATTATTCTTTTGTACGAATTTCTAGCTTATATACATATTTTTTTTTCTTTGGACTCGAATCGACTCGTTAATATTTGATTATATCTGCTTGGTCCGATTGTCTCCCCAACGAACTTGCAGGTAGACCAGCTGAATCTTCCGGGATCTACGATTTGTTAATTACTGTCCAGGATAAAAAAGAATATCACAACATGGCTGAAAAAGTGAATCGAATCGACTTTGTGAACCGGAGACTTTGTTTGAACCTGTAATACTGGACCAGGACAGGACCAACGTCCGGTCTTGTAGAGTACATCGATCCTGTGGGGTCAGGATAGGTGTTACAGATTTTTCTTGTTTTCGCTTCTCTCGTATCTATTCATATATGCATATAGAATAACGGTTATTGTCACGGGAAGTGAAATCCGCGAGCCGAGTTCAAGACCTGGCCTAGTTTGTTGCTTTCACTTTTGTACATCTAATCTCCTATATTTATTAAGAAAGTGCACTGTCTCTCTAGCGTTGAATAGCCACCAGACTAGGAGCACGAAACGGAATTCAAAACCATGAAAAAGTCTACTGTCAAGAAAAACACTATATCTCAAATGTCACTCATAATAATGAACAATAAAAAAGTTTATTTGGAGATTTAGTATCACATAACTAATGAACAGATATAAGAAATTATAGTTATTATTATTCGATATTTAAGTTATTTTCGTCTAACCGTGTTGTTTTTAAGTAATTTATTTCATTTTTAATTTATCTTCTATTTGTATATTTTTCGAAGTGTTTTTATTTAACATAATTTTCAATATTTAGTTGAAATTTTACGATATTTTTTTCTTATGTCATTAGTTATTACATTCTGGTCTTTTTTTTTTTCAGTTCGATTCGCGCTATCAATTTTATTATTGTCTCTCCGTTATTATATTATGTTTATCTCAGTTCATTATTTTAGTCTATTTCCATAAAGCTTCTTTTTGTTTTTCATTGTTTTATAATTTTTACATCTCAAAATGATTCGGTTGGAATGAAAGTTCATGTATATTAAATGAATGTGATATTCTACAAACTACAAGAAATTTCATTCCAATCAGATATTTTCTAATTTCTATATGTTATATATCCTCATTCGTCCTTTATTATTTTATTTTCTTCTTTCCTTCCTTCCTTCTTTCATTCGTTCACTCATTGTTGTTCTTTATTTGATTTTCTTCAGTTCTAGTTTTTTTAGTATCAATATTTTGGTGTGCCATTGTATTCCATGTCGCCGTCTATAGGTGTTATATTTTTTTCATAATTTTTAATAGAAATCTGCTGTTCATTCATTCATCCATCCATTCAATTTACATTTACATGCATCTCCTTTTCAATTCTTACAAAAGCCTCAGTCAATTCAAACAGTTCACCATTCTTATATTACTGCTTAAACCACGCAAGCATTTTGAAAACAACATTGTATTTTGTACCACTCATATTGTATAACTTAAAAGATTTTACATTATCAAGAATACGTACTCTGTAAAAAGAATCTTATGAGAAAGACAGAAAAAATCATGGTAGTCAATAATAGATTATGTAGATATTTAGAGATATATAAAAATATAAAAACAGTAAAAGCATATTCATGAAACATATTCTTCGATATTATTTTCATTTCTGTCACAATCAATAATTGTTTATAGCTCTATTCTTTACTTGAATAAAACGATTGAATTTTCATGCTATATTTTATATTTGGTTCCGTTAATATTTCCTAAGTAAGATAAATAGAGAAAAATGAATATACAATTCCAACCAAAATAATTCAGCTTGTGATATTATATTAATTTAATTACCTTTCAGTTTTAGATTAATTGAGTCAAATAAATTGTTTTTAGAATATGGCTGCGTTATTCCATGCTTGTTCCTTTTATTAGGGAGAATACAGATTTTAGAATAGAGATCTATCGTGTGTTTGTATATTTCCATTAAGTTGAATTTACCCTGGCATATGTTAAAAATTTATGTTTTCTTAATTCGCACCAAGCAAAATAATACAGCAAAAAAGTGTCTTGGGTTAAGTGAAAGGGAGTGAGAAAACATTATTCGGGAAGACACAAAATGGCGATTGAAGTTGCGTTTAAATTTCTGTGAATCAGATTTGACGGGAAATCAAGAATCCAGAATCGAATTACGCAGGTGGGAATTGCGAAAAATGAAACTACAAAAAATTAACTTACATTTACATCTCGCTATTTCAAACAGTATAAAGATGAGACTTAGTTACAAATCTAATATTACGCTTAAAATTAATCGGTCGTGTACCAATGAAGAAAGATTATTAGAAAAATTCCAATGAAAATATTTATAGAAATGACAGAGGGAAGTCACACCAAATTGATGAGGAACGTTATCTGCAATATTGGCGCAATACAGCAGATTGGAAGGATAACATTACAGTCAGGATGGAAAAAATTACAAACGGATCTTTAGTTTTTGACGAGAAATTCGAGATTTAAATCATAAGCATGTTGCAGCAATATTCAAGGTAAGGATGATTGCATAAAGAAATTTATTCGATATAATCATTCAGTATCTAGCCCTCCCACGAGGGTTGCATGTGGCACAAGGCCGAGTTTAACGTGGGTTTCCCGAGCCCGTAGGCTCGGCCAAAAAATGCCCGTAGACCCCGTATAAACGGGATCCGTTTGGTCAACCTCCCCGAACGAGACTCTACCCTTCGGCGGAGCCTCGTCCGGGTTTTTCTCTGCTCAGAGGCAGAGAGTTCGACCGTCAAGCCGAGAAGCTCGGATTGATTCTGATATATTGATTTGATATAATCATTCAGTTTCATGTCAATGAAAAACGTGGGACCAAGTAAATGTAATAATCTGGTAGTTAGCATCAGCCATTCTGATTGAAGGAAAAATGGTTCTCTATGATAATTAAAAGATTGCAGTTTCGTTTTTGAGGTCACATTAAGATCAAGCAGATTATCAACAGTCTAAGAGACTATAGCGATAATCAACTGTCTCGATTAGCAGTAAGATTTCGATATATTCAATTGTTTCATTTCAGTGGATACACAAATCATAAACTAAGTAATTAAAAATATAAAATTGCGACAATTTACTGAGCGCATCATGTATATGGAAATAGTAGACAAGTTTCGGCCTGATTTCTCCCTTTTAATGTTAGACGATATCAACAGTAGTGAGTTACTTATTAGAGCTGTACAAGAAAAAGACATTTTTTTTATCAGTGATGGATTACATGTACGAGTTCCATTAAAACTTAGCGTCTTTCTCTACCCTTTGACACTCTCTGACTCTCTCTTTTACTCTTCTAATTATAAGTAGCGCTATTCTTTACATTCATTTGTGTACCTTTCAAGCGATTTCCTTATTTCATTGTTAGCTCTCCGTATACCAGATATGTTCATTATTTAAATCATTCGGACTATTGTCCTCATCTTTATCGCCATATTTATACACAACGTTTCGGCCGTTGTACGCTCCGGCCTTCTTCAGGTGGTTGGAATGTCGAACACATTGCACAATGGATAAAGGCGTTTGTTAGATCCAGTGACAGGACCCAAAGAGTGTGAGTTCAATACCCAGTTAAGACAGTGGAGAACATTCAGAGGCAAAATATTAGGTTGGTGCAAAAATAATATCGGTTTTTGCTGTATTTTTAACGTCAAAAACCGACATTATCTTTCCACCAACCTAATATATAGGTTGGTGCAAAAATAATGACGTAATAATGTCGTTTTTGACGTTAAAAAATACGTCAAAAAACGACATTATTACGTCATTATTTTTGCACCAACCTAATAACAGGAGATAACTGATAACTGAAATCCATCAAACATGGCACGTGGAACTAGAACAGTCTACCCCAGTGAGCGAAATAAAGGGTTCGGTTCGACATTCCAACAAACTGAAGAAGGCCGGAGCGTACAACCCCCGAAACGTTGTGAGAAATATGGCGACAAAGATGAGGACAATAGTCCGAATAATGTAAATAATGTACATTGTACCTCCTTTCAGAAATATAGACAGAATCAGATATGTTATTATACATTTAAAACAGCGTTTGTGTTTTCAACTTAAATGTTTTTTCGTATGTATTCATTTTCATTAAAACTATATTTCAACATGTGATCTTAAGCTGTTTGAAATAATTCTCCTGGCCCTTCATTAATTCTGTTATATTTTCTATCATTTCATACAAAGGAAATTAATAAAACCACTAAGACATTTGACATTAAATTGACTGTTTAAGAAAATTAAAATAAGTAGCGTGCGATTAGGTTGTTGCGAAAATAATCTCCAATTTTGGATTAAAACTATATTCTTTAATTAATATATTTAAATAGTGTTTAAATCATTTAAAATAGGACCCTTATATATCTATACATTTCTAGAGTCAGTCATAATAATATTCTGTTGGTGCATTTTTTTTTTGTTTTGGCAAGGATTTAAGTGCTTGGTAATCCCATCGATTACCATTGTCTTAGATGATCCATCTACCATCAAAAGTCATCTTTGACTAAAATATGGATCATTCCACTTTCGCAGAAACAAACTTTAGCCTTAGAATTCTTTGAAATTTTACTAAGTTCACAAGAGTATCGTTTTTCTTCATATTGCCAATTTTCCAAAGATGCCCGGATCTTATTTAAATGCTGATGCTCTGATATGTTTGTGACAGTTTTTCAAACTAGTGTTTTTAGATCGTCATTAGCAACTGCAGATCGGCATCCTCGAATAACTTCAAGACTCGCATCCCCACGACCGAACTACACAAACCAGCGCCGTAATGCTTGATTACAAGTAAATCCTTCACTCCATGATCTCTTAATGTTGATAGTTGTTTGAGAATCCTAATGACCAAACTTGAACTCGTGCAACGAAAAGTAAACACATCTCTTCGTTTTCAATATTAAAAATGGGATGAATATAATGTTTTAAGTTTAAGCCTGAAAAAAACTTGGTATAAAATTAACAAAGGCCAATTTAATCTTTAACTATTAGCAATATATATTAGGTTGGTGCAAAAATAATGTCGTTTTCTTGCATATGTTACTATGTGAGAAAACGACATTATTTTTGCACCAACCTAATATTTTGAGTGATTATTAATATTGTCCGGGGCATGACATTAAACTGCAACTGGTGATAAGTTTCTGGTCTGGGAGTGCCTGAGTTTTGGGGAGAGTTTAGTGGCCCCTTAATTACAATTGCTCCCAGGTCCACCTTGGGGTGAAAGTAGCTGTTTAGGGATCCAGCTATGTGCTAAATAGCTATACATATCAGAATCAGATGGAGCTCGACACCCTTGACAGGCAATTCATCTAGGACAAGGAGAGTCTGACGTAAAAAATATGACCCATGGACCTCGCTTTCATGATCCCAGCTTTCTAGGACTAGACAGATGAGCCACAGTTGTAAAGGTTGGGGCTAGTACTGAGCAAACTGCACTCCACCTAAAAACTTCATTTCGTAGGCTCAAGAGAGAGGTCAACGTCAGTGACGCCATCTACACTAACCTGGAAGCGATGGGAAAGAGGCGAAACGGCAGGTGTAGGATGTCATTGGAAGCCGTAGTTTCAATTCTGCATGAAGGTGGTCTAACCAAAATTCGTCTCTCACCCACAGTTGGCTTGCGGCGGTTAAGGGAGCTCTTCTAAAATGGCCGAACAACAGCAAAACAAGGAAAATACGCACCCACCTCAAACGTTGAAACTCGCATGATGGAATGTCAGAACCATGCTTAAAAACAGCGACTGACCAGTAGATCCCTCTCCTGAAACACTCTTGGATCAACTGAAGAGTACCATCCTGCATATATCTGAAGAGGTTCTGGGTTTTGCATCAGGAAGATGAAAGAAGAGATCAGCTCACCAGGTCCATCTAGCTCACCCGTCATGTTCTGTTTGGAAAGTTACCTTCTGTTTCATTTTCATCAACCTCAAACGCTAGCTTCGAGGGATCCAAATTGAGTGCGCAGACCTATGTGACTACAGAGGCGTCTACGAAGCACTCAAGGCAGAGTATGGGCCGAATCACCGGGGCTAGAGTCGCTTGCGCAATGTGGATAGACGGGTGCTTTTCAGAGACAAGGCTTCCATCTTGAGCAGTTGGTCTGAGTACTTTCATCTCTCTTCAGCGCTGACCGAGTCTTGCAGGACCCAGCAATTATCCGCATTCTCTAGCAACCAGTCAAGGCAGAATTGGATGAACGACCCTATATGGAAGAGATTACCAACGCCATAGAACAGTTCCGTCGATTCCACCAGAGATCCAGAAAGATGGGGGACCAGCATTACACAGCAAGCTCCACAAACTCCTTGTCTGTTTCTGGGAGAAGGTCAAACTTCCAAGTGACTTCCTTGATGCAGTCATCATCCCATTGTACAAAAACAAGGGAGAAAAGTCAGATTGATCTAACTACCGAGGGATCACTCTGCTCTCAGTCGCAGGTAAAAAACCCTTGCTCGTGTGCTTCTAAACAGATTGGTGAACAAGATCGCTGAAGACCACCTTCAGAAACCCAATGTGACTTCAGAAACAACAAAGGAACCGCAAACATGGTTTTCCTCGTCATACATCTTCAAGAGAAATGTCGGGAACAGATCGACTTTACGTAAAGGTTTTGGACCTGACCAAAGTAGGTGACAATGTGAGGTCTGTAGATATCATGGAGCGGCTCAGCTAGCCCCCAAAGATCCTCAGCATGGTCATCAATATGCACCAAGAGCAGCGCGGCCGAATCAGGTTGAACAGCAACCAATCCGGACCCTTCCCCGTCAAAAACAGCATGAAATAGAGTTTTGTCCTGGCACCGACTATCTTTATCATCTTTTTTTTCAGTACGATGCTTAAACAGGCCACAGAAAACCTTGAAGATGAAGATGCTCTGTACATCCGGTACTGCCTTGCCTGTAGTCTGTTTAACATCAGGAGACTGCAGGCCCCCGAAAAGACACTTGAGCAGCTGTTTCGTGACCTCCTCTTTGTCGACGACTATGTATTGGTCACCGACAGCGAAAGAGCCCTGCAGCGCTTAACGTCCGCTTTGCGGTGGCTTCCCGATCACTTCGGACTCCAGGACAACTTGAAGAAGCCGGATGTCCCCCACAAACCTGCACCCCAAAAAGAGTACCGCCTTCCCCATATCAGCATTAGCGAGACTGAGCTGAATGCAGTTCACCTGTACACTTTCCTGGGGTATACCATCACATCGGATGCCAAGATCGACAGGGATTTAGACAACAGACTGCCAAAGGCATTGGCGTTCTCGGCAGACTCTACAAGAGTCTGGAACAGCAACTATCTGAAGAAGTGCACTAAGATCAGCGTCTATAGAGCAGTCGTACCCCTACCCAGTTGTACGGATCTGAGTCGTGGGTAACTTACCACCATCACGTACAACTCCTTGCATGCTTCCATCAGCGCTGTCACCGTACCGTTCTAAACATTCACTAGAGTGTCTATGTCACCAATGTTGAGTTCCTAGAATAGTCGGAAATCTCTAGTATTGAAGCCATGTTGCTGAAGTCACAGCTAGGCAGGACACGTCTCCAGAATGAGGGACCATCGCCTGCCCAAGGCAGTCCAGTCCGGCGTACTCCCCACTGGCCACCGTGAGAGAGGGTCACCAAGGAAGCGTTATAACGACTTCCTCAAGAAGTTCCTTGGTACCTGCCACATTGATCATCGCCAGTGGCCGACACTTGCTGCTGACAGTTAAGGCTGCCGCCGAACCTTCCACTAGCCCGTCTCCATATCTGAGGACTGTCGCAGAGTCAATCTGAAAGACAAACGCCACGGTAGGCAGGACCGGGAAGCCTCAGCAGCTATACCAGACCAGATATTTAACTGCGGTCGCTGCGGTCGGACTTGCCTTTCCGCATCGGCCTAGTCGGCCTTCAGCGTGCCTGCAGTTTACGTGGACAGCCCACTTCATAATTATCTATATTAGAACAGAATTAAATAATAGTTTATGCTTATATCGGATGTTATTTTCCAAACAACCTAATACATACACAAACACACACACACACACACACACACACACACACATATATATATATATATATATATATATATATATATATATATATATATATATAAATTCTGATATTGACAACTTATATGGAATATTCAGCTTGTCTGAGATTTTTCTGCAAATTTTACCTACTTCCAGAACTTAATCAATTCTTTACCTCTTTACATGATGAAAACCATCTTGCAGGAATATCAATTACAGGATGTTCTGTTTGTATTTTTAGACTAAAAATAACTACTGATAAAAAAACAAATCGAACATTACAGAATATTCCATTTGAATAATCTTGACTATTAAAAGCGATTCAAAAGTTTTAAAATCTGAAATTTTCACTGTACTAATAATTTTTTCACCCATTAAAATGGATAAATGGGATTTATTTCTATTACATTATTTTTTTTCTATTTTCTTTGCATATTTAGTTATTATGCATATATGTAGAATTAATTATATGAATATTTTATAATGATATGTCTCTCCCCACTGTATATATATATATATATATATATATATATATATATATATATATAATTATTTATTTAAAAATATGATTCCAACGCTACATATGAGTTCTCATGTTTCAAAACAATTTACCTAACAAGTTATTTCCTATTTTCTATATATTACACACACACACACATACACACACACACACACACACACACTCCTATATATATATATATATATATATATATATATATATATATATATATATATATATATACTTTAGAAATCATTAGGAAATATAGAGAGATCGATTCCCTGATTTATGCGTGCTTCTCCATCAATGTGTGTGTGTGTGTGTGTGTGTGTGTGTGTATAATACGTCTATGTATAATGAGTACTTTATTATTGGGAACAAATCATGAAATAATATACTTATCCAATAGTATCAACATATTAAGTTGGTGCAAAAATAATGACGTAACAATGTTGTTTTTTGACGTATTTTTAAGGTTATAAAACGACATTATTACGTCATTATTTTTGCATCAACCTAATAATAAGTTATTAGGAAATATAAAATTATCTCAGACAGGGAGACTTCATATATTCTGACTTGCAGAAGACACACGTACCTTTCTAGGGAATAAAATGAAGAATGAGGGCGATGAGAATTTGACACTTACAACATATAATGAATATACTTTAGAAATCATTAGGAAATATAGAGAGATCGATTCCCTGATTTATGCGTGCTTCTCCATCAATCAAAATGACCAATTGACCTGTCTCCTGAATGGCGTCCGGAGTCCAATGGGGAAAATCTTACTTCAAAACAAATGGTTTAACGTTTCATCATCAGCGAGCAAACCTTTAGCAAACTCCAGTCCTTATGAACGGTTTTAATGTCAATGGTGATCCTCCCATCGAAGGTCTATAGGGAGTAAAGCTCGCATGAGAACCGAAGTTAAAGTAGTATATTCAGGGCTTCGATAAAGATGCTGTAGAAAATTGTCAGTACCTTGTACCCCATCAGATAATACCGGCCTCTTTTTAGCATGCTATATGATTACAAGAGTCAGTTCAGAATCATCTCCATTCTTTTCGTATTCTCTTAGTAAGAAGGAAGTTCCTCTTAGAATGCTGCTTCCACAGAACGGTCAAATTGTGAAACAAATTCCATATAAAGTGTTTCTCCGATCACAGCGATCTTATTCTCTTCAAGTCCAGGGTAAACCGTTTTCTATCATACCTATCCACAAAATATAGACTAATTATTTCCTCCATGTACACCCTTAAACAACCTTATTCTGTAACTGTCTCATATGAGGCACCATCATGTTATTTTATTTTAATTTTCTGGACATATATAAAATCGAGAGAAAGTAGAATATACCGTATATACAAGTGCATAAGCTGTTTTAATGTGTAGTGGAATATATGAACTTGTTTCCATGAATTTAACTCATCTAGAATAAAGACAGACGTTTTTATAATGTGTAGCAGTGTAAATTACCAATGTCAGTCTACATGTTACGCGGCTCCCTTAATCTAGATCTGATATACTAAATACTTTAATTGTTAAAACACTAAATTTGTACATTATCCAGAGCAGTTTGAAAAATCCTCATGCAACTAGGCAACCTGATCGGTGCAAGAAATAAGCTGACAATTTTAGAAAATGACCACAAACGAAATCAAATCGATGTATACAGTAATGAAGAATATATTTTTCTGTGGAAAATTACTCTGGATGATTGTAAGACAGCAATTATTCTAACATGGCTGAAAATCATGAGATTTTTTTTTTACACGAACAGCATGAGAGCAGAATAACATTTCCTTGATATCGATACGAATAATTAAAAGAAAAATATGACAATGGCGAGTTCTTAGCGTTTTGTGGACGACCTTTTGTTTCGACAACACCCTAAAGATAATAATCCAGACAGAAACGCGGTCATATATTTTGGGTGACATTATTCTGACAATCCTCAACCATCTACTCCGATGTCATGTAAGCTGTGGTCTAGCGAACACTTTTCGGTTGAATCACATCTAACCAGAAATTCGATTCAGGGTTTGACCAAAGGCTCTTGCCGCCCTACAATTACTGATGATCTATTCAGAAAATTAGTATATCATGTCATGTTTTGCGTTACTCCTGAGAAAGCAAATGATGACACACAATATGTATTCCGTAGCTGTCCATGTTGAAATCTCTGTTGGGACTGTGTTGATCAAACTATTGTTCCTCTATCCATTTTTTCCAGAAGATTACTATCCTGAGCGACTGGGTTTGATAGTTAGTTCGAAGAGCAAGATGTATATTTTCATTTCTTGTTTAATCTTGTAAATATCTAAGTCATACATAATGAAGATATATATTCATAGCTGCTTATTCGTTTCCAAATATGTCAATCCTTAAAAACCTCTAGATAATGCTTTCCACAGGGTTACAATCAGGATCACGTGTGCCTCTTAATCCATGATTTATACTGTAGAAATATTTTTGTGGCTAAAAGCATAGTTTTCCATAATTAGTCGTTAAACAAGGCCAGTAAAATCAAACATTGTATCGCAATAAACTATGTGACTATTTCACATACATCGTGAATTAAGATAATAGCTTACATACTGATATATGGAAGATAGATACAACATGCTCTTGTAACTAGCCAACAAACATAGCGACTAGAGATAGCAGATTCATTTTAATAAATAATAGCTGGAACTGCACAGACATCATGGAATTTCTAACTGGGATATTTAGAAAATAAAGGGCATCTGTGAGTTTTTGGGTTTCAGATGCGACCAGTAACAAGATATGCCAAACTAATTATGACGCCCCCCTCACAAAACACTTTAACACCCAACACGTTTGTCTAATCAATAGCACTCACAAGGCATTGTTTCACACGCGATGCGTTTTCCAGGCACCATCTAACGCTTGTTTACGTTGGAAATGTTTCCCCCTGGTTAATATGTACCAGCATGATATATCTCTGTCATTGTGAGATTCTAACTACTTGGCCACACACATAGTGTACACTATATATATATATATATATATATATATATATATATATATATATATAGATAGATAGATAGATAGATAGATAGATAGATAATGTGTACAATTGTCTTCTTTTGTTCGTTGGAATAAGAAGTTAATATATTTAAAGACACCACAAAAATTTCTTTGTGATGTTTTAGTCGTTTACGAATGAATTTTTTATTGTGTTTCTTTTTACTATGTCTTAACATTTTTTGTCTTCTCCGCTATATTTTATCACATCAGAGATTTCATATCGTTTCTTTTTTTATTTTTTATTTTTGCCACCTTCTATGTTTTATCTGAAACCCGTCGGCTGATAGCCATAAAACCTGAAAGCTGAGATATTCAAAGCCTCGTAAAAATGATATATTGCTTCTTAAACCAGTTCTAGAGGTCAGACTGCTACACGAGCAGCGAATCTGAAATGTATGCACAAATACTACTGTATATAAAGCAACATTTTAATCTATAGGCGAATGAGTTTCACTATACGCGGGGTCTTTTCGTGTATAGTTTTTTTTTTAATTTTTATTAGTTTATTTTAGTTTCTTTTATCGTTTTTATCTTCCATTCCCGCAAATAATATGGTCAACTGAAAACAGTCGACAAGGCTATTTTTGTTATCTCCCCAACAATAAAAATATTTTGCTTGGCAAAACCTAAATGTTTTCATGCATTTCTGATTGGGGAAAAATGTTTCCATATACTGTTGGAATGTTTTCTTATGCAATAATAATTATAATAATGTCTGCTGAAACACTATTCTAAATATCGTCTGTTGTGGACAAATATTTTTTTCTTAAATTTGTACGTTCGATTCCTGCTCGAGTAAAATGCATTCACATGTTTTGTCGTTTATTAAGTTTCCTTAAGTTACTTATATCGATATTCAAATGGAGGTTGTTGGTGTACAAAAAAGGATCTGACGGTTTGAAACGGCCCCTTATATCGAGGACTTTGGCATAATAATCTAATAGTCAGAACGACACAGAGGTTTTTCAGATATATGTACATCGTAGCGAATGCCGCCCCCAATATGAAGTAATCAATATGGATGTCAAATCCTGGATCGACGGCTTGGCCAAGGGATAGTGTTTCTCGAAGCTTGACTTAGATGTAAAACAAGACCGATTGTATAAACCAGTCAATGTGTTTGGTCAAAAGATGGTTGTGTCAGTTTCAGAACATTTTTTTCCGCCTAACATATTTCATATAATCCTGGAAAGACTGGCAGAAGTCTTTTAAATTATTTACATCTCCTGGTTTTAATCTTATAAACTTGAATTTCCTAAACTGCCAATATGGCGGTGGAATCGAAAGATTGCAACGCAATACAGGAAGTTATTGACAGACGCTATCTGATATCACATCTTCGAAATGGAGGTAGGTATATAAAATATTAATTTTTCCTGGGTGGATATTGTGTAGATATATATATTTTTTAATTATGCTAATTATGTTGAAACGAATATATTTCTCTTTCTTTACATTTTTTATTATTTTAATTTATTCATTACTTGGATTACGACATATACAGTGGGTAGCAAAAGTATTTAACACATTGGTTGAGAAACTAGTTGAAGACTACGGGAAACGACTGGAGGCTGTGAAGCAGAACAGAGGCTACTGTACTAAATATTAATTAAGTGTGTTAAATACTTTTGCATATGGGTGATTTTATTTATTGTTAATAAATGCTTCTCAAAACAGTGGTATTAAATTTTCCTTCTATGTTTTGATCGACAATATTCGTTTAAATATTTCTTATAAGTTTCGTCGAAATTGATCTGTTATTTTTTGAGATATGAAAGAAAAACCAATGTGTTAAATACTTTTGCTACCCACTGTATATATATATATATATATATATATATATATATATATATATATATATATATATATATATATATATTAGGTTGGTACAAAAATAATGACGTAAAAATGTCGTTTTTTGACGTTAAAAAATACGTCAAAAAACGACATTATTACGTCATTATTTTTGCACCAACCTAATACAAAAGAAATGATACTGGAAATAAATATATGAATAACAAAAATAAATATAAGGTTGGTGCAAAAATAATGACGTAATAATGTCGTTTTTTGACGTTAAAAAATAGGTCAAAAAACGACATTATTACGTCATTATTTTTGCACCAACCTAATATATATGATAGGCTGAGTAAAAACCTGTGCGTGACAAGGCGAATCCCCAAAATCTGATTCGACCTTCATTATATACTGTGAATTTAAATTACTTAATAATTATTCCTCGATATCATTTGGCTATTTTATTGTTTTATTTGCAGAAATGTACCTTATAATTTCACATACCTAAATTAGAAAAGATAAGAGGTACCCGGAAAGTAAAAAAAAACACTACTAATGCAATGCCTGAAAAAAATAGAAACAGGGAGTTACATTAGCAAAAACTCAGGTACAAATACCCAGGTACAAATACCCAGGTACAAATACCCAGGTACAAATACCCAGGTACAAATACCCAGGTACAAATACTCAAGTACAAATACTCAAGTACAAATACTCAGGTACAAATACTCAGGTACAAATACTCAGGTACAGATACCCAGGTACAAATACCCAGGTACAAATACTCAGGTACAAATACTCAAGTACAAATACCCAGGTACAAATACTCAGGTACAAATACTCAGGTTGGGAAATGTATGTTTCATTCATCATATTCTCAATATTATAGAGATAGATAAAAGTTATCATTGGGTTTGGCATTTTTTCTAATGCTCTCACTTCCAAATATTTCCATATCAGTGGCAAGTTACGTGTTTTCTCTGCTTTTCATTCGTACCGCACACATTTTTTTTTTAAATTATATTTCCGTGCACATTTGCATCAATTCTGGCCTGAAAAGAGTGATTATTTCTTTGACATTCAAATGACAGATTATCTTATATTTTATTCCCTGTCCAGTTTAACTTTTGTCCGCACATCATCTTCCTGCATTATCAATTTAAGGCCGCCGCATAATTCCCCATATATCATGTTTGTTTTCCTTCTTCTGTTGAGTTTATTTTCTGAATTCGTTCATAAAATTAACCTGGAAACCATTCAAAATCTTGATTTCAACCGACCAGATACACTAATAATAACTAATGTTATATCACTCTGGCAGAATGTTTCATGATATCAGGGGTTTCTTTTTTCGTCCAAGTACGCAGAAGATTTTTCTAGGTTTTAGTTAATTTCTGAGATGTCAAACAAGGCTAGAGGAACTATTTTTTCTGCTATTTTAGCCATATAAGGAGGAAAGACGATATATTCATTCCTCTTCCAAGATTATTTGTGCGCAAGGTCGTCGACCAATTCGATAGGAACAAATTCTGGTTCGACGAGCAGTACGAGTTTCGATCAGCCTGACGTCCTAACTACCTCTACAAATAGAATTAGTGAGGCACCAACCGCAAGGACCATAGCATTAGATTCGGCAAGGTGTGGCACAAGGGCTTGCCACACAACCATCCAGCTGCAGGATCACTGGAAGTCTGTTATCTATTATAAAATCCTCCATAGCGCTAGAGATCAGTAGATCCCTGAAGGTAGTTATTAACGGTCAGTCTTTCAAGATCCTGGCTATCAACGCAAGCGTCTTCAAGGCGTCGCTTCTCGGACCAACCCGCTATCTTATTTACGTAAATGATCTACCTAGGAATATATACCGATCATTTGTAAACGTCTATGTCAATGACGCGACGACATACGGGCGCACATCCTAAAGTCTTGACGATCAGAGACTGGCAGCTGGATTTTCTTCCGATCTAACAGTACCTACATGTAGAGAAAAACAGGCTGGTTACATTCATACTCCACCTTAAGTTGAATACTTATATCGTCCATCGCTAAAGATGCGGATAAAATCATCGGCACCTCGAGGTATCCTCTACCTTATAAGAGAAAAATCAGGCCGAAAATTGAGTACTGATGTCACATATGGATGGGAACTGCCCAGACTCGACTTCCCAGTTTTGATAGAGTTCAAAATTGTCTTGTTAGAGAAGAATTATTTTCCACACTCCAACCTCTCTCTCACAGACGGTATATGGCGAGTCGCTCACTTCTTTATCGCTACTAACGTGGAAAGTCTTAGAACTGCAAATTCTGGTGCCACCAGATTTGACCTTCACGGCTACATCCCACAGTGTCATTTACATAGTAGCACATCAAACACATTTCCTTCCGATTCCATCAACAGGAATTCCCGCAAACTACTTCCTTATGGAACAGTCTCACAAGAGGATGTTTCTGCGATGACTGTATTCTTAACCTGTTCAAGTTTAAAATCAAACGTTATATTCCCCTCTCATCCATAAAAAATACCCCTTATCCTAACCCTCGAATGGCCACTGGGTCTTGTAGAGGGTCTACCTTATAATAAAAAAGTGAATTAAAGTACTTGACTGGAATTGAAACCCGGCTCTCAGATTTCACATTCTGAGCCATTATCATTACATCCATGCACATTCGAGCTTACAGCACCTGATATGTCCAATGCACACCCATCTAGATGCTGATCAGGTTCAACGGTGCTTAACTTCGGTGATCAGCTATTCATAATCTTTTTATAATTAATATGACTACTGATTAGAATATTCTATTTTTCAAATTCGATAGCTACTTCTCATATAACAATGTTTATAATCAAGTTCTTTGTCAATCTGTATGTCCACTATATATATATATATATATTATTATTATTATTATTATTATTATTATTATGGGGTCCACCCTTTTCTGATATAAATGGACTCGTCCTGCTGCCATAAAATAGTCACAGTCAGTCAGAGATAAGGACAGGAACAGGGTGGAGAAACAGAGTGGAAACTACATAGACACTGTGATTGAGTTGACATTAGAAGTCAGTTATAAGGACGCCCGACTCTAAGGAATTTTACTTCGAGACTTTATATAGCGATCTTTGATTAATACTAACCGGCGTTCCTGGATTTTACTAACAGCATTACCTTTTGTATTTTGTGTAAATACATTTAATTTCTTAGCTTAAATACTTGCGTTTGTCATTTATTGGAGAACGATTTTTCACGCGGAATCCACAATAAATTGGCGAACGAGGATTCGAAACTCACCCGGATAACCCACAACAACTTGATGAACGAGGATTCGAAACTCACACGGAAAGAAAAAATTTTCGTACCTCTAACAACAAACAACCTGGCGAACAAACGCAGAAAAACTAATCAACAGAAGAAAAATCCTTCCCTCGTTGTTCAACAACAAATTAGCAACAAACAATTACGAGGAGTAAAAATACATAAAATTGAGTTATCATGGAAGATTTAAAAATATGTTGGTAGAGCGGATAAAGCACCAAAATGAGCAACAATTACAAATGCAGAAATACCAAAATGATCAACAGTTACAGCTACAAGAAAAATGGCAAAAGCAAATATTACAAACGCAAAAGGAAAATCAAGATAGACAAACAGAGCTCCAGGAACTAATATTGAAAGTAGCGGGCAGCAAGCAATTAGATATTGAAAAAGAAACAACATTTTCGCAAGACGCAGTGTGGAATACCATAGACATTTTCAAATATTCTCTAGATGAGGACAAAAATTTTGGAGATTACTTCAGAAGACATGAAGACATCTTTATCATAGACTGTGAAAATTGGACAGAAGCAAAAAAGCTACGTCTATTGCTTAGAAAATTAGGAACTGAAGAATATACAAATTCGTGGATTATATCTTGCCAAAAAAGACGAACGAATTAAAATTTGACGAAGCAGTAACATGTCTTAACGAACTCTTCAGCCCCAAAACATCACTCTTCCACAGGAGGTGGAAATGACTTAACCTGGTAAAGGGCGATAATGAGGATTATTCCACGTTTGCCGCAATCGTAAATAAACATTGTGACGACTTCAAACTAGCGGAATTAACACCGGACAATTTTAAATGCCTCATCTTTGTTCAAGGGCTAGTTTCTACAAAAGATAGCGAAATGCGTAGAAGAATGCTTGCAAAATTACAAAATGAACTGGGTCTAACATTACAGCAATTATCAGAAGATTGTCAGAGATGTTTAAGCATAAAGAAAGACGCAAAGGACATTGATTACAACTGGATTCGGGTTCAGACCTCACGATAATCAACTTACAGACATGGAAACAAACTCAACAGACCTACCATGTTACACAATCAAAAAATTGCCAAGTCGGTTACAGGCAAACGAATAAAATTTGAGGGAGAAATAATAGTGAATGTTAAATTTCACGGCAAAACAAAAAACTTAAGATATACGTCATGAAAGATACTGAAAATTTAGTAGGTATCGACTGGATGCAGAAATTCAACGTTTGGAACCTACCTATCAACTCGTTTTGCAAAAAGTTAAAGGATGGAACATCAGATACCATAAAATTGAAGGAAGAATTTTACAAGCAATTTCCTGAGGTATTTTCAAGTGGGTTGGGACGATGCAACGAATTTAAGGCCAAAATAGAATTAAAAGAAAACGCCCAACCAATTTTCAGAAAGAAGCGAAATGTACAGTTTGCTGCTATAGAAAAAATAGACAAAGAATTGGAGAGACTTGAACAAACTGGGATTTTATCTAAAACAGAGTTTAGTGAGTGGGCTAGCCGGTGGTTTACGTAAAAAAGAAGTCAGGAGAAATTCGCGTATGCGCAGATTTTTCGACGGGACTCAACAAGGTAGTAAAAGACCACCATTACCCACTACCGAGCCCAGAAGAAATATTTACAAAGCTCAACGGCGGTAAGATATTTTCAAATATAGATCTTAGTGAGGCTTATCTACAAATCCCAGTAGAAGAAGAGAGTACGAAAATCCTTTGCATTAATACGTACAGTGGATTGTATAAATTCAACAGACTACCATTCGGAGTAAAAGTTGCTCCTGCAATTTTTCAAAAAACAATGGACACAATATTAAATCCCCCAAAAAAGGGATCTAAGGAGGGGCGTATTATGGGGTCCACCTTTTTCTGATATAAATGGACTCAGTCAGTCAGAGATAAGGACAGGAACAAGTAGAGGAACAGGTAGAGGAACAGGGTGGAGGAACAGAGTGGAAAGTACATAGACACTGTGATTGAGTTGACGTTAGAAGTCAGTTACAATATAAGTCAGTTATATATATATATATATATATATATATATATATATATATATATATATATATATATGGTTCATTGATGGATTTGCGGGTAGTGTAACAGTTAGAGGCTGGGGTAATAATGTCCGCGAGCTTACAGTAACTTCTAGTCATGCACTTTTAAACAAACTGGAATTTTTCCCGGTTCATCTCAGCTATGGGTTAAATATCTCGCTCACCTTTCAAGTAAAAGATTAAAGTGAATACAAATTTTTTTTCGGACGCCATTGGGAAACCCCTCTAATATATTTCCCAAGATATCATGGCAATTAAGACATAATAAAGAAATTGATTCCGTGAAGTATCATGATTGGTTACATCCTGGTGATTCATTGCATTAACAGAAATATATAGGATTCATCAAATAAACATATTATCATAATTTCTTTGCATTTTTACGAAAAAATCATTTAAATTACAATATCACATTCATTATATTTTCTTTAATTTCTCTAAATAACATTCTATAATTAAACATAACTATGATCCAAAAACATTCGATCAAATTTTGCTCATTACAAAAGTTATGAAGAGGCATGAACGTCCATATCCTGAAGAGACAGAATGCTTAAATCACGATTGCTCAAATTTTCAAAGATAATTATTTAGATTTTAACCAGCATTTATCTAATATTGGTTTGTAACTTGAATACTATAATACTTTCTTTGCATTTCATATTATTATTTACTATTTAATTACTTGGAAAAAAGGTTACTATAATAAAGTAACTACAAGAATTGACGTCACGACACGAATGAATATATTCACGAGTCGAAGTTGCCAATCTTTGTACTTAATAGTATTTAATTTTAAGTTCGTTGAGTACAGAGTCAATACAATATGGAAACTGTAAGAATTGACATCATGAAACGTGAACTGATCCACGAGTCGAGTATAATAATCAACGTGTCATAATAAAAAGTGTTTGTAAAATTGTAAATTTGCTTCTTTCTTATGTATAGTGTAATGCACTAGATATAAGATATACCGGTTTGTTAATTTATATTTTATCAAACATTTGTCGACTATTTAAAGTTGAAACATATTTTAGGGTTTGTACGAATAATTTTTTTTTTTTTTGCGAGTGAATATTATATTAAGAATTTATTTGAGAATAAGAATGATTTTTCACATACAATTTATTGTAAGACCGGAAACTACCTACACAATCGACTCTTCTAGCCCTATATTAATTAGGCGACATAGCACTCTAGAGAAGAGTGAAAGAAAGTGAGAGATAGTGTGTGTGTGGGGGGGGTTAGTACTAACTCTGATTTTGTTTAGTTTCTTGTAAATATATTTATCATATTGTATATACTCATTGGGGATCTTTTAAAAAAATGTTGTTTTTTATGAGCACCCCTACAGACAATATTTGTAAATAAGGGGAGTATTTAGAATATTCATTGAGTCAAAGAGGCATTTTGGTGAATGTAGTAAGAAAGGTATGGATAAATGCGTTGTTTTGGTGAAAGGGATATTGTTCTGTATGATAGGGTCAGTGGTTGTGGCTAGCTAAGTTTTATACTAAGACAAGTGATGACCCTCATCTACCCCAACCCCCTTTTTGGCCTTGTGCCACATTTATTGTATTACAATAATAAATATAGAGCGATAGAGAGTGACAGAGAGTTTCAGTGAGAGTCTAGTACGACTACCAGTGTTGGACACTAACTTGTAGTAAGTTCTGCTTACACTATCTCTGTAACCTGTTGTTAATATATCTTTCTTACTTCTAAGCCGTGTTCCGTGTTTTACTTCTGTGGGCCCAACTTTGGCACCCACGTCACAATTCAAACCATGTAAGCCATATCAGGGTAGATCAGATGAATTCACACCTTTCCAAAGGTTACTTGCGCCTAAGTTAATACATCGGACCCGACTGGAATTCGAGTTTGTCTCTCGGATTTCTCAATCGAAGGCGCTATCCTTTATTCAATGCGCACACCCGGTATGTCTAAGGAAATACATGATATATAACAGAATTTGTGTGCGTGTGATATAGAAAGATATTTGCATAGAGGACTTGAAAATGTGATAAATCTATTTTCCACTTCTCATATTCGGTGAGATTTACATTTCAAGTCACACAAACGGTTGATGTGAAGAGAGGCAAGGATATTTAGAGTAAAACTTGACGATATATGACAGTTTTCCGAAGAATAAAACTCGAAAAGAAATAATCTGTTAAAAATGATGAAATTAGACATTGAGTTAAAATGCAGTGAACGGTGTAAAATGAGAAGAATTATACGCAGAAAGAACGGACGCATAGACAGGAAGAAAGTCGTTGATGTTCATTGAGAATGCATAACTTTCTTTTTTTAAGTTTCTGACACACATTAATGCCGGAATTTCAAGTGCGATTACTGAAAAATTGCTTCCAAAGCCGTTACCTTGAGATTTATGGCAAACCATGTGAATAGTTTGCGTCTTCAATACAAGTCCGAGAAATATGAGATGAAGGGTTTATGCAGAAAATGATAGCAAAATATATTTATATTTTTGAGACAAAATAGCATGCTTTGGTCTTAGTTATGTGATAATTGATTATTTATATTACAGAGAAGCTATTAATCCATTGAAATGTAGATTTCAATCAAATGACGAAAAACATTCTGATTAATTTATAAATACACTTTTGCTGTTATGTGCCCCTAATTGAAAGGATATAAAGCATATAGAAATAAAATCTTCTGAATTATTATTTAAAATAGTACATAGCAGTCAAAAGTGAATTTTTCACTTATTAAGCTAAAACATAATTTCATATAAGAAATTTTCTAAAATAATATGTAACAGTAAACTTGATCTAATATGATATGCATAAGCTATTCCTAATTCGATGTACCTTGTCCCTTCAGGATTTGAGTGATAATGACTCTCAAAAACTTCCTTTTCTTTGTAGTTATTAGGTTGTCCCAAAAGTTCGTAAACACTTGCAAAAAATTGAAATTTTACACGCCAAGTAATAACAAAAACAACAAAAATCATTCCTCAAAATAAAGGCCATCATTTTTCAAGACTTTCTTCCATCGATCTGCAAGCTTTCGGATCTGGTGAAAGTACCATTCAGCCGTCTTCGAATCAAAGAATTCTTGACACGCTTCCTCGACTTCATCAAACTAGTCGAATCGGCGGCCCTTCAGAAAGTGTTACATTGAGCGGAAAAGGCCGTAATCTGATAGAGCAGAGTCAGGACTGAAGGCTGGATGTGGCAGAACCTCAACACCGTCCAGCTCTTCAAACTTGTCTTTGGTCTTCCTGGCGGTATGTGGCTTGGCATTGTCCTGCTGCATCAAAGGGCGCTTTCGGTTGATCAGAGCCGGGTACTTTTGCTTCAACTTTTCGTAGACCCGCTCCAATTGCTGACAGTAAAGTTCGGCACTGATGACACGACCATTTGGAACCAACTCAAAATGCATGATTCCTTCAAAATTCTACCAAACGAACAACATGACATTCTTGCCGATTCGATCTTGTTTTGGAACCGACGGCGTCTCTTGCCCTTTCTGAACCCATCGCTTGTCTCGATTGTGCTGGATTGTGTTGCATAAAAATTCAATTTTTCGCAAGTGTTTACGAACTTTTGGGACAACCTAATATCAATAAGTATTGTATTTTTTGTTACCTTTCCCAATCACGTTTCTGTAATGTATTTACACAAACACATTAGATGGTTTACTTGATGTTTCTTACTGTCGCTCTTAACTTCAATATGTCCTGTGATTAGTAATATTGTCCAATTCATCTTTGAGCAGTGTATGTCCTAGAAATTTTAGTTTCTGATTAAGTGTATGAGCACTCTTTTTGTTTCCATTTTCCATAAAAATTTCTCGTCCCTCGTATATTCGTTGCATGGTATTATCAGCTTCCTTCAGTAGAACCAAATTCCTGTTTTCCAATTATGTGGAGGGATCGTACAATATTCTATGTCATTGACGAGGATTGGAATTACATAGCACTTTAATAGTTTTGTTCTTTCTTTCTAATGAAATATCTTCATCTAATCTTTCTTAGTAACATAAAAACGCATAAGGTGTATTCGTATAGCGAAAGATACTTTCGAATTGTTAAACAGTGTCTCAAAGAGCATCACAGTTTCATTAAAAACAATAAAAACACTGCTGAACTGCGATGTAATATCTATCCTAGAATATGTCAGTAAATCGTGAACAATTTCGTCATATATTGTAAAGAAAATTTTGGCAACAAGTATGTCGTTCTACTAGAGGATGCTGAGAATATGGAATATGTCAACAACAACGAAGTTTTAAGTTAAATGAGAACAAATAAGATACTTGTACTTTGAATAAAATAGCTTACAGTTCTGGGACACATGATTAAGAGAATTTGACAATCACAAGATGTATTTATGGTAAGAGGAACAGAGAAAATGGTTGCTAGTAAAAGATCTAGTATTAATGCTATGAGGATAATTGCTTAGAACTACAGAGGATACTTAGTGGCGTACAGTTATTATTGTACGTGTCATGAAGGGATGCGGCCTATGATAGAAGAATTATCTCAGACGTGTTTGATATAAGCGTAGTTTAGTGCAAATAGTTAGCAATTCATACTAAGAATATGAAGTTAACAGTTTAAGTTTAAAAGTTTGTTCCATTTATAAAGAAAAAATGTAATAGGGTAACAATAATGAAACTATAAAATAAACAATGAAACCATAAGTTAATGCATTCCCTATTAATGCCTAAAATCTTCCCATACTTATGTTAGATCACATCGTCAGGATTGGGTGTGGTCAATAAGAGGAGATTTTGAATGTTTTCAACAAATAGCCTCTATGCATTGTTCCATGTAGTAACTGAGTAGCAGTCTGTTAGAATGATATACAAAAGTATACTAAAGAAAGGTGTTTATTGTAACTCGCTCAAGCTTAAAAATTGCCCTTTATCAATAGTTGATGTGCGTTTAAAAGAGAGATTCGTGGTTGTAATCAGAAAATAACTTCGAGGAAACATTTTTTTTTTAATAACAACATCTATGAATATTCTTTCTTGTTGCAGATTTTTATGCTAGGATATTTTATGCGGGAACTCATTTTAAAATAACAAATAAATGAATAAAAAATTCATGCTCAGAGGAAAAAAATATTGTGTTGAAATCTCGCTCAATCTAACGACACTTTTAGGCTTCAAGGTTTTTATGCATTTTCAGCGAAAATGAATATGGTGGATTAATTTCACAACACACCGACTCTGAATGGCTGTTTTGTGCGTGTGATTATCCAGTATCTTTCTGAAAATGAAATGGGGAAGTCACAATAGTGATTATCTGAAATGAAAACCAAAAGTCAATGCATGCTGAACTTGTTTCCTGCCATTCCTGATGAGGTTACAAAATATTAGATGCGTATTACCAAGAATAATGAAAAAATAAGGCAGAAAAATCAAGTTTAATATAAATGAATATTCACTAGTTCGTATTTAGAATATATTTACATATATGCACATAGAAATAAGTATTTAAAAACTTAGGTTGGACTTATCTAATGTTATATTCTATTCTGAAAATGAAAATTTAAAATTCTCAAGTTGAAAAGACGTAATCTATAAATTTACTTTGATCTAATGCATTCATGGAGCAATTGAGTTATCGTTTTTTATATGTTTGTATTAGAAATATTTAAAAACAAATTATTTGGTGTTTTAAGATTTAATTACGCAACTAAAATGCTTTCTCATGCTTTGTAATAGTATATTAAAGGTATTTATTTATTTTTATTTCCGATATAGAGAATTTTTCATGGATCGTGCAAAATGCATATTATAAGCGAAAAAGTTAGTACGTACTGAGAAAGTACATGAAAAATGTGAAAGGACAAATACATTGTACTTATTTTCAGTTTTTCTTGTTAAATTGTTTAACTATATTGCAAATAATCCATTAGTGTATATAATTTGTTCTTCGAGTAGGTGACAACTACGGTTACCTTCACTACAGCCTCTTGGCGAAAACCCATTCAAAAATACTAAATTAATGGAATGGCTTCCAGCCTTTCCATTATAGAAACAAAATTGATCTATTTTTAAATAATTCACGTCGACTGTTTCCACATAAGGCAACTGTTAATCTTACTATTAATTTGATTTGCATAAATATTTACAGAATAAGTAATGTGTCCTTTTATACGGTAGCGAATAATGACAGATGAAGAAGTGACAACGAAGGAACGGAAATGTCGTTCATTAGAAGGATGCTGGGAACACCATAAAATAATTATGTGAGCAACGACGTACCTTAGAACATGGAAACAAATGGTACACTTATAGTTCACATCAGAAAGAAAGTGTTAGAATTTCTCGGGTACATAATAAAAATGACTTGGAAATTTTTATATTCACAGAACAGATTGTAGGAAAGGGTAACAGATGAAATCAACGCATAAGCAAGCCTGAGTAAATGGGTGACAGAAAAAGGTATTCGGAGTGATAAAGAAAGACAAATTTTATTAAGAGCTACAAACCACAGAAAATTGTAGAGAGACAAAATCTTCAACGTCATGAAGGGACAGGGCACATAGAAGAAGAAGACAGGATTTGTATTTAAAGGCATCGTGCAAAAAGGGTAGAAATAACAAGAAACGTCTTAGTTTAAGAGAGAGAGAAAACTGACGAATTTAAATTGATGTGAGAAGAAATATGGAACGGAAAAGTATTTGAGGAATTTACGTTAAGGAATACAAGAGATGTCATTAATTTAATTGATGAAAATTAAAATTTAACATTGTTTGAAATATTTTTAAATACGTAAGCCATATTTAATTATAAAAAATGAATTAATCATGAAATTTCAAGAGGTTTGACAGAAATAAGAAAACTATTCAAATCAATATTTCGATTAAAGTATAATTCTCTGAATTAATATCATAATATTTTTACTGCACATATTTTTTTTCTTTTTTTAAAATTAAATGAACGTTTAAATATACTTCAATGTGTGGGCTTGCCAATTCCTTTCTAATATTCATATATTATTTCATTCCTTCTAAGTTTGCTGATCTTCATTAGATTTAAAACAGATTATTTGACATTCTCCAATTTCTATTCAATTAAAGGAATGATTTTTTTTCAATTAAATGAATCATTCCATTAACATTAACTTTTAAATGCTATAATATGCACAGACATATATATATATATATATATATATATATATATATATATATATATATATATATATATATATATATATATATATATATATATATATATATATGTATATATATATATGTATATATATATATATATGTATATATATATATATATATGCATGTATATATATATATATGTATACATATGTATATATATATATATATATATATATATATATATATATTTATTTATTTATTTTATGAAATGGACAAAGACATTGTCATGTATATACATTCTTTTTATAGCAAAATATTTAAGTAAATGCTCTTTTTTATACTAAACATTATTAATAACATTTACCGGCCTTAATGTCCTAGAAATGTTCATAGAAAACATAAGTTCTCTCACAGGAATCGAACCTGTATCCGATACGGAACCGTCATTTAGCCTGACGTGCGTAAAATTGACCTTGCTAATCGAACGATTCTCCGTCGGTCGATTGGTTAAGGTAATAGATGGAGAAAAAAAATGGATGAAGCGGCTTGGGGATAGAAGACGGGACACATCATGGCAGAGTACGTTTGTATAAGTTGACTTGGGTGAATCCCACAACGGAATTTGAGAAGAGCTAGCGCTATATCGAGTTTGGTTTGTCACCTCTTCATCAGCGAGACCGGTTAGTCTAGTGGGTATGACGGTTGATTAAGAGTCCGGGTTCGATACTTGTTAGTGGGTGCACACTGCTGATGAGTCCGAAAATAGTATTTTCTGCATTCTGTTGTGGATTCTTCTAGAATCGATGAATTACTATATATATGTGTATGTGTGTGTGTGCGCACACATACAGGAGCGATGCGTAAATTGTCGTCTACTTTACGTGAAAAGTTATACTGACATCACATTTTAACAGATATATAAATCAAAATAACAGAAACACAGCTTGAAAATACTAAATAATAAATTTATTCAATAAAATCGCCTGTGGTTTCAATCTCGGCCACCAAACGACTTCGAAATCTCCTGCATATCTTCTGAATGGTCCTTTTGATTATGTTTTCCAAATGTTGTCATCAATCTTGCCTACAGTTCATCTTTGATATTACAAGGCGTTTTTTTTTTTTTTTTTTTTTTTTTTTTTGTCTCTTGCTTAAATGTGCCCCAAACGTAATAATCACAAGTTTTGCAGTCTGGGTAGGTAGATGGTCAGATGTAATTTGTGATGTTGTCGCAGAATTTCTCTGACAGCCATGAATGGGATATCCTGCTTGTGCATTGTTTCCAGCAGGCAACCTACGGACTCAAGGTAACGCTACCACCTCAAGGCCCTTGATGTAGGCCTCCGTGTTGAGGCCCAGTAGGAATATGAATATAGGCATACCGTTGTATTCAATATTTATTGACATTCGCTCAAACTAGCACGCAGTATCACGCTTAAGGGGATTTTGGTAAATCCCTTTCGTTGTCAGCTTACTACATAATTTTGGGGAATTTCCTTCTTCCATTATCTCATTTTATTACCCCTCACTAAAGAACCATAGTGTTATCCACTACCTCTTGGTATTTCAACTCAACTTTCAACCAGGAGAAATCAACTCGAAATGCGTTGTTTACAAAAATAAAGTTTTCGATTTACAGCTTGCATTTTCAGCTGCGTAGAATATATGTCAATCACTATTGCCTTTTTACGTCTGGGTCATTTTTTATTGTTCAAAGCCTCTACCTACCAGCTCCAGATGTCTTCTATATCTGAATTAAATCTTTTTTTTTTTCTACTAACCACTCTTTTTGAAAGTCTTTCAGTATATGTATCGTTCTATCCATAAAAAAAATTCTAATATTTTACGAAATTTTCTTCTGTTCTACCGTGGTAACGACAAATACTATCACAGTATAATCCAACTCTTTCTGAATCTTCTGCACTGTTCTCAAATTGAGACCAACCCTAAAATATTCATATTGTATGTTTCGGCGCGAATTTTAAGCAGTAAACATCACACACACAATATATATATATATATATATATATATATATATATATATATATATATATATATATATATATATATATATATATATATATATATTGTATCGGGACAGATTATTATTATGCAAACATGAATATTAGGTTGGTGCAAAAATAATGACGTAATAATGTCGTTTTTTGACGTTAAAAAATACGCCAAAAAACGATAATATTACGTCATTATTTTTGCACCAACCTAATAGAACAGACAACTAATATCAGTTTGATCAGGAGCCGTTCTAAGTTTCGTATACTTGCTTTAGTTTCGGGAGAATATAAAGAGAAAATCTGTACAGCATCTGAAGATATCTCATGCAAGTCTAAAACTTAGATCAAGGAACAGCATAATAAAAAATATCCTAGTGTTTTTTTTTTCTAATAATATTTTTTACAATAATAAAAGGATATCCAAATGTATATTTGTCTTTATTTTCTCCAGAAATTAAAGCAGGCTAGAGTGTTTGCTCAGGTAACGAGAATATAAATAGTCATCTACATATACAGGAATGCTGAAGCAAATTTGACTATCACAACAAAAAAAGTTCCATCTAGGCGTCTATAGTAGGTAGGAGGAGAATACATAACACATTTGACTGAGTCAAATGATAATGACATGTATTTGAAACCGGCTACGGCGTGTAATTTTGGCAGAAATTTGGCAGGCTGTTATGCTTACATATCTATAAGTTATGTTTGCGTAGGCAACCCTGTTCAGCTAATGGGGGATGTAAGTCGAATGATGGGATTATATATCCGGATTACACTCAAAGTGTTCAGGATCTTATTGCTGGGCGTCAGTACACTGGATAAATTCCAAGCAAATCAAGTATCAAGTGGCCGAAGGCTATCAGTGAGTTACTTGATCGAATCTCGATCAAGAACTATCAATAAATGGCCGTTTCTGCAGAGTTCTGCGTGAGGTTTGTCTTGAGCGCTTTCGTGTGGCAACTGTAAGAGGGGATGAGAAGGAAGAGAAGCGACAAATTAGACGGAAAATTCATATGGGTAAACTAAGAGCTGAGTTTTGAAGCATCGGCTCAATAAACTCCTGAGTGGACAGGTATTAAAAATATGTTTAATCGTACTATAGAAAGTATCTTAGTAATCTCTAGAGTTGGGAACCTAAGAATTTTTAGGAAGAACAAAAGACTAAGAGTAGCAACTCGACATACTAGAAGAAGAACTGAAGAATCACCTTACGTATTCTGATGCCTGCAAAAATGTTTCAAACCCTACTATGAATGACATTCCTAGTAATGCAGAGGACATTTTTAATTACAGCGGAATAAAGCCCAGGGAAGTTCGAGAATTTGTCCAGAAAACCCTTGTCAGTTGTACACCCGAAATAAAATAAACATCCTCCAAGGTATATAAGAATTGTCTAAACGTCATCAAGAAACTCAACGTCCTCCTCCAGCGGTTATAGAAGACAAAAACGTGTATCCTGACGGATGGCATTTGGATATCTATATAAAAAAGTAAAAAGGCATTGTAAATTTTCAACCCATCTCCCTCTTAAATCTAGAGGGGAAATTATTTTTGGGGGTCCTTGCCCGCCGTATAACAGCCTTCCTTCTAGGTAATCACTATATAAACATGGCTGTCCAGAAGGCTGTGTTTTGTGGGTTTTCCGGTTGGAATTCAATCCTATGAGTCAAACAAAATAAAACTGAGCTTAAATAATTTGATTTGATCTCGTGAATGCGTATGGATCCTTTCTTCATAAGTGAATTACAATGTCCCTAGAATTTTTTAACATCTCGAGTAATGTTTGGGAAATCATAATAAAGTGATATGAATTGCACAATTGGTAACTACACCACTTAGTGGTAAACACTCGATTTCGGCATCATGAAAGAGTGTCTGATTATACTACTTCTTTTCATCATGTCTATGGACTTCATAGTACGGGGTGCGACGAATTAGCCAAGAGAGTGTTGACTAAGGAACGAATGTTTATTTCTCCTTCCAGAGCTTTCATGACAGAGATCACAATTTTGGTCCCGTCTATGGTCGGTGCCGACAAACTGCTACAAATCTACGATAAGATTTTCACGAGAGTGAGAATTGAGGCTAAAACCAAGAAAAGCAAGAGCTTACCATTATGCGGAGTCTCTGTTAGAGAGATTTACATCTGCATCTGGGTGCTGAGTGAAATTCCACTGACTGGCTGGCAAGAATGTAAAACGTTGCAGAAAGTTGAAATATATAGATTTGATTCCGTTGTTAGAATCAATTTCCACGTCAAACTGAAAGCTTAGTGCTATCAAAATAGGTTGCTGCACCGGTTTGTGTGGCCGTCGCGTGTATATGAAATTATTGTCTCGCATTCAGCAAATGCAACAGTGTAACAGCAGGAACCTGTGCAGGCGGATTATTTCTCCACGTAAGGTCTCTGTAGCAATGCTGGAAAACTGTAATTTCCCATCTCCTCGCTGGAAGAGGCTTTGAATATCGGGAAGGTAAGGCTTCACACGATGAGATCTTACGTAATATACAGTCAGATAATAAAACGAGTTCCAAATGTTTGGCAGCAGAAGTCACCCAAGTTGTAGAATCCAGCTTGCGATCAAAGGGAGTTATTGTTGTTTCTCTGTCCAAAATGGAGAGATATTGATCGGATGAAGCTATCAAGGAATAGCCTGATTCCAATGGAGCTATTTGCATTATCCTTCCTCCTGCGATGTACTGAGTATATATTAGGTTGTTGCAAAAATAATGTCGTTTTCTCACATAGTAAGATATGTGAGAAAATGACATTATTTTTGCACCAACCTAATCGTGCCAAATGCGACCAAACTTTAGCTGTGGGGGTACACTGACACTGATGTATGCGCATTATTCCAAAGGTCAACGGGATCAAAGGAATTTACGTCAAGTGCTCTTTGCATGTCCGCAGTCACTGCAGTTGCACACGTTCCGTCATAACAAACCACTGGAATTAGTCATGGACGTAATCAGTGCAGAGTGTGAAGGCAGCCAACTATTAGGTTGGTCTAAAAATAATGACGTAATAATGTCGTTTTTTGACGTTAAAAATACGTCAAAAAACGACATTATTACGTCATTATTTTTGCACCAACCTAATAACAGCCTGAAACGGCTAGAGGACATATGTGTGTGAAGAAGACTAAGGTAATGTTCACACACCTCCTAGCCAACGGTATCGCGAACCAAAAATACTTGTGGATAGCAAATCACTAGAGATGTATTTCCTTTTGTATTCCTTGGAAGTACACTCTCAAGAGATTGGACGCTAGATGCTGAAATATTTCCCCGCATCGAGAAAGCTATTAAATGTTTTGCATGCTCCGAGAAGCGTGTGTGGTGGGACAGAAACATCACATTTAGCATCAAGGTAAAGGTTTATGAGTCATGTGTTTTGACTGATTTTTGTACTCTTCAAAAACAGGGACAACGTTTTGAAAGATTACACCAAAAGTTCCCCAATGAATCATGAATTTTTCATGGCAGCCTTTTTTAACTGACACAAATTCTGGAGAAAGCTAATATCCCTAGTATTGAGAAGCAAATCATTCACAATCCAATCCGCTGGGCAGGTCACTTGTTGCGCATGGAGGGTTCAAGGCCACATAAACTTGCTTTTTATAGTGAACTATCTGCAGGCCAGCGTCTCAGACATAAACCTAAAAAGCGCCTTAAATATTGCATGAAAACCAACCTCAAATATCTTGGGGTATCAGTTGATGCGTGGAAACTGGAGGCTGAATGTCGACCTAAGTGGAAAACGACAGTTCGCGAATGTTGTAAACAGTTTGAAAAGGACATAGTGGAATATGCTAAGGTTAAGCGCAATCTTCGTTCAGGTAATCTTGAAGAACTACCTTCCACCCTAAGCTTACTACATGTATGTAGTTGATGTGGAAATTTTACTCTTTAAAAGCCAGGTCTACAAAGTCACCTAGGTCTCATCAAGATCGATCCATTGAAAGAAGTCGGCAATCAATCCTTGTGCCTTCTTGTACACTCTGTCAAAAGTATGTAAGACAGCTTCTGGATTAAGAAGACACATGAAAATTCATGTTGATCCCATGCCTGTTAATCTTGGTGATCTCCCTTTCAGGGGCAACATTAGCGCAAAAGCTTGTAAAAGTAAGGCTGGTTTAAAGTGTCATCTCCGCTCTCATGATCAGTGTTTATGAAAGTCATATAAAAAAAAAAATTAAAAAAAAACAAATACAAAAGAAATTAGTTGTGGAGACGGTCTTCGTCTTTCAAGAAGGGACAATCACGATATATATATATATATATATATATATATATATATATATATATATATATATATATATATATATTAATTTTCCCTCGTTTGAAATTAAGAATTTGAACGACATGAATCATAAATAATTAGTTTTCGACATGGGATATTTTTATATTGACATACACACACACACACACACACATATGTGGTAAATATACATATATATGCAAAATCCACAGGTGCATATATACACATGTATATTTTAGAATAAAAAAATTTCCGAGAGGATAAAATCCAGGTAGAACTCAATGTCCAGGACAGAGTAAGGATATAATAAAAAGGCTTAAACACTAATATTCCATGGTCATAATTTATTCCATTGGAATCGTAAATACGATCCAATTCATCAGACCTACAAATTCAAATTTTGAATTTGTAGGTCTGATGAATTGGATCGTATTTACGATTCCAATGGAATAAATTATGACCATGGAATATTAGTGTTTACGCATTTTTATTATATATATATATATATATATATATATATATATATATATATATATATATATATATATATATACATTAGGCAAAAAATGACACAGCTATAGGAAATCGATTTCTGGATTTTTACCAAGATGAGTAATATAATTCGTTTATTAAGAATATTAATGCAGGTGAATATATGTGCATTATTCAAATATAAAATGATTTAGTATTTTGTTGGGTAAACTTTTGCCTTAATAATGGCCTTAATTCTTCGTGGCATGCTATAGACTAAATATTCTAATATATCAACATCCTTCGTCAATTTTTTACAGTATAAAATTATCCAGGTACGAAATATTTCTTCTTTATATTTGTTTTTATTCGCGAAAAAGCTCATCTTCTGTGTTAACTTTCCTATTACGAGCACGCTTCTCCATTATCGCCCAAAGGTTTTCAATTGGGTTAAGTTCAGGCCTCTGACTTGGCCACTGGAAGAGTTTCAATTCACTCTCGTTGCGCTTCCCATCTAGATAATGTTTACTCTTTAAGGTGTATGTTTACGATTGTTATCGTGTTGGAACGTAAAGAGTGGACCTTTTGCAAAAAAGATTTTATCAGAAAACCACATTATATTAACAAGAATGTTGTGGTATCGATACTGAGCCATGATTCCCTTGATGTCTTACAAAATATCACCTCCTGATGTAAAGAATGTTGCTGACTCTTTTATCGTGTTCAACTGTAGTCACTGGATAATTCGTTTCACCGGACGTACGTCAAACACCTATTAGTCTTCCATATCTAAAGACTAAAGAGGTTCTCGTCAATCCACATAACATCTTCCCAATCAGATTTAATCGAGTGTAAATGACATTGCACCAACCCAACGGTGCCCGTTAAAATTATCCAGGTACGAAATATCTCTTCTTTATGTATTTGAAAACAATGTTTTTTGCTTTAAGGTGCGTCCGATTGAAAAATCATTTTTTGACTTGTATAATCTAGATATGTACACCTGTATTAATAAACCAATTCTATTGCTCGCTTTTTTTAGTAAAATTACAAAAATTGACTTTCTATGGGTGCATCCATTTTTTGCCTCGTACTCTCTCTCCCTCTCTCTCTCTCTCTCTCTATATATATATATATATATATATATATATATATATATATATATATATACATATAATGTGTGTGTGTGTGCGCGTGTGCGTGTACATGTATATAAGTATGCATATGTATATATATATATATTTATATATATATATGCACATCTATATAGCGTATCTACATAAAAGGTGTGAAAGCACGTGTGATACACTCTCAGGTGGGTCAGGTAGTACTTGATAGCGCTGATGCCACCAATAGCTTTTGCCGGTCGGAAAAGTTATTGCTTTTTGCGTAAAGATGTCAGTCTCCCTGATTTTCATTCAAAGTTGTCTTAATCAATACACAACGTTCTTGTGGCGACCGTGTTCAATGGCGTACAATAGACGGTAAACAGTTTTGTTTCGCGTTGGAATTAGCATTGTTTTGCGAGCATGGTTTAATTAACTTTGTTTATTTTGTATCCTGACAAATTCCTGGAGACTATGTGAATATCTATTAAGGCACCGGCCAGGCATGCCCAATTTCCAAATGGAGGAAACGATTGTCCTTCTAAGTAATTAACGGCATTCCTCCCTCAATAAGTAGCACATGAACAGTCCACCATCTTGCCACACAGTCGGATCGCAAAATTCATAGCGGTTTTTCTTTAACTCTTTTGATTCCTCTATTTTCTCTTCTCATGGAAGAGTTAATTCTACCAGGAGGACAAAATTCTTTAAACCAGACACCACTCTAAACCGTCGGTGTGTGCGTCTCACTAAATATTGTGTGCCGGAAGATGCAAAGGTCTTTTTATTAAGTTGGTGCAAAAATAATGTCGTTTTCTTACATAGTAACATATGTGATAAAACGACATTATTTTTGCACCAACCTAATAGATCTACTAGAAGCCTCTAATCACGGGCTACCCTCAATAGTGTCATGTTGGGAGTTACTTGGGACTTTTACATATATCTGGCACATTACTTGAATTAGTTTGAATTCCAGTCGGATTCATTATATTGAATTATGTGTAAATACCTTCTTCTCTCAAATATACGCGTTAATTAATAAGACATCAGTAAATCACAATCTAACAATATTGTATAGTTTTAAATGACATGCAATTGGTTAATAAACCGTAGAAATCAATCACTTAGTTCAGTTTATATTTACTTATCTACTTGACACAATTTATCATTACTTCATATCATTACTTCATATCATTACATCATGTCATTACTTCATATCATTACTTCATATCATTACTTCATGTCATTACTTCATATCATTACTTCATATCATTACTTCATGTCATTACTTCATATCATTACTTCATGTCATTACTTCATGACATTACTTCATATCATTACTTCATATCATTACTTCATATCATTACGTCATGTCATTACTTCATATCATTACTTCATATCATTACTTCATGTCATTACTTCATGTCATTACTTCATGACATTACTTCATATCATTACTTCATGTCATTACTTCATATCATTACTTCATATCATTACTTCATATCATTACTTCATGACATTACATCATATCATTACTTCATATCATTACTTCATATCATTACGTCATGTCATTACTTCATATCATTACTTCATATCATTACTTCATGTCATTACTTCATGTCATTACTTCATGTCATTACTTCATATCATTACTTCATGTCATTACTTCATGACATTACTTCATATCATTACTTCATATCATTACTTCATGTCATTACTTCATGACATTACTTCATATCATTACTTCATATCATTACTTCATATCATTACGTCATGTCATTACTTCATATCATTACTTCATATCATTACTTCATGTCATTACTTCATGTCATTACTTCATGTCATTACTTCATATCATTACTTCATGTCATTACTTCATGACATTACTTCATATCATTACTTCATATCATTACTTCATGTCATTACTTCATGACATTACTTCATATCATTACTTCATATCATTACTTCATGTCATTACTTCATATCATTACTTCATATCATTACTTCATATCATTACTTCATGTCATTACTTCATGACATTACTTCATATCATTACTTCATGTCATTACTTCATATCATTACTTCATATCATTACTTCATATCATTACTTCATGACATTACATCATATCATTACTTCATATCATTACTTCATATCATTACGTCATGTCATTACTTCATATCATTACTTCATGTCATTACTTCATATCATTACTTCATATCATTACTTCATATCATTACTTCATATCATTACTTCATATGAATTAATCACGGAATGCATGATTGTCAGCAAGAAGAACGATCCAAAATGCGATGTCCGAATTGGAGTTTGTCTGGCTTTCTAGGTTTAACTATATATATATATATATATATATATATATATATATATATATATATATACATATATATATATATATATATATATATATATATATATATATATATATGTATGTATGTATGTATGTATGTATTATGTATTTGCTTGCAAGAATCTCAATAAATTAATTCTAAGTGAGGTAGATCGCATTTCTTTGCTAGTGAATACTATAAGCTGACCTCAGAAACGATAAATAAAACAAACATTGGAAAGTACAGAATCCATAAGAGAAAGTTTAGAGCATATACGAATGCTCAGTTTGCTGTTTTTGTTCAAAATAGGACATTGCATTTCTTGTCCTTTTATCTTCCGTGTCCATTCAAGGCGTGTGTGGCCTAGACTCTCCACTACTTCCTATCATTTCTGGCTATTAGCAAATTTTGGTTTTTGCTATTTCTCCAAATCCTTGTTCTGCAATCCCGTTACACCAAGTCGTTCACTGATTTCCGCTATCCGTCTTGCCTTATTTATGTAACGAGAAGTTGTTAAATGTATTTTTCTGATTCTGTTACCTTAATCCTTCGTCCATCTCCGAGAAGATTATTCTGCACAGCCATATAGGAGGACCCATATTACATAACAGTTCAGTACTCTGTAGAAGCCTGGTGAAGGTACCATGAACTGGACCTGCTAGCAACGAAAAGTTTGGGGTGAAAATAGAAGCAAAAAGGACACTTATACACTTTGTAGATTTGTCTGACTCTCTAGGTTTAATTAGTTCTGCTTTACTCATTGTATTGAGCACTTTATTTAGTTATTTTGCGTACTCACATCGGAGTTTTTTGGGGGGCGGGCGTTGGACTTCCATGACTGGACGATTAGTTTCGGCTAACGTACATGTTCTTTGTTCTTTCTTTTTTTTATACCTTTTTTTCCCCTTTGGTTTTGGCTTGTTTATTTGCAAATCAAGACACCAAAGGTTTTCCGAGCGAGTATAATTTATTATACTTATAAGATTTCAATTAATAATATATATGCGCACACCACATACATATTTACGTTTACATACATACAGACACATTCATATACATATACAGTTACATATATAACTACATACGCATGTATCGATACACATCGATATACACACACATATACAGATATTTACATATATATATATATATATATATATATATATATATATATATATATATATATATATATATATATATATATACATATATATATATTTCCACACGAATCTATCTTTGTACATATTTAAATTTTACATTTTTACTTTTTTACAGTTAACTTTAGATCGGGAATTAAGTGTTTAACTTTGAAAAAATGATATTTTTAATTTTAATATTTTTAATATCGTGAATAATGGTTAAGGAGTAAAAAGTTTGATTTAAGTCTAAGTGATCAATTTAAATTGATTTAAATTGAGATCACCTTCAGATGAGTAAAATTTCTAATTTTTCAAGTCTAATTAGAAATTATTTCAAGATGAAGTAAGATTAAAAGGTAGTAAAAAGTTTGTCTTTACATTAAAACTTTATTTATACAAACATACACGCACATATACATCGATATGCATACAAATTTGTCTTAGACATATATTCATATACGCCACATATGTTTTTGTATTCCATAACTGCTATGTTGAAAACGCCGCACATGGTGCAGTTTTTTTATATATAATTTCTCATGTATTCATATAAGATTTATTATTTCCTGACATAAATTATATAAACATTTTCCGAATATTTTCCAAGCACATTCGGTTACACTTTTAACCATCACGACTGATGAATTTTAATTATATGAATATAAGGATTGTTTAATACATGTGTCGATATTCTTAACGCAACTTGCATAAAACAGGGATTTCTTCCCAAACATATACATATTTACATTTTAACCGCTTTTTTATTAATGTATTTTTCCCTGCAACATTCTTTTTATTTTTAATCAATTATATATATATATATATTTATATATATATATATATATATATATATATATATATATATATGTGTGTGTGTGTGTGTGTGTGTTTGTGAAAATATATAGAAAATAGGAAAGAGCTCTTTTGTTAAATAATCCAAACTTCTTTAGTATTTTTGTTATTATTTTTTTAAAATAGTGCTCAAATTATTTATTTGAAAATATGATTCCAACAGGAGTGTTGGAATCATATTTTTAATAAATTATATATATATATATATATATATATATATATATATATATATATATATATATATATATATATATATATATAATTTGATTAAAATTAGAAAACAGAAAAACTTAAGGGTCCATTGATTATATTTTATTTCCCCAGGAAAGTGATTTTTCCCGGTTATCCAGATCACTTTTACAAGCACAAAAAATGATTGGAAAATTACGCTTTATTTTTATACACTTTTGAGGGGTAGTTTTTAGTTTGTTGTAAGATAATAGACAGAGTGGGGAGGAGGACGACAGTCATGGTCGAAATTATAGAAGAAAAGGAGAATCTATTTTATTAAAATACTTAACATTAAGGGAGGCGTGTAAAAACGAAACATTAACTTATTTAATATGCCATCTCACAGGAAACGAGGCAACGAGAAAAGATATGAGAAGGCCTCTGTGGAAGCAGGGGTGAAAAAATGTGGATAAAGAAGAAAGGGAGGGATAAATTAACATATTTAGGCATATTGCAGTTAATTTAAAAAAAAACACTGATTGATATATGTTGCAGTTAACGTTTGATCAAAAAAATAGACTTAAAGGAACAATAATAAAATGTGAATATAAGATAAACAAAAATAATAATGTTATTAATATATGCTCCGAATTTTGGGGTCGCCATTGCCTTAAATAACTTCAATTTGAACAATGATTTTAGATCTACGTAATCTCCAAAACCGAAGGGCCCAAATAATTGATGGGCGTAGGGGTGAGTGGTATGAGAGTTTTAATTAGCGTATAACATTGAAAGAGATGCTAAAATAAGTGCATTAAAAATTCCTTATATTTTGTTGATCATTTAGATTCCGTAATCCTTATATTTTAAATCATATAAATATGAAATATTTCGTATATTTGAGGGGTTAATATCATCCTTTATATAAAATCAAATATGAAGTATAATTGAAGGCTTCAAATTAAATTTACGAAGTTCGTGTAAATTAATTATTCCGGATTCTACCTCACTCACATATATATATATATATATATATATATATATATATATATATATATATATATATATATGACGATTATCTAAGCACAGATGCGACAAAGGGCCGAAGATATAACACACCCAGCGAGAATAGAACACGTTAGTCAATGGCAACTCTTCTAATGAGACAATCTTGCTCACAATTACAACACATCGAAGTGCCCAAGTCGTACTGTTATGTCGTGAAATATTAATGCGTATTGCTGAGCCGCCCAAGACTGTATGAATTTGTTTACTTATGGTATTATATGACGTATAATATTTACTATTCAGTGCAGTATGTTATTTCAGGCATATTATTCCATGACCAGCTGATTGATCGAATAGGGCTCTTCCGACCATGCGTCGAGCAAAATTAAGAGCCGAATTGTGTACGTATATGGCTTATGTATTGCTCAGACACCTGTAGGTAGAGACTCATTATGGGTCTCTACTTACAGCAAACATGGGATGATGAATTTGTACGAGAATTTTCTCATTGAGTATTTAGAATGTCGACAATTATATTTACAGCAACTAAAATCAATAGTGTTAGTAATAGAAAACATCTACAGTCCAAACTCCGAGAGAAATAAGAATTAAACGACACTGTATACTAATTCACTATGAAAAACACACAATCATATAACATTTATATAACAGTTATAGTCATTTTTTGTCCGATTTGTCCGATTTTTGGTTTGATTTTTATAATCTAACTAATATTTTGGTCATAATGGTTCGTTAATTTTTTTATTATTTACTTTATTTATTTGGCTTCATTGACTTTGTTTTTTATTTATTTATTTATTCTATTTCGTCTATTCTAACGGGTGTGATTTGGTAATTTGTTTGGGTTAATTTATTTTGGTTATTTTATTGTCATTTTCTTTATTTATTTTTTCTTTAATTTTATTTTTTTCAGTTTTCGATTTTTAAGTAACGTAGTAAAATTTATTTCATGTCAGCATTTTGAAATGAGCTCGTAACTTTTATTTAATAATTTATTTTGGTCTGGGAAGGTAATGATAGCTATTTTTTTCCTCCAGGCAAAGTTTGAAAGATTTTGATTTGTTGTTGTAGGCTGATGATCTTTTCCTTATTTTCCATGATATTTTTGGTGTGTTGTGCGTTTTGTTTTTAATTTCACATATATACATAAATCATGTGTGTGAATCTGAGGACAGTGTAGAAGATTCGGAAAGAATTGGATGAGTCTAAGAGTCATTACGATGTGATGATGAAATTGAATACAAAACATGTTAGTAAGGACCTAAGACTCAATAGGGAGGTCTATATCAAGTGCCTTGTGGAGGTAGTCCTGTTGTGAGTACATATGATATCTGCTGGAAGAACCTATGAGTGGCAATAATTTAGACATAATATATATGTTCATCTTTGTTTTAATGCTTTCGAGTCCACTAATACAAGTCTTAATAGCCGTAGGAAATTTATTAAGAAAAATGCCAAAATTTGCTTTCAAATATATTTTCCCAAGTATTGTTCGTTTCATTTGAGAGGATGTTAAGTGGTTAAATTCCTTCCAATTTCTGGGATTTAAAATAGATATATCTTCCAACTTAAACATCGTTAAGTTCCTACATGTTACGTTTAATTGCTACAGTAACACCTTCAAACCTTTCCAAAAAGAAAACCAAATCCCCATATACATAAACGTTAACTCGAACCACCTCAAAGCAGTTATAAATCAAATTCCCAAGACAGTCAATGCCAGAATAAACAAACTGTCTTCAAGCTGCAAAATATTTAATGAAATCAAATTTAGATATAATTAAGCCCTCATAAAGAGTAAATACCAACAGACATTAACTTATTTAGAAATAAATTAATGACAATACATCTAATAAATCCAAAAATAGAAAAAGGAAGGTAATATTATTCAAGCTTCCATTCGGCAAATTACCCAACATTAATACAGATAAGAACTTCTTAACTTTAATAGATAAACACTTTAGTAAATGCAATACAATGAGTTTTTTCTTAATAAGATTAACTTGAAAATTCGTCACTTATGTGTTAACAATGTGGAAAAAAATATTAATTCCCCCAGTAATAATATTATTAGAGAATTTAATGCTAATCAATTACAATATATATATATATATATATATATATATATATATATATATATATATATATATATATATATATATACTTGGCAGGATAAAATCTGAATGCCCAGTGGGAGGAGTATGCCTCACAAAAAACGTGTTGTACGAAGCCCCGATGTTCACCAAAGAGAATAGAAACAAAAAAAAATGTTTATATTGAAATATCTGCTGGGATTTGGAAGCAGTGCCTTTATAAACATCACAATTCCTTCACTAATGAATCCCTTAAACACCAAAGAGCGTTGACTAAATACTATTAAGACCTGGTGGAAAACGGCTTCACCCCACATTTGAAATGGAGAATTATCTCTACGGCTCGAACTCCTATAAACTTTAGAGAGAGATATGACCTCTGCATTAAGGAAAATTCTTAACAATCCAACGTAATGAATCTGAGGAATAACTAAATCACCGCAATGAAATTATTTTCAAATACAGGCAGTGACAGCGTCTCAAAATAACAAATTATATGGAATATTTGGGAAACCTGTCCATGGAAACTCCGTAATTTTAAATTATCTAGATTTGAAATGAAAGGTGTCTCTATATATTAGTTTAATTTCTTATGTTATATTGTATATTCTTATAGATATTTGCATATGGGAATTTGTGTGTTGATATGTGTTCATATAATTGTGTTGAAATTTGTAGGTGATTATTTGGTATTTATAATTATGCACATATGTTTGTGTATGTGTATGTAGGCGTTTATATATGCGCATATTTACTTTGTTGTATGTGGATAAATACATACACACACACATATATATATATATAGGTTTGTATATATATATATATATATATATATATATATATATATATATGTGTGTGTGTGTGTTTAGATATATATGTGTGAATGTATATTAGTGTATGTGCTTGTACATGTGTATATATGTTTGTATATGTGTGTATATATATGTGTATGTATATGTATATATGCATGTATATGTGGATATATGGATATATATATATATGTGTGTGTGTCTGTGTGTGTTTGGGTGTATAGGTATTTGTATACGTGTTTGCATAGTTAAATAGGGTTATAACTAATCTAATATTACCGTCTCATCCTTAATACTCTACCGTCAGTCCTCTCATTTGTATTATAATAAGTTGATTATTATTATTATTATTATTATTATTATTATTATTATTATTATTATTATTATTCCACAGATAATTTATTATTATTATTACTATTGTTATTATGATATAATAATAATATTATTATTACTTGTAAATTTTATTTCAATTCGAAATGTTTTTAGATATTATACATATTTTTTATAAATTTAAAAAAATCATTTCTTTAAAAAATTAAAACCTTTTTTCATTTCCATATATTTTTCGATATTACATTATATATTTTTTGATACTATTTATTTTTTTTAGATTGTTTTAAATTTAAATTATGAATTTGAGATTTAAAATTTGAAATTTTAGATTTTATTTATTAATAGTAATAATAATGAGTAAAATGCAGTCATAAGGTTTTGGCGTTCAAACTGCGTTACTTTGAAGAAGGATAACGTTGGCTTGCTCTAAAAAGCGTTATTCTTTAAGTAGTAAAATCATTTCAGGATATATATATTGTATAATATAAAAAATTTAATTTCAAAAGTAGAGTATTATTTTATCTCATAAGATTTTTATTTATGATTACTTTGACTATTGCAATATGTTACATGCTTATAGACAGTCATAATATTTTATATGCATGTATCTCGCATGAATGATCACATCTTTTGAATCTTGTCATCACTGTCATCAATATTTTCAACGGCATCAAATTAGCTGAAATCCGTTCAATCTTCAATTTCTTGGATTCTCTAATTGTTTCATTTATTTTGTAGATATATTTAGAGTTTTCCCGACCACTAATAATTGAAATAAAAATAATATAATTTCATATTCCGCAATTTCTACAGGCAAACATATCGGAAACTTATTTTCTAACCAACCATAATACATGTAAAAAAATCTTTTGATTTATTTGTATTCTATGTCAATAGTAAAATGCAACTCAATTTTGTATTAAAAGTCCTAATATTTGTGATTTAAATAAATGAAAATCTCTAGACTTAAGGCCACATTACGTTGAAGCACATGTTCTCATATCTACGGAGGTTAAGCAACATCGAGCCTGCTCAGTATCTAGATAAGGAACTCCAGAGGCTCTAAATTGGATATACGATTGATGTAAAGGATAATGGCTCAGAATCTTTAATTAGAGAGTCGATTTAAAATTTTATATATATTATATTCACTTACTTCGTTATATTCACTTACCTGCGAATAGCTTTGAAAAACGTATGAATTCACATCTTGATCCGCTCCCCGGTAATTAATTAGTAAGATTTATATTACTAAACTATTCGTGTCTCAAAAAATTAATGCAATCTAAAAATATTGTCTGGCTTTAAATAAACTGCAAATGGTTGATAAACTGTAGAAGATGAATCAGTCAAGATATATGCATGTATGTCTCATGAGTGATCACGTTTTTTGAATCATGTCGCGACTGGAATCAGTATTTTCACTGATAACAAAGAGGCTGAAATATGTTCAGTTTTCAATTTCCTCGATTCTGTAATTGTTTTACAGATGTATTTAGAGTTTTCTCAATATCTAATTATTGAAAATAGGAATATAATTTTCATATTCCACAATTTCTGCACTTCATGAAAACATCGAACAGGAGTCTTTTTTTTTTTTTAACCACTGCCGGAATGCCTGTAAACAAGATTCTTAAGATTTATTTATTTATGTTTTTGATTTAGCAGCAAAATCTATCATTTTGTTAAAAAAAAAAACTCAATTCAATAAGCAAATTCCTATTTGTATGATTTAAATAAAAAGAGAATACTCTCTTTCAATTTGATTGACGTTCTCTTACACAAGATACCGTTCGTAGTTAGCGGATACATAATGTTCTCTATCTGATTTTGGTTTTCCAAATAATGTTAACACAAAACATGGTAAAATACACTACAATGAGAGTAGAGGGCTACTGAATTAGGTAGGTGATTCGAACTTAATAGGTAGAAGTAAGTGAAAACTAAGAGGATAAGTAAGATAGCGATTGACTATTTAAAATTTTGTGTCTACGGGAAGCAATCAAGATAGAATATCTCTCGCGAATGTTCACTCTAAACACTAAAGGTTTAATCTAACTGGAATAAAAGATATATTACTGGAATTACCATATGAAAAAGATATCTAACTGGAATATAATATATCTTACTGGAATTACTATATGAAAATCTTATCTTACTGGAACTTAGTTATCTTACTGGAACTTTGATATCTTACTGGAATAAAAGATATTTTACTAGAATTACCACATGAAAAAGATATCTTACTGGAATAAAAGATATCTTACTAGAATTACCGTATCAAAAAGATATCTTACTGGCACAAAAGATATCTTACTGGAATAAAATATACCTTACTGGAATAAAAGATATCTTATTGGAATTACCATATGAAAAAAGATATCTTACTGGATTAAAAGATATCTTACTGGAATTACCATACGAAAAAGATATCTTACTGGAATAAAAGATATTTTACTGGAATAAAAGATATTTTACAAAAATTGCCATATGAAAAGGATATCTTACTGGAATAAAAGATATCGTACTGGAATAAAAGATATCTTACTGGAATTACCATATGACAAAGATATCTTACTTGAACAAAAGACATCTTACTGGATTAAAAGATATCTTACTGGAATTACCATATGAAAATATATCTTACTGGAATAAAAGATATCTTACTGAGATTACCATATGAAAAAGATATCTTATTGGAATAAATGATATCTTACTGGAATTACCATATGGAAAATATATTTTACTGGAATAAAAGATATCTTACTGGAATAAAATATCTTACTAGAATTACCTTATGAAAAAGATATCTTACTGAGATAAAAGAAATCTTACTTGAATAAAAGATATCTTACTGGAATTACCATAAGAAAAAGATATCTTACTGGAATCTGAATAAAAGATATCTTACTAGAATTACCATACGAAAAAGATATATTACTGGAATAAAAGATATTTTACTGGAATAAAAGATATTTTCCTGGTATTACCATACGAAAAAATATCTTACTGGAATAAAAGATATCTTACTGGAATTACCATATGAAAAAGATATCTTACTGGAATAAAAGATATCTTACTGGAATAAAAGATATCTTACTGGAATAAAAGATATCTTACTGGAATTACCATAGGAAAATGATATCTTACTGGAATAAAAGATATCTTACTGGAATAAAAGATTTCTTACTGGAATAAAAGATATCTTACTAGAATTACCATATGAAAATATATTTTACTGGAATAAAAGATATCTTACTGGAATAAAAGATATCTTACTGGAATTACCATATGAAAATGATATCTTACTGGAATAAAAGATACATTACTGTAATAAAAGATATATTACTGACATTACCATATGAAAAAAATATATTACTGGAATAGAAGATTACGTACTGGAATAAAAAATATCTTACTAGAATAAAAGATATCTTACTAGAATTATCATATGAAAAAGATATCTAACTGGAATAAAATATACCTTACTGGAATAAAATATATCTTACTGGAATTATCATATGAAAAAGATATCTAACTGGAATAAAAGATATTTTACTGGAATAAAAGATATTTTACTGGAATTACCATATGAAAATGATATCTTACTGGAATAAAAGATACCTTACTGTAATAAAAGATATCTTACTGGAATTACCATATGAAATATATATCTTACTGGAATAAAAGGTACCTTTCTGGAATAAAATATATCTTACTGGAATTACCATATGAAAAAGATATCTTATTGGAATAAAAGATATCTTACCGGAATAAAAGATATCTTGCTGGGATTACCATATGAAAAAGATATCTTATTGAATAAAAGATATCTTATTGGAATAAATGATATCTTACTGGAATTACAGATATCTTACTGGAATTACCATATGGAAAATATATCTTACAGGAATAAAAGATATCTTACTGGAATAAATGATATGTTACTGGAATTACCATATGAAAAAGATATCTTACTGAGATATAAGAAACTTACTGGAATAAAAGATATCTTACTGGAATTACAATAAGAAAAAGATATCTTACTGGAATTGGAATAAAAGATATCTTACTAGAATTACCATATGAAAAAGATATCTTACGGGGATAAAATATATCTTACTGCAATAAAAGATATGTTACTGGAATTACCATATGAAAAAGATATCTTACTGAGATAAAAGAAATCTTACTGGAATAAAAGATATCTTACTGGAATTACCATAAGAAAAAGATATCTTACTGGAATTGGAATAAAAGATATCTTACTAGAATTACCATATGAAAAAGATATCTTACTGGAATAAAAGATATCTTACTGGAATTACCATAAGAAAAAGATATCTTACTGGAATTGGGATAAAAGATATCTTACTAGAATTACCATATGAAAAAGATATCTTACGGGGATAAAAGATATCTTACTGCAATAAAAGATATGTTACTGGAATTACCATAAGAAAAATATATCTTACTGGAATTGGAATAAAAGATATCTTACTAGAATTACCATATGAAAAAGATATCTTACTGAGATAAAAGAAATCTTACTGGAATAAAAGATATCTTACTGGAATTACCATAAGAAAAAGATATCTTACTGGAATTGGAATAAAAGATATCTTACTAGATTACCATATGAAAAAGATATCTTACTGGAATAAAAAATATCTTTTTGGAATTACCATATGAAAAAGATATCTTACTGGAATAAAAGGTATCTTACTGGAATAAATAATATCTTTCTTGAATTACCATATGAAAAAGATATCTTACTGGAATAAAAGATATCTTACTGGAATTACCATAAGAAAAAGATATCTTACTGGAATTGGGATAAAAGATATCTTACTAGAATTACCATATGAAAAAGATATCTTACTGGAATAAAAGATATCTTACTGGTATTACCATATGAAAATGTTATCTTATTGGAATAAAAGATATCTCATTGGAATTACCATATGTAAATGATATCTCACTACGATAAAAGATATCTTACTGGAATAAAAGTTATCTTACTGGAATAAAAGTTATCTTACTGGAATTACAATATGAAAATGTTTGCTAATATATATTTACTTTACCTTAATTCTAGACATATTCCCTTTTCACTGTAGCCATTGAATTATTTTGTGTACTTTTCGCTTTTTAATCCTTTTATTCCCCAGTAGGAATTGCAATTTCAGTTTTCCCTCTGCAAAGGTGACATTTAACATTATACTGTGGCTTTTGTCTATACGATTTGATTTACTTTCTCGTAACACACGTTGTTGACTACAGTCGCCAATGTTTGTATTTCTCTTTTCAAGTGTCTTTTGCCTTAACTTACTGGGCCCATATCTGAAATATTCTTTTGTATCTCCATCAAATTGTAGTTTTTTCTTTCTTTCTATTTTCCTTTATTGTTCTTGCAAATTCTTCTGTAACATTTTTTTTCTAATATTCACTGTTTCTTTGCTGTTTTTATTTGTCAGTATTATTCTTTGTTACTCTCCTAGGAGTAGTCCGTTAGTGATTCGCTTGTCAATCAAAGCTGATCAGTGTGCTTTCGCTTTTTTCTATCTTGTCGAATTCTTCAATTGATGGTGTGTACGTTGTTTGAAATAGCTATTATTATTATTATTATTATTATTATTACAGATTGTATTTTCAAAATAACTGGCGGTTTTTTGTCTGCACTAACTTCAATGGCGTGCTGTTCGGCATTGTAAAAATGTTTCCGTGGTGTTCAACATTATCTCTTTTTTTTTTTAAACAGTGCACGAGGCTGTTTTGTCACTGTGTACGAATAATTACAGTAACTTCATTCATTCTGTTGTGGCTCATGATTTCGTGTTGTCGTGCAAGTGGCTGATATTTTCTGTTTTCTCTGTCTGTTTTTGTTTCATCGTCTGATCTGTCGGAATGAACATATTTAATATTTCCTTTTCTGATCCGCCGGAAAGTGTCTTCCAAGTTCCAAATCTACCGAATCCGTCGATCTAATAGAGGAACTTTATCGGTTCACAAAATCTTACATTTCTGGCGAGGACACCAATACGCTAACATTTGAAACCTCATCAGTTGTACGACAATGAGAAAATTAGAGCACCAGCTCATTTAATGTGTGCACAGACTATGGACTGCACCTTTACAATCATTATATATTGATGATTATACGTATCAAATGTGACACGGGGCCGAAACTGGGGGAAATTCTAGGCCGGTCTTAATTCGCCCTATCCTTAACTTAACTAATCTCAAACACTGGCCCAATCTTCCAAAGACGGTCTATTCAATATAACGCCACATTCCTGCATGCTATTCTCAATACGGTCTTCAAAATATTTTACCTGTGGTGGTTGGCGGTATAGAAATAATCTATTTCATATGCGTATTTACAATGTCTAAAAATCTTTAAAAAAAATAAGTAAAATTAAGTTAGTAATTAAAATCCCTCAAAATCATAGACTGCGACATAACAATCAAATGACTAAATGAAAATGATGCCGCATTAAATAAATATAGAACCGTTCACTTTACCAACCACGCATTGAAATAGACACAACAATAACAACGAAGCAAACACACAGGCAATTCGAAAGTGGCCCACATAGGCAAACTTAGACGTTTGTTAACTAAAAGGAGGAAGTGAATGCGATTAAACTAAAGAAAGAGGCAACAAAAATATTCGATGATCAGGCATACGCTAGATCGCATTTACAAGCACAGATATGAACAGATAGGAAATGATCATTTAAATATTCTATACTAAAAATCAATCAATAGAAGACAACGATGATGCTTTCCTCCCTCAGGTAAGTGTACTGATGATGAGTGTTCGGGTTATACCGATGACATAGATATTTATATAAAGAATGATCTTGAGGAGCAAATCGATATTCTCTATCAAATGTTCCAAAAAACAGGACTAAAGATAAACCTTTCTAAAAGAGAAACTGTCTGAAATTGGAATTAGAAAAGTGATGGCGGATACCCTAAATTCATCATGCAATTTCTGAATGCAGATATAGCAAATACAAAAAAATCAATACCTCTTTTTATTGATCAGTTATAACAAATTTATTACATGAAGATAAAGAGCATAGTTTCTCTCAGTACCGCAAATTCCTACAAAGTCAAAATATTTACCTGAAAACCCGATTCATGTCCTTAAATAGTCTCGTCAAATCGAGATTTTCATATTTAGGTAAAGCATGGCGTCAGACACGTTCTAGTTACTTAACCTGTCTACTGTATGCAACAGCTTTCTAAGATCAATGGTTAGAAATGGCTTTGACCAAATGAAGCCTGATGATCTTGGCGAAGACTTTTCTCCTTCGAACATTGTTAACTGGCATTATAGAATGACATACAAAAACTGTACCATATAAATGAATCCATATAATTTAGGGGCTTTCAAGAGATATAACACATAAAATTGATAGCACATATAACTCGAATAAAAAATAATGATGCATTCAACAGTACTTTAAATAAAAGTTTATGAGGGAAACCCCCATCAATACTGGAATAACGATAACAGATACTTGACTTGAGAAACCTATTTTCCTGAAAAATATTTCAGAGAAATATTTATAAATAACAAGAGACGGTAGTGGTATCTGCTCGAGCAATTAATACCGAATTTTTTCTTATTGGGAAATAGGTAATATTATATTTAGCATTACCGTTTTTATTTGCTATTTTAGCAGGAGTTTTATTAATATATAGAAAATTAGAATATTTCTGTTAAATTTCTAACATTTGTTTCATTGCGTGTGTGAAGAGATGAACTTTTCCAAGTAAGCGATTCTAACGAATTCGAATTCTGCATTAATACCCTTCAATCCGAGTCGCTATCCATTAATCCACTGTTCCTCCAAATAGAAGGCGTATCAATCTTTAAATTTATGACAGATATAAGTAAAATTTAATTAGAATCTATTAAGACATTACAGCAGGTGTTAGTTAGGTGGGGGTCCGTTCAAGATGGTCTGATGGTGAGTTAGCTTTAACAAAGCAAGAGTTTCGCTGCTTATGTCCTTGGGCGCCTGGGTTGAAATACCTTACTAACGACGAGACATCTCTCATCTGGCTGATGGTGCGAAAGGCCCTCAAGGTTGGAAGAAACCTTGTTCGGCGAGATGGAAAAATTCACTGTGGTGAGTCTGTGAAACCCTAGATCACATCTTCTTCCACAAAGTCTCTTTGTGAAAGTTTATTGAATACATCGTGTTTCGCAGGCTGCGCGGAAAGTTCTTTGTCGTTGAGGCCAGTTCTGTTTGTAGCATTTTGCTACTTTCGTTGGCTAAGGGTGAGCACTACGTGTTCTTGTGCTTGTTAGGTGTTACGAGAGTCGTACGCGACAGAAGGAATTCTATGGAAACGAGAAGTGTAACTTTTCCCAACCAAACCTAATTAGAACGAAAAAGCGAAGACGCCGTCTATTATAATTTGAGTCTGTGAGTCTTGCACATATCTGTTGAGTGAAAGGCGCAGCCAGAGTGGCATTTTGATGATGGTTACGCATCAAGATATTCGAAACCCTGTATTAAACTTTGGCTGCCTGACTAAAATAGATCATTTAATGTTGTTTTTGATTTTAGTAATTTCTCTGCCAAGTTAATTTAGCTAGGGTATGTATGCTCATTGGCCTCTTTTATTTATTTTTTTTTTTTTTTGGCATCCACCTTCTTTAATTCCCCCTATCCTCCTCAATTAGGGGACCAGAAATGTCAAGTCTCTGGTGGAGGTGGGAACCATTTCGTTTTTTCGAGCGTGTGTTTTTGTATTTGTTTTTATGTCTGAATGAGTCTGCAGTTGTGTGTGTTTGGTCGAAAAATTAGATGTAATTTAACCAAAATCTACATTAATTGCATCTACTTAACTGATATTTCTGCCACAATTAAGGACTGGATTTTTTTTATTACTAACACCATTTTTTTCTTATATATATATATATATATATATATATATATATATATATATATATATATATATATATATATATATATATATATATATATGTAATGTAATGAAAAAGAAACCACTTTAAGGTACCATTACGATAATTTATTTCACCTAAATCGTTTTTTAAGGATTCGGGATCATCAGGTAAAACTTCCAACAACGAATTGAGAGGATATATATATATATATATATATATATATATATATATATATATATATATATATATATATATATATATATATTATTCATATCGTAAGCATTCATTGAGTTTTTCAATTTTAAAAGTTATTTTATCCCTCCCACAAACAAATTGTACATATGGGACTAGTTAGGACTTCATATAGATTTTGAGGTATTGTGATGGTCATATAAGAATGGTAAGTAAGAATGTGGTGTTTTGGTGCAAGGAATATTGGATAGTTTGGCTCTGTGATTGAGGCTAGCTAACTTTAAGATAAGACAGACGAAGAAGCTTCTCGATTCCCACTTTTATCCTTGTGCTACATTTTTTGTTATTATACGAAAATAAATCGTATTTGTATGTATCAACAATTGGCTTCACATTCAATGTTATGTTTAGCCAAATTTGTTTTGTCTTAATTTTCCCCCTAACTTTGTTGGATCGAATTTTGTTTGAACGGCATATTGGGGCATCGGATAACACTGATGGATATATTCTTTGGTAAACTAAAATGTAAAAAACATCAAAACGAGGGTGAGATACCCCAATTACCGGAAGTTAAGTTTTAGTAGACATTGATAGATGAAGAATTTGTCAGTTTTCATCCAAATCAGCAATATTAACACACCAGGATTATTCGTATCCTAATCTAGGGATTTTAATCCTGTAATTTCTTAGAGATTTCATATCTGCTATAATGTACGCTGTTGTTTACCTTTTTATTTCGGTAAAATAAATAGATTATATTCAGACTGTATGTTATTAATTCATGATCGAATCCTCGTCCGTAACTGCATAAATTACCTACTGAATGTATTTTATAGAGGCGATAAAATATCCAGGAATATATATATATATATATATATATATATATATATATATATATATATATATATATATATATTTACTTACACTATTTTAATATGTCTGTGTGCTTATATATTAGAATCTGATTGCGTTTGTTTTACGCGTGAGTTTAGGACCCCATTCACACACTCTTAGGATTAAAATGTATACATTGTCAAAGGACTGGATATTAAATTAGCTAAAGTAACTTCAATGAAGAAATAAATTGAATAACATATATATTTCTTCTTTTCTCCTCAGTAATTTTATAGTTGTAAACTTAATAGCGATTAAATTTTGATTTTGAAATTAGAAGTTTTTAATTTTGATATTAAATTTTATCATATAATTTAGTAATTATTGGTTGGAAGAAATTATTTTTTAATACTACCCATATTTTAAACATCTGAATAGATATTATAACATGACTTCGTTGTCAAGCTTTTTGAATTTTCCTATACTTGTATTTTGATTGGTCCATCTAGCCTTTGTAACAACTTTTTCCCCTTGCGAAGGATTGTTAATTAATTTGAAACTTTTAAAACCATTTATTTTACATTCAACGTCATCACTTGATAAGACACCGAGGGTATTGAAATAAAATAGTTATTTTTGTAGTGATTTTATAACATATTTATGTTATAATTTTTTTTAAATAAATAATTATATATATATATATATATATACATATATATATATATATATACATATATATATATATATATATATATATATATATATATATATATATATATATATATATATATATATATTGAACAATAAAAAAATAAAAAAATGAAAATCTTTAGACACACTGGGTTGTAGATTAATATTCTTTCGTTTTTTTTATTATTATTCCATTTAGATTCCTCGACTAGTTTCGACCAAAATGGCCATCATCGGGAGGAGAAATATTTCTGCTTGCTGCTAGCACTAAACTACAGAAATGAATGTCTTGATGGAGAAAATGAACTTTTATCTGTAGTTTTCATTGGTTTTTTTATTTTTTTATCTCTTTAACATGAATCTTTTAACATTCCTTGTGTTGGTCAAACAGTCTCTTTTAAGTTGTTATTTGAGATAAGAGCTGGATAGATACATGCTGCTATGAATTCTCTGGTCAGTTTGGCAGTTTTATTGGGCCTAGTGAGGGGATATATATATATATATATATATATATATATATATATATATATATATATATATATAAGTAATATATATATATATATATATATATATATATATATATATATATATATATATATATATCTCGGTGACTCCCAAACCCAAAACTCGTATTGCTTTCTAATTCCCAAGTTAATATGTTCTTAAGAAAAACTACACAGAAAAGGAAATTGTGGATGTTTTAGAGAAAGCTAAGCAGACTTTTGGTGCTACAGTAATAGCAAAGATATTTAGTAAATATTAGTATTACAAACTGTCCTTTATCTCTTCTTCTTGAATGCAAAAGATAACGTAATTTTAAATTATATAATTATTTTGATACACTTTTCTCGACTACATAAACTACTAGATTGATATCTAGGTCTCATTCTTTTAATTATGAACTATAGATGTAAACTCATGTTCTCTTCTAATAATTTCTCTTCTCAACTGTGGAACTTTCAATTTCTTGTTTCCCTGCCACATAAGATTTAAAAAAAGAATGAAATACAACGCCATCTTTCTTCCTTTTACTATTCATTTATTGTCCTTTCATCCCATTAAATTTTTTCCAGGCTCTTTCATTCCCAGTAAATCCTTTTATTCAAACGTCATCATCGTCTTGCTTGGGTTAAGATTATTTTGAAGAATTTTCATTTATCTACTGAAATTAAATTAAAAATTACTATTTATTTTGTTTTTGTTTGTGTTGCTTAATATAAGTTGAAAACCCATATCCAGAGATCTAAAGGCTTTAATTAATGGTCACCGTAGATATTTCGCTAAACACTATCTAAACTAATAGTATATTTTCAAATAATTTCAACTTCATGTTTAGAAAGCAAGCGAGGCATTCCACTTCACGAATTGTTGTAATAGTATAATCAATGTTATGCAAGACGTAACTAAAACAATCTAAATCCATTAATTATGGATAGTTTCGCCTTTCTTTAACATTTAGACATTGCTCATTTTCAAAGCACCAAAGTACAAGAAAATTAGAATGCCAGTACAAATAATCGACATGCTGAGAATTTTATACAAGTTTGAGAACAATAGTTGGAATTGATTTACATTCTTTAAGAGAACGGATCTTTACCGAAAACTGAAAATACAATGAAGGCAACCAATTCTTTTTTCGGCTTTTTTTTTTCTCATGCAAAAATCAAGAGTTAATAATTAACATTAAATCTCAAACGCTTATAAATTTCAAAATACAAGGTTACAATGAATATAATCTTTTAGTACGAAGATTTTTGGTCATTTGCCACAAAACAAACGCCGACAGGACTCATTTCTTTCAAGATTTCGCCACCGCACAGTATTTCGTTCGGAAAGCTCATTTCCGGCTTTGTTATTAGTAACTGTATGTTTATTAAACTTTTATAAAGATTCTTAGCAGGTACTTTATTTGTACCGACATGCTTTTTTAAATTAGATGAAAAAGAAAACCCAGCGTTATTATTCCAGACGTTGTTTTCATATTGGTTATGTAAAATGCGATTTTTCTAACATTGCTAGAATTATCTTTTTGAAGACATGTTCTAACCACACAGAACAAAAAAGTGTAATCTTTACTGTCCAAACTTTATAGATATGCGACACAGATTTTACTTCTTTTAAAGCGAGGTGGCATTTTTTCAATGAATTAATAGAATCAGTAAGATAAATCTTGTCAAGTGAATTTTCTGAAAATATATTTTTCAGTTTTGACGCCACTGAAAAATTTAGAGAGCTCAACAGAAATTGGACGCAACCTACAAAAGTTCTCTTCCAGAAACAAATCTTTTTTGCAATTTTCTACTGCATGCCAGACATGTGTTAGACAGGAGAGAATGAACCACTGAAATTTTAATCGATGCGTCAGTTCTTTGTATTCACTTTCTGCGTATTTATCTATCAACACGACACCCATGTTTTGAAAAGTTTAAGAATCGAATGCCTTATCAAAAACGCGATAGCGGAATGAATCCTCCAAACGGTTCAGTATAGAATCTTCAGGATTCATTGACAACCACCTTCCATCATAAGAATGAATCGGATAATTACACAGCAAACCACCGTTACGTTACATCCGAAATATTTTTATCCACATAGTATCGCTCGGGAGATAACCGGAAATTTGATTATACAAGTTTTTTCATGGATTTACAATGGATGCTGGCTGCCAGAATTAATAGCGCCTGTACCAACACCGGCAAAACGTTTAATCCACTGTAAGATATTTAGGTTCTCAAAAACATTTAATGCACCAAGATAAGACAAATCACCGGTGCCGCCCCCAGAGAAAACCAAGTTTTCGATGTCTTAGTTCAATGGCTTCACATCTTCGAGACTCAAAAGTCCTAGAATTACCTCTGTCTGGGAATCTAAGCTTGATTGATCTTCAGTGCTCTTCTGCTTCGATACTGACATTCCATTTTTAGAAGTCACTTTTTTTTTTAGTTTCCTTTACATAAAACACAGGGCAAATTACCGAAACCAAAATAGCGCAGCTTAAAAGTCTTCTTAAATAATCAGGAAAAATCCGTAAAGAGACGATTTTCTTTTGCCACGAAGCCAAATTTATAAAAAAAAAATAGTTTAATTTATTTTTCTATAAGAATACAAAAGAAAAATTAAGACCAAAACTCGGTGTCTGGATAGATGTTAGACTTTAGTATAAACTTAAGTAGCTATATTTATTGGCGCATATATTATCATTTCTTTTTCTTTCCCCATATGATCACTATACTCGAAATCATTTCTTGTTACTCTCACCAAAAATGCATATGTTCTTGTCAAAAGTGCTAATACCCATATTTACAATTAATTGGAGGAGAACAATTATGTAAATTAGATGCCTTAAATCCGGGTACTGACTTGGCCATTTCTATATATTTATATTATTTTCAGCAAGCCATTTTATAGTATATTTTTCAGTGTTCATAGAATTATTAACTTGTTGGATGATCCAGTCAGAAGAAACTTTCTGATTTTCAACCGAAATCATTAAATTTGCTTCCAAAATAAAATGATATGATGCTGAATTCTTTCTACAATCTATCACCGTTCAAGAACAAGTTTCAACCTGGCCTGACGGTGTCTTTTCAACAGTCGTGAAGTTTTCAGATGGCGGGCGTGAATTTAGATTATTCCTATGAATTTCATTGTTTATTGTCCATTTAGTGACAAAAATTCCTGATGAAAACAAATCATCCCGCAACTATTGAAGTCATTTTTTTGTCATTTCACCTATGAATGTACAGACTTGAATAAATGAAAATCTAAAGGAAGGAAGTTAGAAGAATACGGTAGGTGCTGGATGCTTTCCATTTCAACACATTAAGCTTCTGTCCCACCGCAACACAGCACCGCATGTTGCAACAGGCGGCCTTGTGTTGTTGTGTTGACGAATGATACGTTTACGATTTGCTAAGATAGACCGTTTTTCTCGAACTAAACTCTCTTCAGATGTCAAAATGTAGTTGAAATATAGATTTGCAGACTTTTAGCTATCTCGTCAAAATATTAGGTGAATTCTCGATGATAGTAAGCTGAGCTTGTCATCGAATTTGGAAGGTCGTCTGGAGCGTAGTTATCGGTTTGAGCCACATAAACCTGAGGAATTCTGCTAAACTACTTTTTAGCAGCCCCAAGAGCCGTAGCTCGATCAAAACTTTTGTATTTATTTATTAGCAGATCCGACGCTTACTACCTTCCGGCATGTGTAGACAATATGATGGGGAAAGTGATGTTTTCATACTCCATTTTTCTAGAAAATATGAGAAACCGTCACCAGAAACCAGCAACGATTTTCTCAATGGATTGATATATATATATATATATATATATATATATATATATATATATATATATATATATATATATATATATATATATATTGAGCGCTTAGCCTTGGAGCCGGTAGAACGTGTTTTGGTGGACTCAGCAATTTTCAATTTGCTTGTCTGAATCATCTTCAAGAGAGCAAGATCTAAAAGGTCAGCCAATCTGACAGTGATCTCATCTCACAATCCTCACACTTGCTCCATATGTGGCCTTCTTTGTAAATCACTAGCGGGTCTTAAATGCCACTTAAGATTATCGCACAAAATTTCATAACTGAATTAAAAAGCTGTCAGATCCTCATACGTCGAAACCGACGGGAGAGTCCATTATATATATATATATATATATATATATATATATATATATATATATATATAATCATTTGACCCTGAAGCAAGTCGGGGATGTCCCTAGTACGAAGGGAGTTACAGGGACTGAAAGTGAGAGAAAAATCTGGGTATAGGGCGGATTGTGGAAAGGATAAAAGATGAATGGGATTCGAAGAGACAGGAGATTATCGCAGCATTTAAATTATTGAAGATTAGATTTATCAGGGAAAAGATTTCCAAAAGAGGGAAGTGTGAGAAGAGAAACTAAAGGATGGAAGATGCAGTTAAATTTAACTGTTTCAATCAGTAAAAGGTTGGACCTTGTAGCCAAACTAGTAGCACGCTTAAATTCCAACTGATTGAATAGAAGAACGATAAGGTATTTGCTATTGTTCAGTACATTCTTGCAGAACCGCCAATAATCTCTAGAACCAAACTTGTTAGATGCTATAGGTTTTGTTCCATCTGCAAACATTGAATTTGCTACGCTTTAACGAGCAGTGACAAATTGATGTCTGTTGTAATCAGACCTGTCTCTCTGATACAGCCGGGAGAACTGATTCCCGTGTTCTAAAGCGGTCGACCATGCAGGTAAGAACCAAGGATACATGAGTTATGGGGTAGAGGTAAAAAAAAGATCTAGAAGAGAAGCATATCTATCAGGATTTATAGAAAAACCCGTGGGGAAATCTACTACATGCGTAAGAGATATAGGTTTGCAATTCCAGCATGGTCACTGGTAGATGTCTGTGTGTGTGTGTGTGTGTGTGTCTGTGTCTGTGTGTGAATATCAGTGTCGAACTAATAAAGTTTTAGGTTCGAACAATATGTCTCCTCTGGCTAATATTCTGATATGGCCATGCGCCACTTTAATTATTCTCTCGTTAAATAAATATAATCAATATTAAAAACCGGTTATGAATTTGCCTAATTGAAACAGAAGTTTTAATCATGCTTTCTTGAGTACGCTTTAGATTCCCAGCGTATAATAAAATTGAATATCGGATAATTTGATAACTAATACTATGTCTGTTATTCTTCGAGATATTTTAAGGTCACAAGTGTGGAAAAAGTGTGAGGATTAAAGCCACTTCACCTGCAATGATGGACGAGATTAACTTACTCTTGATGACTTCACAGTCACTGCCTATATTGCTATTTACAAAGCTGTATTTAGGTTGGCATATCGCCACAAATGTTAGCCAGTGTAAAATCGGAACTCACAAGTTTTCAGCAGTACGATTAGCTTCACAAAAGATAGAGAATTGAATTCCACTCAATGAATATAAACCTCGCTTCTGTTGCGGATAGAAATATAAAAGGGATACTGGCCGCCCCCATAAAGTAAGGCTTCAAGAACACCAGAAAGCTGTAACACAAGGGGAAGTGGAAAAATCAGGCGTGGCTGACCATATATAGACAGTAAAAGGAGATCACCGCCCTCTGTAGGATCAGGTTGAGATCATAGAGAAAGAAAACCATTGGAAAATTCGTAAACTTAAGGAATCAGCACATATGCTAGGCCACAAAAATCTCCTGAGCCGACCAAACATAGAAATGAATACAATATCGGAACCAGTAATAAGGAGTGTCAGAGAAAAGCGATAATAACAACAAAAATTGCAATATCAGCTCTGGTAAAAGCATGCAATGATAACAGCAAAAATTGCAATATAAGCGATGGTAAAAAAATTGTTGATGCGATATTAGATTTATAATACCCAGAATTTCACACACTGATGTCCTCAAGGACACATGGCACAGTGGGTAAAGGCGTTGGTTTCATCCAGTGACAGGACCCAAAGCGTGCGAGTTCAATACCCGGTTAAGGCAGTGGAGAACTTGGAGAGGAGATTTAACAGGTGATAGTTATGTTCTAGTTTCATTTGCCATTAAAACATGGCACGTGGAACTAGAGCAGTCTACCCCAGTGAGCGAAATAAAAACTTAACATTCCAACCTTCGGCCGAAAAGCTGTAATAAATATGGCGAATGGTGTCTATTTTGTTTAATTTTGTAATTATTCTAATCAATGTAAATATTCCTTGATGAAATTTTAAAATATTGTTGTATATTTACCCTTCCCCACACACAATATTGTACATATCAATGGAGATAAGGAAGATTGTGTTGTTTGAGCTGTATGAACGAGAGGTGTAAATGCAAATTTTGTCAAAAAGATGATGCACGTGAGATGCGGCGGTATAATGATGCGGATTGCGTTCAGTAGCTTTGATATTGGTCCAGTTATTAAAGTTGATGGAAAACTCAACAATGTAAGCTATATGCAGCTAGTTAAAGAACCTGTTTTGCCATATTTAACTGACCAAATGCCACTTGGAGCTATTTATCAACAAGATAATAGCCCGATTCACAAGCCAAAAATGTAATGCGATTTTTGATCACCATAATATGGTGTCATTGGGTGGCTTCTACAGTGTCCTCACCTTAATCCTATTGAAAATTAATGGAAGTATATTTCTAAAAGTCGTCACGCTAAAAACAAAAATAGGCAAATTATACGATTATATTAAGGAAATATGGCAGAGCATTCCAAATGATTTCTCTGCTCACTTATGAAAGTCAATGTCCAGGCGATTTGAAGCTGTAATTAATAATAAAGATTATGACACTAAATAATGATAAACATTTTTTGGGGAGCTCAATTTTAACTATAACGTTTTGATTTAAATATAATAATACACGTGCAGTCTTAAACTTATTTTGCCGGCAATTTTGGATAATTTAAATTAATCTAGCTGTAGAGATTCAAGTTGAAGAAAAATATACAATTTTTACTATCATTTGATTGATAAATAAATTCTGCATAAAGTGTACACAATAAAAACTAATTTATATTGTTTTATTAGCCTTATTTTCCCCAGTGTACATTAAGCAAAATTATTTCTTTTACTGCTTCAATTTAGGGATAAGATTTCAAACCAAATTAATTATACTGTTAAACTTAACTTTTACCTCCCCCATACAAATAAGTTAAAAATAGAAATCTTAAATGGTGCTCTGGAGCATGATGATCCACATTTTAAATTGATTACTTTTTTTATATTGGTTTTGAGGCATATTTTAACAAATGTTTTTTAAATTATTGTATAATCGTTTAATTAATTATCGATTTAATTAAGTATTAAAGTTATTTATTAGTTAGTCATCTCTGTCCTATCACTTACATAGTAAGACACAATGACTGACCCGGGATCTCGTATATCTACAAAACATTTCCCTTTACATAAAATTTCCAGACGTACAACAGACAAAATAATACAGAAATGTCACTATGAATACATGACTAATCTCATATGTAAAGTTTGTTTACACGGTGGGGGGGTATAAAAAGAACATTTGCAAATGTTCCCAATTATTATATCCGCCACAAGCACCGGATAATGACCCCAGACTATTCTAAAGAAGAGTTACGCCCTGATGAATGGCTTCCTTGAACTTGAGCTGATATTAAATTTTAACTTTCCCAACGGGAGCATTTTATTTAATTACGCTTAGTTTAGATATGTCACAAGGCCGAACTCGTAAATGCTCTAGTGAGTACGATTATTAAACATTGCGATATAATAAGCGTAGCACAAGTTAGTAAAATGGGGCACCGGGTGAGGATCGAACTCACTACTCATAAGTTATCAAGCATGCTAACTATTGTATCAAGCCTAATTGGTCTAACGATTACATCAATACAATTTCCTTTAGTGTGTAGCAATAACTATAACAGTATTTAAAATATTTCACCATTGACTATTGAAATCTCGCAAACCTTTTCTGATCTAACCTAGTAATATTGCCCTTCTATTTAGACATCATCGTGAGTAGGGACGTTATTTTCTTTGGACTCCTTGGTTTCTTTTGTTTATTTATTGGGCTCACCTTTCCCACTTCCATATCACGAGAAAATTTTTAGATATATTTTTGTGGAAAAGAAATTGTACATACTAAAATAATTTTTAGCATCATTGTGGTTTTATTAAGGCCCCTATAGTGTATGTCGTTTTGGATGGAGAAGGATGCTTTCTTGTGGTGAGTGAGACAATTCTTAGGGTTAATGGACCATGTATCGGATTAGCTTCTTGTAGGATATTCATTAAATCAACCCACTCCGCCTTCAACATTCTGCCACATAGCATTGTATATTATTAAAATAATATCCTTCGGCAATTTGCCAAATACAAATGTAAATTTGTACAATAAACTCTGTGACTGGGGAATGGAAAATAACTAATGATTGGGAGAGTCCAATTGTTTTAGTGAAATGCCACATTCCTCGTAGTGCGTTTTTATCGTAATGGCTCTACTATTTAAGGCATAATATTCTGTCCAGTATTGGGCTAAGTAACGATTTTTTTTTCTCGTGTTTGATATTAAGCGGAAGCTATATAAACGTATCCAAGAATGGGAAGCGGATTATCAAAACCCAAAATCAAAACAATTTCCGAAGCAAGGAATATTCCTGAAGTTCTTCCTCTCGGTGAAGTTGCATCAGTAGATTATAAGATCGAGAACTTAGTTTTTGCAAGTGGCGGCTCACTGAGCTATTCTTACGCTGGTGCCGTCAGAGTCCTTGAAGAACTTGGCATATTGAAAAGGATAAAACGTTTAGCTGGCGTTGGAACTGGCGCTATACTAGCTTCACTTCTAGCTGTAAACTTCGATTCCAATGAAATCCAGGACGTTCTCGACCAATGCATTGACGATCTGATTGTCGATGACCAAACTGGACTCGAAAATATCTCCAAGAATCTACCCGAGGCCTATGGATGGAATTTTGGCACTAATTTCCAGGATAAATTTGGACATCTGCTGGCATCAAAACTAAATGAAGCCGATCCTACTTTTCTTCAGCTTTACCAGCTAAACGGTAAAGAATTGTGCATTATAGCTGCGAACGTCGATAAGCTAACTATGGAATACTTTCATCCTAAAATAACCCCTCATATGTCTATCTCCCATGCTGTCTTTATGTCTCTCACTATACCAGGAATTTTTGCCTCCATGACATATGGCCCTGGTAACGAAAAATGTCACTTTGTTAATGGTAGCCTGTTTTGCAGCTATCCAATCCATTGCTTCGATGGCTGGCTACTCTCTATGGACTCTACCGATTTCCTTCTAAATCGGTTAGAAGATCCTGATCATTATCAATTCCCACAAAAAGCCTTCAGTTTTAAAAACCATCGCACGCTTGGTTTCTACCCAATCGAAAAATATCGCGAAAATAATTACAAGGACCTAAATTATTGTTTGAAAAATATATCACCAGGACTTAAAATCCCCGGAACATCTATTGGAGAATATCACCTGTCGGCTTTACAAAAACAAAGAGACTCGCGTGAAAAATTCGTATTAACTCGTAAAGCCTGTAGTAAGGTAATGTCTATATTCGAAAGCGTACAAAACGAAGACCAGAGTGTTTTGGAAAGTATCTTTGCCGACAAAATTTTTTCCGGTAATACGCTTAGCAGACAACATCGTTTCTTTTTCTTTCCAGAATTCGGAGGAAATGCTGAGGAATGCGTATTATTTTTAAAGACTCTTTCCCAAGAAGTGTCCAAACTGACGAGAAAAGTCTTTAAACGTTTCGTTGAAAAGAAAATATTGACAGCTCTAGAAGAATCCACTGAACCTTACAAAGTGGATATAAATAACTTGCACATTTACTTTGGTACGCTTTTCGAGACAAAGCGGCATTCCTCTTTCGCTTTGTCAAAAGATGATTTTGATAGGACTGTCGGAATATTCTGCGGCCATATTGGAAGCCGTAATATTAACTTCGAGTACGACGACCAAACCTTCCTCTATTTTCAGGGTTGGAACGCAACTGTAGCTTATTTGCAGCAGAGGAAAGAGGCATTGTGATTGTCGTCAGTTTTAATCTATTGTATGATACTGACAATAGCCTACTTTTTTTTTTAAATATATATATATATATATATATATATATATATTTGATCCTTTATTCTCTGTGGATTTCATCTCTATATAGGTAATCGAAGACTACAGTGACCCGAAAGTTGCAATTTTAATGCTTGTATTGGTTAAGTGGAGGGGTTTGAATAACTAAGCTAACAATTAATATTATATCACGCATTAATATCTTGAAATATCTACTTTCAAAATTTCGCACTTGATGAATGTGAAATTTGTATTAATATCTTGTATCAATTATTCACTTGTGCTAATACATATTCACTCCCTAAAGTTTCATAAATTAATCTCGTAGACTTGTCGTATACGAATTCCCCTACCGAAAGTCAATTTTTTTTTTTTTTTTTTTTTTTATCAGGAGGGTACTATAATTCAATTAGCTTCACGCAATATTTAGTTGCTAAAAATGTTCTATCGCCAATACAAAGCATAAAATATAAAGAAAACAGACCTTTTCTAAACCCGTCTTGACTAAGTCACATCCAAGCTAAATTGTTGAAGTTTAATCGTCCTTCCCTGGAAAGGTTTCACTATAAAAAGAAAACCTTTGAAAATACAATTTCCAGGTAAATGTTTCCTCCTCCCTCCCAAAGCAAAATGTTTTGCGATGAAAAGGCTTCTGTATGATATTCAGAAAGTCATTGTAAATTGCTAAACTTTCTTTTTCATTTTATCTAATGAAATAGTTGTTACTTCCTCAATCTCCTAACTGAAAATTGAATCTAACCCATTCATTTCTAGACACAGCATTAAGTTAAATAATAAAATTATATCTCGTTAATTTAAATAAGTTTCTCTTTTTACTACTGTTGCTGATAACTCCGAGCGCATTTTTTTTCTGATAAAATGCTTCGAATTAAATACGAAATACAGCTTCTCTTAGAAAATAGCAGATATAGCCGTAAGAATTCCTTTGAATGTTAACATAATAGGAATATGGTGATTACATAATAAATTACCAAATGTTCCGTACAAGCTCAATAACGCAATACGAGAAAATTTGACATTGGCTGTAAATAATCCCACAATACACAAATGTCATCGCTCGTTACTATAGCATACGTGATAGGGTTAATTTAGTAAGGCTATAATCTACTATAGTTAGCTCAAAATGCCCATTAACAAATAATAGCATTCCACGGATAAAAAAAAAATCTCCATATCAGTTTCTCTATAGACGGCAAAATATTGGAAACTCTAATGATTATCCGACTATTACTAACCTGTTATTTTTTCTATACTGGTTTATCAATGGTGTATGCCTTCAACTACAGATATATTGTACATAATTTTATATTTCCTCAGTAAACATTTGTTCAGACGGTTATGTAAAATCAATGTTGGACGCAAACGTTGTATATTTTTCTCTTATGGAAACATAAAGTAACACTTAAATGTTGACCATAAATTTTGCCAAGTTAGTTATTACGAAATAAATTTCAACGAAAATTGTAATCAAATTTTTTTTATTTCGGAATTTTCCCGATATACAGCTAAAAACTAATCTTTTATCGTCTTAATATCTTTTGTCAGAAAATATTTATCTGTTAATTACGATGTTACTTTTTCGTTTGAAAGAGCTAAATCAGATTGTTCGGCGATAACATTTCGCTCACGATCACACGATAGATGGTACTTAACATGGCTTGGTCGTGTTCATATTACTGAGTCATTTGACCACGAACTTGAAACGTCAACGATTGTCTATTTGATATTAGAATATTAGCCCTTTCCCTGTGAGGAAAGTATTGTATTTCTTAACAGAGCAGCCAGTACTGTATTCAGTTGAAATTTATAATCTTTCTCTTATAACAATTTTTCAGGAAAATTGGATACTCAAATCTAGCAGATTCAGTATACAAGCCTTGCCAGAAATCACTAAGAAAATGGCGCCTTTTTTTTTTTTTTTTTTTTTTTTTTTTTTTCTTTAAATATACTGAAATGATTTTATCTAAGTTTAGTA